>JACEII010000029.1:289058-472292 GCA_014332785.1 Antheraea mylitta | reverse complement strand
CATTCTAATACCAGTGTATTTGAAGTAAATGATTTGGAAAAATTACTTGGCCAGTTAGCTATTGGTATTGATTCGTCCATAACTGATAAAATTGGAGATCACTCGTTTTCAGAAAAACAGTTAGAGGTATTATTATTATTAGTATTTCTGTTAAAAAAGAAATTTTCTACGTACTTTTTCAAGCAAAAAAAAAAAAAAGTATGTTGAAACGCCGAATTTCAGGAAAAAAATGACTTTTAAATTTTTTTGACATTGTTCCACCACTTCAAAAAATCTGAAAAAATTCCTGAGTGTCGAGGGGTATAAAATACATGTTCTGACAAATTTTGGTGATTGACATATTTCAAAAACCCTAAAAAAAAAGATTTGAATTTTCTTTTCTTCATTAAAAATCGACTTTTCGTTGAAAAACGATGATCATACGATATTTTTATGTTTAAGGATCCTAAGAATAAGAAAAAAAATCACCATCGATTAACTCCGAACTTCAGTATAAAAATAAAATTAAAATAAAAAAAAACAGGTTTTTTTGAAAATCTCGAATGTCGTTTGAGTTAAAGGGCTAAAAATTGGTGTGAATTATTTTTATTTGATGCCAAATCGATCCCCTAAGTGTGGGTCAAAAAAGCCATGGGGCAGATTTCCCATATTTAACCGGCTATGCCCTTTACACTGTTTCAACAATCAATTCTTGCTCTACTTGTATATAGACATAGTATTGTATAAACTGTTTTGTTTTTACTTAAAAATCACCAAATTGTTAATATAAAAGTTACCAATGATTTGTTCGGAAGTGGCTCAACCTCAAAACTTTGATCTTGAATATCTCAGTAACTATGACTTTCCGAGGCGAGGGAGTAGTATAGGGGAGTAGCTAGTCTCGCCCCACTCACCCCCAACCCTAATTTCAGAATGCAAACTTCTAATGCAACCTTGACTTTTCTAAACTGTATGGGGAAAATGTTCATATGTCTATGAGAAAATTGGATTGATAATCATGAATTGGTAATGTTTTTTTTTTCTCGAACTGACTACACTATTGACCTAGCAAGGTCTTAACAGCTTCACCGGACTACTAAGGAGAGAGTTTAAGGCACTCAGCTGATTAAGGCACTCAGTAATGTAAACAATGTTTTGTTTTCTGTCTCTCAGGTGAAACGTAATGATGCATTTACATTCCAATTATGCAAAAACTGTTATCTTAATATGAAACTAGCATGCCAATTCAAGAAGCTATGTAGAGCATCGGATAAAACATTTAAAAACTACATAACAGTTAAAGATGATAATAACAGTATTGATTTCTGCACATTCATTAAGAACAATGAGGATGCATTAGCACTCAGGTATAATAAACTGTTTACAGTTAAGTACCTAGCTGTTAAGGATAGGACACAATAAGTGGAATGTCATTGTTTTTTTTTCCTGATCTGACTATGCTATTGACCTAGCAAGGTCTTTACAACTTCACCGGGCTACTAAGGCGAGCGCATAAGGAGCTCAACTTAATTTTTTTACAACTAGCTCAAGGGTGCATGGCACACCTCGGCTTGGGCTGTTGCCAGATATGTGCAATTCGCAACTTATCTGATCTAACCTAGCTTAGGTTTATTCATACATATATGAGTTGTTGAAACATATATGTGTACCAAGCATACATATCTCAACAAATCTTATATATATTTTGTATTGGATAATTTTCTAAACTATTTCACTTCGATAAGGGAAAAAAATAAAACCCTTCCACTTTCATATGTAAGCGTGTATGCGTGCACGTGTGTGTGTAGGTGATATGTGTAATGTGGTGCAGTGATGTAAGATTTTGTGCAACTGTATCGCCAGAGTAGCGCACTCAAGGGCTCCATGCGGAGGGAAAGGACATAGGCTTGAGCCGATGCCGAGGGCGGCCTAATCTGGTGTGGGGGAGCGAAATTTACCCCTAGACCCCGACGGCGTGATCTGTGGTTACGCGGGCGAGGGCGTGAACATGCTCTGTTTAAAGAGACAGGCTGGTACTGATTGTTCACTCTCGGTTTTTTATCGGAAGGATCGGTAAAAATATGTCGCGGACATGTTTTGTAGCATGCAGAGTTGGCTACAATGTCATTGATACTTTCAGACATTTAAAGCTTAATAGATTTTTGTAATTGATTTGAGTGAATTAAGGTGATATTTGCAACTTTTTGTTATATTTTCCTTTTATTAACTAAATGAAATTTTATGCCCATATATACAATCTGTTCTTACAAGATTATCCGCAAATAGACTTAGAAATAAAAATCAATGAAAGTGCCTCAACTCAAACAAAATAATATAATTAAAGTTTGGAGTGCATTTGTGTCAATTCATGTCCTCAATTGTTAAGTGCTTTGGCTGGCAGAATGTCAATTTCATCTTTGCAGATTTGAAACCCAAAGTGTACCAATTAAATTTTTCTAAATTCTCATTTAGTAATTTAAATTGTTCACACAATCTAGGGAACAAGATTTCACTTAATTGGTAACCTAAGAAATATTATTGTAGTAAATAGAACAATGGAACTTACATTTTGTAAGCTCTGATGTCTTCTGTCAGTACCTTTCCTCGAAAAGTGGTTTTTTATTACAGACTGATATTATTAAATGTATTTTTTATTATTTTAAAATTGTGGATAATTTTGCCTTAAATACATTTTCCGTGGTTTTAGGTTTCCTCTGCTACCATGCAGCAGTACTCCGGCTAATCAAGTGGGCCGAGATGATGACAATGGTAAGCTTAAGTAGGTTAAGTAGTAAGTTAAGCTTTAGTAGACATCTATAACATTTACTGCTTCCTTAATTAATTAAAAATGTAAGTAGCATCTTGAATTCGCATACAATTTCTATTGTATGTAACTTTTAAAAAATCCACTTTTCAGAATCAACATGTGCAAGTATGAATAATTTCATGACTGACATCCTACAAGGTACAGAAATGCCTGATACTGAAGCAAGAATTATTCGTGATGTTATAGCAGAGGAAGCTGATGTTTTAGATAATACACTGGATTCATATTGGCTTCAGGATGACATATCAATTGATAATGATTTCAGACTTGATTTTAGGTAAGTAGCATATACTAGAAAGTGGCCTGTGTTAAAGAATCTAATTTTTGACTACTTATGCAACTGAATTGCAATAGTCTTTAACAATTGTTATATAAATAATGTCATATATTTTAATGTAATAATTGATTATGCTATATATAACATGACTTTTTATATACAACATTCACTAGATAGTTAAAATATTATGAAACTAACTTCTGCTCAGGAATTTGTCTGCATGGAATAATAACTTTGGGCTAACTAATACATAGCGGACGCTCTGAAAAAGGAAAAAAAAAATGGTTTTGAAACATTCTTCATTGGTGCTCTGCTCCAGTTGATGTTAGCTTAATGATATATAGCCTTCCTCGATAAATGAGCTATCTACCTAACATTGAAAGAATTTTCAAATAGGAGAGGATCCTTATATATTTCCATAGGGACTCATCCCTTATTTCCTATTATTATTTTAACTCCTTGAAAGTAAAACTTTTACAAACTTTGAATGTCATATTTATTAATATTGATTCAAGAGCCTACAAAATAAGTTCTAAGGTTTTATCTCTAAAAATGATGATACTTCCATACAAGCTTTCATCTGCTTTTTGAACCCCCTTTTTTTTGTATTTTCTACCACTATTCCTCTGACATAGTATCAGAGACTTTGTTTTGGTAGGCAACGGCGTGGCCTCGTTTTAATGTTTTAACCCTTTGAACCCCTTACAACCCCTTACAACACTTTTTTCTCATTAAAAAGTTATTAATGTCCTATGTCTTTTCTCAGGCTCTAGATTATCTGTGTACCAAATTTTATTTAAATTGGTTTAGTAGTTTTGGCGTCTAATCAAGATGGACAGAAAAAATTACTTACGCACTTATAATATTAGTAAGGATTGAAATTTATTCTGTTAGGATTCATTGATAGAACAATTATTTAATACCTAATAAAATTAATAAAACCTAAATTCCATGATCAAGTGTTATAAGTGAAAAGTAAGAGTCAATATAAAAAAGTAGAATGTAGAACATTTCTAAATTTTCTGTCACTGTATATGATTATCTACACTTATTACTTGCAAAACATCCTTTAAAATTGTGTCTGTTTTAATGCTTATACAATTTATATAGGAAATTTGAAAGAGTTCATCACATTGATATTTTTGCACAGTAACTTTTAAGGACTACATTTATTTAGTCTGTTAATAAAATCTGATTTAAATTCCAAGAACATACTATGGCATTATGTGAACTAGGCTACAGATTTACTTGTATGAATATATTTATCCTATAAAAATATGAATATTACAGTTTTAGTCCATTCTCAACACCTCGATCAGTACAAAATAATCATGGTAACACACCAAAGAAACTAGATAATCTAAACCAAAAAGTAGATCAAGAACATAAGTACTATATATCACAAGAAGTTAACAAAGAACTTGAACAAAATGGAGATAAAATAACAAACAATGATAATAATGCTATCAAATTAAACAATCCAGATTATGTTAACTTAGGCATAGATTACTCACAGTTAAATAAAGATATGTCGGCAATAGAAGAAGGTTGTAATGATCAAAACATATTACAAGATAAACATCCCCAAAACTTCTATGTTAACAATGATAATTTTGAAGAACCATTTCAAATAGTTGGAATAAATGGTAAAGGAAAAGCTCTTTTGGAAAAAAACATCGCTAAATGTACTATAGATAGGAATCTCGAAGAAGCCTTAAAAAATGAAAACAATAAGGAGTTTTGCTTGGATGATCTGCTTGTATCTCCTCAAGGTAAGTTTGGATATGTAATCATTATAGTTGAAGTCTACTATGATATAGAAATTATGATTTGTTTTAGTTACAGTTTTTGGCAATATACAATAATATATAGTAGTAATAACAATGTCCATTACAGATCATGATAAACCATGTAATGAACATAGTTTATCTAACCAGAATTATAATTGTTTTTATCTGTAAATATACAACGCGACTGGTTAGTCGTCAGCAATATTTTTACTGGATAATCAATGGTCGATTCTCGTTCTAAATCTGTTAAAAAAACAGGTGCTTATTATTTGACCTAATTATTTAGAGAAAAACAAAACTGATATACACTCAACATCAAGTGATATACCCAAAAACGAACTGGTGTAATAATAAGGAAAGCAATGAATCACACCGTGCCGCGCAGTCCCGCTCAATGATCCACGCCACGCTACCCTTTGTTCGACCGTTTGACGTTCCAATGATAAGCAGTTACGTAATGATTAATTTAGGAAAGCGTCTCTTAATGTTGTTCATTAAACCTAGATGTAATTTTTGATTAAAAAGTATTCCTATACAAAAGTTTTAGAGCATGCTTTAACTAAGGCTCTCTTTGTTGTTTATTAGTATTTGTTTTGATATCATTATTTTATATGTTAAACGTGACCATGAACCACCAAAGGATTGAAGTGTGTTAAACTTTAAACAGTCACCTGGTATAATATATATGATTGAAATGTTTGTTATTTGCCTGGCTTTACTTCAAAAGTACTGAATTTATTTTGACGTGACTTATACTGACAGATAGAGAATGTTTCAGGACATTGCATTGCTTGCATATCACTATCTTATTCCTCGAGATTCTATGTAGTAAAAATAAAATATAATAGAGGTAATTTAATATCTGCAAAAGAATCAGAGATGTTAAATAATAATGAAAAAAATTTTAAATAAAAAATAAAAAACATCCCATGAAAAGTAAACTACTTTCATGTGAACAAAGATAAAACAGTATTATATAGATATAGGCTAAGACCAAACAGTTCAGTATAATTTATCCTGTTTTCCAATTGGCTTTTTTATTGTTCAATATATATTGTCGTGTAATCGATAAACGTTAAAAAAAAAAAATGGAAATTATTTATAAGTTCCTATTTGTTATACCTTATTTTTACAATCTATAATTTTCAATAACGATTATGGTTCGATTTCGACCAGTTAGCAAAGACTAGTTACAATAAATTGTGACCATTAATTATTTTTAAAACTAGCGGGCCCCGCGGAACGTTTCCCACCCTGATAATAAAAAAACTTTGACAAATTATGTACCTAAACCTTCCTCAGGAATCACTGTATCTATTGGTGAAAATCGAATCAAAATAGATTCAGTAGTTTTTGAGTTTATCGCGAACAGACAAACAGACGTGACAAAGAACTTTGTTTTATACAATGTAATCATTACAGTGTATCCAAAAGATTCGCCAGCATCTTCACTATCAATAACAAGCATATTGTTTGGAAGTAAATCTGTTGGAGGTACAAGATATGCTTTTAATAAAAATGAAGTGGGACAGTTAATTGAGAAATTTGAAGGAGTCATGGGTGATATAGACGTTGAAGATTTTTTTAATAGGAATGAAAACCTGCAATCAGAAAAAGAATTCTGTAGTGATAATGAGGAGAAAAAGACTGGAGAGAAATCAGATCCATTTACCACTGAGAATAAATTTGATATTAATAATTCATTTTGTATATTATGCAGTAAGCAGTTCATAAGTTCCAAAGCATTGAGGATACATGCGGCAAAAACGCATAAAATTATAATAAATAACCCAAATAAAACGGCATATAAGTACCAGTCAAGGATATGTGATATATGTGGCAAGGTATTTAAGGATTCGCCGACCTTTTATAGGCATAGAAAACGACATGCAGTAAGTTTTTTTTTTTATTATTTTATTATCCTGTCCGCGATTTCGTCCGTGTGCGCTTGGGTTGACACAAAAAAAAAATGATTTTGAAACATTCTGTAGGTGGTAGAGCCACGATGAAGCTATTACTGGTTTCAGCATGAATGGGTCGGTTGCCCGGGGTAGCATCATCCTCTCACAGAAAACCGACTCGAAGTAACAGTGCTTGCATTTTTACGTTTCGTTCAGTCAGTGAGAGCGCTGGAGGCCCATCTTCCTGTCTCCTGTCCTATATAGCCTTCCTCGATAAATAAGCTATCTAACACTAAAATAATTTTTAAATCGGACCAGTAGTTCCTGAGATTAGCTCGTTCAAGTAAACAAACTCTTCAGCTGGCTTCTTTATTTTTAGTAACCAATATTCTACTACATTATTAGTGCCATTGAGGAGTACGTTATGATATTACAAGTTTCTTGCGATTATTTCAATGAACTAACAAAATGGCGGCCGTTTTGATAGAACTCTACATGGAGTTTTTGTGGCAAGTCAAAATCCATGCACTGTGCTATTATTTCCGATCCACATCACTTGTTTTTTTTTTATATCATAGCAGGCACACGAACAGGCGGTGATGTTAAGTGATCACCGCCGTCCATAGACACTAGCAACACCAGGGGAGTTACAAGTGCGTTGCCAGCCTGTGTCCGGAAGTAGAATGGGGAATGAAGAAAGAAAAAGAAAGGTGAGGGCAAAATAGGTGTCTCCGGCGCTATCACTGACCGTACGAAACGCCACGATGCAAGCACTGTTACTTCACGTAGGTTTTCTGTGAGAGGGTGGTAATAACTTCAGTGTGGGTCTGACACCTACAACACTTGTGAACAATCACGAAACTATATTACGTAAAGCACCATCAACACACTATATAGAGTCAAATAACACAAGATCATGGATAAAATATTAAGACATGACATTACAAGATCCCGCCAAAAACACTCTCTTCAGCTTTAGTGAATTTTTATAATATAAATCTATAGATTTACAAGTTGTAACTAACATTAGTATATTTTAAGTTTAAGGTAATAAAATTGATCTCTGACTTTGGATGGTCTTTACTAAATATTTCCTTAACAGTTAAATTGGATTTTTCAGAAGGAAAATACATATGTATTTAAGTGTGAACGCTGTGAAATCGTGTTTTCAACAGCGGCTAAATTGAAAATGCACATGACGTGTCATACGGGTAAAACTGTACCAAAGGATACGGGTAAGGTTAGTGCAGCTGAAATTTTATGTAATTTTAAATATTGATTAATTAATAATAAAAAGAGTTGTATTAATTTCAGGATGTTATCAGTCAAATGTTAATGACAATATTTAATGTTGTTTTTTTTTATTTATCATTTAAATAAATATCATTTAAATGATACGGGTGATCATAATATACATTGATCTGATAATTTTAATTTTAATGCCATCTATCCACTTAGTCTTGTACTAAATTATGAGCTAATCAAGAAATATCAAGTAAGTAGCTTTGTGATAATCTCCGTACTAGGACTGTTGATAAAATATCGATATATCGAAATATCGATATTTTTATCTTAAAATATCGATATTTTTTAGTAATATTATTTGGGCGATATATCGATATTTTGATATTATAATTTGGATATCGGCGGTCGATATTTTTTTTATTCATAATCATTTTCTTAGCCTTATTCCACCTAGGTTGACTCGATACATTATGTTTTTCTTTTCCAGTCTCCTCAGTCAGATATAATCTCAGAATTCATACCTATTACATATGTTATTTTTACATTCTTTATCCATACTTTAAAACTATTCTAGTTATAAGTCTTTCATCTCTCTTTATGACATGCCTGTATCATAACCTATTATTTCTCAACTTGTCTGTCACTGGTGATGTTTTCAATCTTTATATGACACGTTTTTATTCTATCACTTCTAGTTACACCATACATCTTAACAATCGCAGCTCTGCCGCGTACAGTTTTTTCTCATCCGTTTCTTTGTAACCTAGCACTCAGATGCATGCAGTATGACTGTCTTATAACAATTTTATACGCCTTCCCTGTGAGTTTCGAGGGCATTCGTGGATCGCATAACCTGAACATCTTTCTCCATTTAGTGCATCCTGCATTTATCCTATTTCTTCCGTTATTGTCTACACTACCACGTTTTGAATCAATGAATATGAAGCAGGCTCGTAGTAATCGTAGTACCTAGTGAAACAGCTGAACATATGAAGTAAATAGTATTTTAAAAATCCCTTGCTGAAAAATATTCATTACCATTAGCCTGTAAGAGAGCCACTGCAGGGACACAGACCTTTTCCTGAAAGAAGGTATGGACACATCACCACACTAGCCCACGGCGTATTGGCAATTTCAAACTCTGAGAAAACCACAATTGTACGTTTTCTCACATATAGTAATACTACCAGAACATTTTTCAAGCTCAGGTTTTCTCACGGGGTTTTCCTTGACCGTCAGACGATACTGTTACCAATTTATTAGTAAGTGTACGCGAATTTTGTAAAATTCATTATTACACGCCGGGGTTCGAACCAGCAGACATCGAAATGTTATTCTACTAGTGAAACTAGTAGACTACCACTATTTAAAAAACTTGGTAACTGATGGACTAAAAATATTGGTACACATAATTATCTTATTTAGATAAAACAATAATGATGACGATTATCAATATGATTCAATGACGTTTGTGGTTCTTAGAACTGTACTGTGTTATATTTTAAAACATATATGGGATAAATTGTACAAATATACTGTATTAAAAACTATAAATCAATGTTAAGCTGAATTACATTTTTTTAACATAGCCGATATATCGAAATATCGATATTTTTTTCCAATATATCGAGGTCCGATATTGATATTTTCATAAATATCGATATATCGAAAATCCGATATTTATTAAAATATCAACAGTCCTACTCCGTACACGTCTATTCGATTTTTTGGACTTGACGGAATAGAAATCTGCAGTCAATTCGTTCAATAATTTTGTTAAGCATGTGATTGCTGATGTTAAGACATTTATCGGACTTTGATTATCTCGAATCTCTTACCTACATCTAAATCATTTTGAAATAACCACGACACTCTTGAGACTGCGTTCAAGTAAGCGCTAATAACGCTCACACTCACCATCGGAGTTTTCCCGTTCCACTAACTTTCGAGCGTTGCAATCGTAAACGCATTTATGGGCGTTTTGAGCGTTCAGATAAATAATACATATGGCGACCAAGAAAAAAATAACGCAAAAGCTTGAAGAGGTTAAGTTACAAAAAAAAACAATGTATAAATCATTTTTTTTAATTATCATAAAAACATAAAAATGATTTTTTGGTCTAATAGAAAACATTAAATTATTACATAATGATACATTAATTTCTAAATAGAATATTAATTTCACAACATTTTTCGATATAATTTAAAATTATAAAAACTTACATATTTCATGTAAATATGTTAATAAATTTAATTAATAAATACAGTATGGTATTCAAGATAAATATTCTTTACCGTAACAAATAATGACATTTTTGCGGTCGCCATCTTTATCGAAAATCCCGCCAATTTCGACAACGCTAACGTCGACCCACCTCCAGACATGGGGCGTCGTGAGCATATGTTATGACGTCATCAATGACTTTTTCGTCACGACCGCGGTCGTCTAGAGGAACGGTTAAAAGGTTGTTGTGAGCGCTGTGAACGTCTAATGGAACGCGCCCTAAATATTATGCTCATGCAGCACGACAAAGGAGTGAGTAGTAAATCGTATCAAGTTGCAATCATCCCACTCTACGTTTATATTACCAATTCCAAATGATCTCTTATCGAAAACAACAAGTTTGGGAAAAAATTGAGCCGTCCCGGGACGCATGGCAGATGTGAAACATCAAAATTGTTTTGTATAAATTATATGCATAAAAGAACAGATTACGATAGGAATCAATTATGGCATAATGAAAATATAAAACTAAAAAATTAGTTCCACAAAATAATGACTTTATTTATTTTATTACATGAATATTCGTTTTTATTAAATATAAAAATTAGACTAGGCGCTAGGTCGTCGGCGTATGTCACGAAACACTAGTAGAACAAGTGACCTACAAGATAGGTTTGTAAATGTTTTTGAGTATTTCGTTAATAGTGTAATGTTCGTGTTTTGCGTCGCAACGCCAACAATCAGATTTACCCTCCACCTGTAGATGTTTCACTACAAAAATCAAGTAATATCAATGTATACTGCATAATTATGTGATATTTTAATCCACAGAACGTTTGTTTTCAACGCCAACTACATTCTATTACATCAAAGATGTATAATTCCGTTTTGCTTATTCTAATATTTACCTTTCGTTTTTATAACATTAATATAATAAATTAGCTTAATTTGTACACACTAAATTAACAATTTACAATGACTGGGCAGTTTTAGTATTTAATTAAAAATATATTATTTCAATTTCAATCATTTAATTGTTGGAAATGTATTTAAAATATGTAATTTTTTATTTTTCCATGTCTGTTCCAGAAGTATGTATGCAATATCTGCGGTGCGGTAAGCAATCATTATGCCAACTTTAGGATACATAAAATGCGGCACTCGAAAACATACAGCCATACTTGTGTTGAATGCGGCAAAGGATTCTTTAGGTCTTCCGATTTGAATATCCATGTGAGGTATTACTCTCAATAATAATTATACAAAGATTATTAATTATACTCAAGTGTAGTGTATTTGTTTATATATTCGATAACTGATACAGGTTGAAGTCCTATAAATAGTTTTCTTTTTTTTGTGGACCTACTCGAGAAAATAATATCTTGCTTTTTTTTTCATTACAAAAAATCCTTAAAAAGATAGACACCCCTTATTATATTTTTAAGTACCATTGGATGAGTTTAAAAAACTTTTACCTATGTGATATTTTAACAAAACAAATAGCACGATAACGCACACACACGTAAAGTAATATTGTAACGCCACACTGTCTAAGATGAAATGTGAAAGTAAGATGGCATATTCTCAATATTGGTGGTGAAAAGAAATAGCTATACATTCCTTAGATACGGACGGATTGACGGGACAGCCGTCAAAAGTATGCTAGTTAGCTAAGTTTTAACAAGACACTGTCGAACCGTTTATGACCTTTTTCCAACTTTTTAGTTATAATATCATTGATAGGTATAATAAACGAACAAGTGGGTCACCTGATGTTAAGAGATCACCACCGTCCATAGACATTTGAAATACCAGGGGTAGTCGCAAGTACGTCGCCAGCCTGTGTTGGAGGAGGCGGGAAGGTGAGGAAAGGTGGGCCTCCGTCGCTCTCACTGACCGAACGAAACGCAACAATGCAAGCACTGCTACTTCACGTCGGTTTTCTTTGGATCGGATGGTACCCTTTTGGAAGCCAGGAATACCTTCAACGTGGCTGAACCATATGGATTTTAATGGATGCTTTTATTTTACAGAAACCACACCGGCGAACGGCCTTTTAAATGCGAGCTTTGTACACAGTCATTCGCTAGGCGAGACGTTCTCGTAAAGCACATAAAGGCGCACTCGAGTATGTATTGTCATTCGTTTTGTAATTAACTGGCTGTGCCCGCGACTTCGCCTGCATTAAACTTTATGTAAAAAACCACCACTTAACAAAGTCACCTGCATGTAAAAAAACCATCTAATTATCTACTTTACTCTCGTACTTAATTCGCGTACTTTTTTCTTTTAACTTAATTTTTGGCAATCAATCTTTCCGATTATTACTGCCACTGTCACGTAGTCATTAATATCACAAGCGTCGTGCAATCATTTTAATATTATGCATCGTGTACGTCAATATTTTAACAAGATCATGGACCCCTTGCACGAACCTTCCAGGGAGTTTTTGAGGCATCTCAGAATTTCATGCTCCGTGGTATTATTTTCCATTTACTTCTCTTATGCACAATAAATTAACTATATTACGTAAAACACCACAAAATTTACACAATATAGAGTCCAGTAACACAAGATTATGAATACAAAATCCACTACATGACAGACTGAAATCCCGTCTAAAACTCAATTCGCGTACTTTTGATAGACCGAACTGATTTTAATTAGGGGTGTTCGAATAATCCGAACTTTGCGGAATTATTATATTATTCGCAAATTGTTTAGTATATTATCTCGAATTATTTGATTCTTTTCGAATTATTCGATTAGATTTTAGAATCGAATATTAAAATTCGATTTGTGTAGGTGGTAGAGCCTCGCTGAAGCTATTTTTGGTTTCAGCATGAATGGGTCGGCTCCTCCGGGGTAGTACCACCCCTCTCACAGATAACCGACGTGAAATAACAGTGCTTGCATTGTTGTGTTTCGTTCGGTCAGTGAGAGAGCCGGAGGCCCACGTCCCTTCCTCTTTACTTCTTTCCCTTTCCTTCCCCTCCCCCTTCTCCCATATACAGGCTGGCAACGCACTTGCGACGTCCCTGATTTCGCTAGTGTCTATGGACGGTGGTGATCACTTAACATCATGTGACCCACCAGTTCGATTGCCTCCTTTGATATAAAAAAAAAAAACCTAATTTTAATGAAACAAAGATCGAACGTTACTCGAGGTATGATTATGATTTTCTTGACGAGATTTTACCATGGACTCAGTACTTTAGCAGTGATGCGTCTTGATACAAACAGACAGACAGACATTTCTGGAATTGAAAAGTATTTTATTACCTATTCCTAGACAGCTGTACCAATTTTTTACTAAAATCTAAAAAGTACAGACACCTTAGGTGTACGTTTTTATTATACGAATAGACTAGTTGATACACGAGACTTAGTCTGTGTCGTTAATGAAATATATTTTGCTCCATTTCTACATGGAAGACAAACATGTTTGTGTTCAGCATAGAGTTCAGCTAGATATATTAAGATAATATAAAATCCATTAATTATTTTTCTTAAACTTTCAGTCCATAATAAATTAAGTATATACACACATTTAGTAGGTGGTAGAGCCACGCTGAAGCGATTACTGGATTCAGCATGAATGGATCGGTTCGTCTGGGGTAGTACCACCCCTTTCACAGAAAACCGACGTAAAATAACAGTGCTTGCATTGTTGCCTTTCGTTCGGTTAGTGGAAGCGCCAGAGGCTCACCTCTCTTCCTCTTTCCTCCCTTCTCTCCCATATACAGGCTGGCAACGCACTTGCGACTTCCCTGATGTCGCTGGTGTCTATAGACGTTGGTGATCACTTAACATCACGTTACCCACCAGTTCGTTTGCCTTCTTTGATATAAAAAAAAAACTTATAAATGTCAATAAAAGTACAAATAAAATATTTAATCTCCTATTCATGCACTTGGGGATCAAAAATTTATTTTTAAGGAAGTTATTGTGCTAAATTTCAAATCAATATTTGAATCTTTTTGTCCCCATTTTAATTTTGGAACTGCCTTTTGTCATGTTAGGGGTTTCATGAAAAGTCGCTTCCAAGTTGTTATGTCACAAAAAGGAAATACTGTCCGAATTTCATGTGTCTGGTTTCAGAAGTTTCGACTGTGACAAGTCAACTAGCTTCTTTAGATATATAGTTTATACCGTTTACAATAGGAATAATGAAAGATAAAAAAGTTTTTCAATATTATCAAGCTCCTCTATAATATTATGTAGATTTTACCTGCGAAGTGATTGGTTTTTTCTTTCAGGGTAATAATAATATAAATTAAGTTTTATTTTTCCAGATGAGAAACGATTTGAGTGTGACTACTGTAATAGCAAATTTGTAACTAAAATGAATTTAAAACATCACATACAGTATTCTAAAGCTTGTATAAAGTTACGGGACAGTTTGAAAGTCGGGGGAATTGAGAAGGAATCTACTCAAACCAATGTCATCTACGCTGTTGGCTCTCACGATAAAATAAAGAAGAAAATGAGATCATTACAGTTTATACATGAGGAAAATGGAAATCATGAATAAATCATTGTGATAAATATGTGTTTTAATTAGCAGGAGTTTAAATAACTTCAGTACATATATTGAAATTATTAAACAGAAACATTTAATAAATAATACTTTAGTTCATAATTAAAAGTGTAGCTTTGGAATATGTTTCAATTGGCAATGTTATCTATGAATTGACGTCATTGATGCAAACACTTTAAGAATTAAATTACAGATTACATTATCTTTTACTTAGCTTTCACATGAGTATTATTATACCCATGTGGGAGAAACGCAAATGAAGAGATTTACTAAATTCACGTGAAGCATTTTAGTTGTAGGTAATGACTAGCTTTTCCGCGCGGCTTCGCACTCGCATTGATGTAATTGGATTTTTCTCTCGCGAATAGCATTATTTTCTTCACTTTTTTTCTTCTGTATGAAAGGTATACTATACACTTTTCTATATTTCTGCCAATATGTCTAATTCATATCGGTTAAGTAGTTAAGGTGTATAAGCATAAGAGACAAACACACATTTATATTTATAACACTGCCACACAATTTATAAACGCAGTAAAAGAGTTCTTGGTGGGATTTTAGTGTGTCATGTAGTGGATTTTATATTTTATTCAAAATATTGTGTTATTTGACTCTATATTTTGTAAATTTGGTGGTATTTTACGAAATATAGTTAATTTGTTGTGCATGAGTGAAGTGAATGGAAAATAATTCCACGGAGCATGAAATTTTGAGATGTCACAAAAACTCCCTGGAAGATTCTTACAAGGAATCCACCATCTTGTTAGAATATTGATTCACACGCTTAATATTGAAATGATCGTACGACGCTTGTAATATTATTGACTACGTGACAATGGCAGTAATAATCTAAAAGATTGATTGCCAAAAATAAAGTTAAAAAAACGCAGTAAAGAACATTAACGGTATCGAAAAAAATGCGGTATAAATTGAAATTTAATTTGTGGTTACCTGCAACTCGTGAGGCAAAGATTAGTATATATGCATACATAATAGGTAGTTTACCTATGAAATTGTCGTTCTGCAGTACTGGCCATTTCAAATCAAAATAATTTTTGTTTGGCTAAGAATTCTAATTTCAAATTAATTTTATTTTAAAAACATGAAATTCTTTTTCCGAAAGTAATCATTTATTTATTGGTTAGTGTTACATTACATCGCATTTCAATCTTTTTTGTAATCATGGATACGTTAAAAATTCGAGTAATTTTGGAATACGAGTACCGTAGTGGCAGCAACGCGGCACGAAACATCAACGACATTTACGGAGCTAACACTACAAACCAACGCACCACCTGTTATTGGTTTGCTCGCTTCTGTTCTGGGAATTTCGACCTGAAAAATGAACCTCGTGGTCGTCCGAAGGCTTTGGTCGACAATGAAGAATTAAAGGCGATTGTGGATTCTACGGCTGAATTAGCAGCAGCTTTCGACGTTGGTGTCAAAACAATATTGGTCCATTTGCGTCAAATTGGCAACGTAAAAAATCTTGACAAATAGGTGCCCCACGAACTCAACGATCACCAGCGCGAAGTACGCGTCGAGACGTGCCTTGCACTGCTGAACAGACACACAAATGAAGGAATTTTGAACCACATTATTACCTGCGATGAAAAATGGATTCTGTTTGATAACCGCAAGGGCGCAGCAAGTTGGTTTGATCCTGGTTCAGGACCTAAACGAAAACTTACCCCTAGAAAAGTGATGGTCACTGTTTGGTGGTCTAGCACCGGTGTCATTCATAATAGCTTTTTACCAAACGGGATGAGCATTACTGCAGATGTGTACTGTGAAGAACTGAACACAATGATGGAGAAGCTGGCACATCTCCAACCAGCATTTGGTCAATCGCTCGTCTCCGCTGCTCCTGCACGACAACGCGCGACCTCATACTGCACAGCAGACGGTCTCCAAGTTGCAAGAACTGGGGTTGGAAGTTCTCCGTCATCCGCCGTACTCACCAGATCTTGCGCCTACAGACTACTACTTTTTCCAGAATTTGGATAACTCTTTGGAGGGAAAAAAATTCAATACCCGAGAGGCAGTACAAAATGCCTTTGAAGAATTTGTTGCCTCCCGTTCAGCTGATTTCTTTAAGAAGGGCATCAATAAACTGCCATTGCGTTGGCAAAGATGCATCGATTGATTATTTCGATTAATACAATTAAAAAATACATGAAAAAAAATCGTTTAAATTTTCTCATACAAAACGGTAATTTCATAGGTAAAGACCTAATATATTATACCTATGTGTGTCGAATGGCAGGTGACCACAAATACAATTTCAAATTTGTCTGCATTTTTCTCAACACCGTTAACATGTTCTTTATTGTGTTTATATATTGTGCGGCAGATTAGTAGTAAGTGTTTGCGCCTTTCCTGGCAACATATGTCGACTTGAATTAAACGAAAATACGTCGTCTCGTGATAGTGTTTATTCTTTTTACAATGTATTGTTAATTGTAACGATATTTTTCGCTTTGTCCCGATTGGTTAGTTCGAGTTGACGGCGCGTTCCGGGTCTTGCTGATTGGATCTTAAGCATGAACATCAGTATGTAAATAAATTGAACTGTCTCTTTTTTGTATAGCACTGCTCCTAACGGTTAACCGATGTTTTTTTTTTTTCGATATGACTACGCTATTGACCCAGCAAGGTCTTAACAGCTTCACCGGACTACTAAGGCGAGCGCTTAAGGCACTCAGCCGATTTTATTTTGGGAACCAGCTCAAGGGTGCATGCACGGCACACCTCGGCTTGGCTGTTGCCTGTTGCATGCAAAATCGCGACCTATCTTAGCTAACTATTCATATATGTATGAGTTATTGAAACGTATATGTGTACCAAGCATACACGCCTCATCAATTCCTCCATATATTTATTATCGGAAAATTGAGTTTTTCAGTTCTATAAGGGAAAAAAAAGTAAACCCTTCCACTTTCATGTGTAAGCGTGTAGGCATGCACGTGTGTGGGGGTGATCGTGTAGTGTTGTAGCGGTGATGTATATTTGTGTGTCTCCGTATCGCGCAAGCAACGCACTCAAGGGCTCCTTACCGAGGGATCGAACCTAGGCTTGAGCCGCTGCCGTAGGAGGCCTAATCGGGTGGTTAACCGATGTTGATAAGTCTTTTACGAGCAATTACAAGATTATTGATTTTTCAGACTATTAAAAGTCACAGGCACCAAATGAATTGGTAATCAAACAAATACATTTCAACAATACCTTATTATATTTCAAATAGATAGAGCTAATAAAAAATAATACAAAACTTACCCATACGTATACATAAATAATATTGCATATTTATTTTACAACATAACACAAGACACAACGGCCGTATTCGGCTTACGATAATAGTTTTAAATGCACTATAACGATAAATTTTCTTACTGTTTTGTATTTCTAATACATGGGTAGTTCTATCTCATAGTTAACGCAAAAGAAAAAAAGCATGTAATCAATAATTGATATTAGGATATTTTTCTTCATTTGAACTCTTTTATTGATGCAAAAATAATCTTATATTATTTGACCAGAACATGATTTTTTTCTTCAACTTCAAAATTTAACTTTTTTTATATAGAGATATATATACCACTGCAAACAATGAACAGTCCTTACAAAAGTTTTTGAACAGTATTATATTATAACATTGAGACAGGTTAAAGATATTTTTAAATTCCTATAATAATGTATCAACTTTGTCTTGTATTCAAATCTTGATTTTATTACCGCGCCAATCCTCAATTTACGGAATCTTCAGAGCGGCCAAAACGACTAACAGGACTGTACAAGAATAGCTACAGTTATGTATGAACTTAGCTAGATAACATTGTAAAGTGTGAATTTAATTTATGAATTGTGTATAACAATAACAAATAATGTCGTTTCATTAATAAATAAGTATAATTTTAATTCTCCAAATATTCAACAAGGGAATTATCATTCCAATGTCTCCATTTCAACTTTATAGACACACAATATCTATGATGAATACTGTATTCTGAACAAAGATATGTTATATAATTGTTTGTATATTTTGGAATTTAAAATGAGCTACCATATAGCAACTAATTCTTTGATTTTTTAGGAAACTATACAGCACTTTAAAGTAAATACTAGTGCCTCTTTTATTAAATCACAGACACATACAGACTAATAACTTAAAAAGATATTTATGTGAAACAATATATAGAATGACATCAAAACTAAAAAAGTGGAGCTATTTATTTCACATGATTTTGATGAATGCCACCAAAGATTTATTTAATAAGATTTTAATACTTAATGTACTTGTCAAGAAATCATATATTAGGATAAAAACCAAAATCTATCCTTTACATTAAATAACAATAATTAACGACACTCGACAATTAATTAAAACTAATATAATAGGAAGTAAAATTAGTTTTTAAACTTATATAATAAAACTCATTATTGCTTAAATATTCACCTGCTTTAATCATAATATTGCAGTAAAAACTTTTTACAACAATTGTATTTCTTTTTAACCTTCAAAAAGAGGTTCTCTATTCGGTTGTTTGTTGCTTCAGAATTTTGTCAGTTATAAACTTGGAAAATTCTTATTTCTATTAGAAAGGGGATATCTTGAAAGGATGTCTCCTTTTCTTGGGAGTCCAAACTACACTAAGAAAATTCTCAAAATCGTTTAGGAAATGTATACAATACAAGATTTAGATGGCCATTTTGGTGCATTTTAGAATAGATTTTTGAAGTTGGTTATAATTTTTGGGCAAAATACTATTACTAACCCTTTGCACTTGAGGGCTTCAGAGTGAAGCCATTGAAAATTTTGGTGATGATCGACAGTCAAAAACATTTTAAATGGCTCCGCTCCGTAGCCCTCAAGTGCAAAGGATTAATATTTCACCCATATAAATCTATGTAATGCCAGATTTATTCTGACATGTAAGAATCTGTGATACTTGCATGATTATATTCAATGAATCATGTGTTATATACTTTAGTCCATACTTGTAAGCTCACTTCAAACTGTAACATACATAACCTAACCAGTGGTTAGACATTTAAAAGTTGACAATTCTGGCACAATAAACTATCTTCTATATTATATGAACATTAAAAGTGTACTTACAAATACATCAGGCCAATATATTTGTGACATCCATAACTTTATATTCTCCGATGACGATTTACACACATTCTGTTTAATATATTGACAGTTTATAAAACACATATGACTACTTTGTGATACAGCTCAAGTTAACAACACATTTCATCAGCACCTTGGTTCAATCAGTCCAGTGTAAATAAAACAAAAAAAACGATTGTTTCAAACTATGACTTCTGTTCCTTCGGTCTGTGTGCTAGGACTATGCAGTTGTCTGCGAGCTGGTGACGCATTGATGTGTTTTCTTTGCGTACTTCAGACAATTCTTGGTTAAGCCTCAATATTTCTAGTACTAATTTTTCATTTTCCATTTCTAGTTTATCTAATCTGTAATATAGAACATATTGGTAATTAATTTAGGTAAACTGCGATACAGATATAACAATTAATTTTATATATTTTATAACACAGTATTTTAAAAATACTACTTAACACTAAAATATGAATGGTGAAAATACTTGCTGTTTAAATCTAGAAAACCAATATAGCAAGCAAACCATATATCTAGAAGAATTTCGTTTTTAACCGGAACGGTAGAGCCTTCAAACAGAAACTATAAATAGCCTATCAAAGCTAAAGCCTACAGAAAAATTGTAAATCTAAAAGATCCTATCAGATTTCATAATTATTTATAATTATCATAAAAATATAGTGGTATAATAAAATAATTCCAAGAAGGGTCGATGACAGGCAGGCGGCCTATCGTAAAAATGAAGCCGAATCATACACTACAACATGACAAAAATGCTGTACCGAACCTACTTAGGTGGGATAAGGCTAAGCAGAAGAGAGTTTAAATCTAGAAGACCATACATACTCCAAAAAGGACGATTGTGCTGTTATAGCATAACTGAATAATGTGTCTCTCTTGTGTGTTTGCAACAAATAAAATATTTTGAATAAATTTCAATTATCCACAGAAATAGCACATATAACAAATAGTTTGTAATTATTTATATTAAATTTATAATGGAATATAGAGTGAAACAAATCTCGCTAACATCAGCATAGAACCGTTTTTTGTTCCTAAAACGAATTAATTTCCCTAAAACGATTCAGATGATAATCTCATATTAATAAATAGGAACGTTTAACGAGCTATTAAGCTGTGACCGCAATTTCGTCCCCGTGGATATTAAACTTCTTCGGTGTTATTACAAAAAAGTTAAATACGTGTTGAATACTTGCTTTAAAAAGGTTAGGTTTAAAATGCACCGCGCTCGCTAAATTGAATGTTCGCCATCTTCCTCTGTTGAGTCGCATTGTTTAGGTTATGTTAGATTTGCGAAAAAAGAATAACGCGAACTAGCCTCGAGCGAGCGCTGTGCATTTAGTACGTAATCTTTTTAAAGCAAGTATTTAATACGTATTTAACTTTTTTTTTGTAATAACAGCGCTTTTGTTTACTGTGTCCTAGATATTATTTGTACATTATATAATATCCGGTTTTTTAAAGACATTGAATTGTTTTTATTTACTTAATCTTTTCTCGTACTTAAATCGAGCCATCACTCAAATTACACTATCTTTTGATAGAGTGAACCGATTTTAATGAAATAAAGACAAAATGTAACTGGAGTATAAGCTCTATATCGTGAACACAGTACTTTAGGAGTTATCCATGTTTAAGCAAACACATAGACAAATAGATAGACATTTCTAAAAATGATTGAAGTGTATTTTATTATTTTTTCCAAGAAACCGGCAACAAATTTTTTCACAAAAATTTAAAAGTACCTACAGACAGATTTACATTCGTATTATATGTATCTATCTAATTCCTTTAAACAAGTAATTCTTGTATATTTTTATATATTCAGGATCTCGGAAACGGCGTCAGCTATTTCCATGAAACTTAGTATGTAGGTGGTTTCGGGGACGATAAATCGATCTAGCTAGATTTCTTTCATAGATCTTATTTTAAATCTGAGTTTTCAGGCAATTAAAAAATATAGCTAAAATATAAAGGTAAACTTCCATAGCCATAGCTCCCAAAATAAAAAAGCTCATATGTAAATCGGCTGGTTCGAAAATCCGTCTAATCCCAGTTCGAATCCGAGTGACAGTAAAAGAAACTTTTACTAATATTTTTCTTTGTAAGGGAAATCGGTAATCTTTTGAGGGAAACCTTATTAATTTAAAAAAATGTTTTTTAAAGAACGAGCTAGGGTCCGTCGTCCAGGTACTTGATAGATAAAGGATCAATTCCAGCATAAAATGTACCTTTTTTGTTTCGATGTAAGGTCGACTATGTAATCGCACGCCTTAGCCAGTATGCCCCCTTTGCTCGCAGAGTCCGGGAGTCCCGAGTTCGGTACAAGTGCGGCCAGTTTTGTGATCCAACTATTTATTTTATCTCTACGACGTCTCTCCACTTCATTGTGTGTTGCTCGTCTTTTATCGTCACGCTTAAACAAGCATTAGGTGATTACTACTCTCATAAATAATATCCTAACTAAAGTTATTGTAGTTGATGGTTATGCGATTAAGAAAATAATTGAAGATCGAATGAGCTGGTGTCCCTTAAAATGTTTAATAATACAATATTACATAGTATAAAAATTATAGATATAAAATCCAACTGTGAGTGTTTTTCCGCTTTCACAACTTAACTAACCAACCGATCATGATGAAACTTGTACACAGATGTCAAGGATAGAGAAATCTCTATGTCATCTATAACTCAGAAAAAAAAAATACTGACCCCAAAGGATTGTTCAAATCTCTACAATAAAGTGCAAATGCTAGTGTAACATGTTATACATGTGAAACTAAACTTGAATGCTTATTCAGCAATCACTCAAATAGTTGGGCAGATTCTAATAAAGTTTGTCAAGAAAGTTTTTATATGCAGGAATAGGACACAGGATACTTTTAATCATTTTATACTAAGGTTTAATATTAACCCCTGAAAAAGAATTATCTAGCAGTTGATAGTCGAATTTTATTGATTACTTAAAATCATTTCAATGCTAAACTTTAGAAAATATTTGTCACTTATTATTACTATTTATCTCTAACTATGGAAGTAAGTATAAGGGGATAAATCAATGGCAATTTAGAAATTAAAGAAATAATCGGTTTTATTAAAAGTGATTTTCTTCAATCAAATCCTACATAACCATTTTTCCTGATCATGAAATAAAAACAATTGTTACGAAAGAAGTGTGATATCTAACATTCCAACTACATGGGTTTCAATAAATTAGAAGGATATTTGCAATGTTAATAAGTAACAAACACTATATTTTAACATTAAAACAAAAGTTGACTGCCACGGAATGTCCGGCAGATGTGAAACAATCTAAGTTAATATTAAAATTTACACTTAAAAACGTGTCAAGTATATTTATTCTATGTAGTTTACTCAGAAAAGCAACGAAATATACACACATAAACCAAGGGAGTCCAGAGTGGTAGCATAAAGGGGGTATGACGACATAAAGGAGTGTCATACCATTTTCTGTGATGGCATACGGGTCGATCTTACTACTAAGGCGCGTCAATTAATGTTTCGCATAAACTGGCATATTATTTGTAATATGGAAGCGTTTTTAATATATCTACATATGGATTTAATGTAATAAGCTAGATTTTAATAAAAGTTTCAAAGATAAAGATACCTTTTTTGCACTGACTGCTTTGGTCTGCATTGGATCTCTATGAATAGCTTTCTTTGGTGGGGCACTTGAACCAAACACGTCTACTGGATTCGTTATAACAAAGAATTCTCCATCCGGTATAACTGCAAAAATTAAAATCCATAATTTCATATTGTAAAAGTATATATCTATAAAACTGAAGGGACTATTTATTTAAATATGATAATCTCTCAACTACCTATCTGATTTCAAAAATTTACTTTTTGTTGTTGATTCATCAAGGAAAGTTATTATAGAGTTTTAATAGCATAAATAGAAATGCAAAGTTTCCATAGTTTTTAACACATTTATCTAGAATGTTTCCTTTAATATATTAATGGGGTAATGAAAATACCAATTTTTTTATCTATATTAATATTATAAGGTGGTAAAGTTTGTATTGTGAGTTTGTGATGTTGTGACATTGTAGGGACAATTTCAGGAACTACTGGTCCGATTTGAAAAATTCTTCCAATGTTATATAGCTTATGTATCAAGAATGGTTATAGGCTATTATCAAGCTAAGACCAATAGGAGCGGAGCACCAATGAAGAATGTTCAAAATCGTGTTTTTTTTTTCGTCTTGAGAGCTTCCGCTGCGTGTTAACATTTGCCCAAATTATCTATACCACGCGAACGAAGTTGCGGGCAGAGACTAGTGACATATAAATGAATAAAAACAATTATAAGAATCTTATGAGATTTAGTACAGTGATACTTAACCGTATACCTACTTTTCAATAGTAGTATTCAAATTTTCATAGGTGGTTTTGGACTTTAGTCTAGAATATGCAAAGAATAAATATAACAGTGAATTTAACTACAATAAGTTGTTTTGTAGTGTTTATACTACCAAAATTAAATAAATCATACATTCATTATTTAGTATGTAACCTATAGAGTAAGATTAATTATGTCATTTATAAATGATTGTGGAACAAGTTAAAATATAGTACCAATAAGAGATAAAAAAGTTGTTGGTAGGTAAATCTTTATTAAAAACATTGTGGCTGGTGTCATACTGCCCAAAACATTATTCCTAAAATAAGAAGACTGATAAAATAATGCTGCCAATTTTAAGAAAGGAATTCAAATAGGCGTTACTTCAAAAGTTTATACATATGTTGGGTCCAATATGAAAAGCCAGGAAGAACAATTTTTGGTTACTCACTATGTGGAGGCGATGGTGATGGGTTAGTTATAGTTTCTTCATCTGTCATTGAAATCAACTTGTAGGTCACTGAACCAGCTGTAAAATTATTATTATAGATATTAACATTATAAGAGTATTTACACACTATCCAGATAAGTTGGGCAATCCATTTTCATTGGCAGTAAGTTGGTTTTTTTATTACATACTAGCTGTGCCCGCCACTTCGTCAGTGTGGAACCTTATGTAAAAGTAGTGATTTAATAAAGTCATCTGAAAGTATTAAATCCCTTTACTTATCTACTTTTCTCTCATACTTACGCCGCATTATCATTAAAATTACAATAAGTTTTGATAGAGTAAAACGATTTAAATGAACAAAAAATTAGTTATTCTGGAAGATAGGCATTATGGTTTTATTGTGAACCTAGTACTTTAGCATTAATGCGTATTCATACAAACTGAGACAGGCAATTCTAAAAATTATGGAATTCAAGTCCCATACATACACAGAAAATACAAATTTTATTTAAAAAAATGGTAACCAAACTAAGCATTCTACAAAAAATCTGCTATATTATTGTAATATTTACAAGTTTAGGAAAAGTGTCATCATTTAATTTATATGTATGTATAAATATACATACATATATAATATACACGTAATTAAGCAATTAGTAACAAAAGAGCATTATTTATTTATACAGCACTGAGCATTCAATATATTAAGATTCATTATTGCTAAAAGAGCAAGTATCAACTGTTGAGTGATACTTAATAAAGTGAGCACAAGAAATAATATCTACAACTTATCTAGTTTAATTAATAATTTGAATATTTCAAGTTTGTTACAAATGATATCAATTTGTAAGAACATAGAATACAACATATCTTTCAATGTATACTTACAATATAAAGAATACTAATATTTCTATTTAAGAAACCATTTTACAAGCAAATAAACATTTAATATTAGTACCAACCGACATTGTAACACAACTTTTTTGTGTAAATATTAATTATACTACTCTTTCAATTGTGATGTGTCTAAGATATATTCTACATTGAAAGTAGTACTTTTTAATGATTTCGCAAATATTGTATCATTAAAAAGATAACTAAACTAGATCTGCCACTAGAGTTAGTGTCAAAAAATTAATACTCTGGTATTTTGGAGATATACTTACAAATATCTTTAAAACTGTATGAAGCACTGTTTTCATTAGAATCCAAGTAGGTTTGTGATACTAAATTTGTTCTGTGTCCTGAGCTCCCTGTAATTAAATTTAACCTAATTTAATATTCAGTCAACTAAATTGGATAAAGTACATTTCAGTGTACTCTAGAAGTTGGGATAATTTTAGTTTGTTTTAGAAATTATACTTACCAAATGATCCCTCGTCCCCGATGCCCAAATATTCACTGTCCGCACTGTAAAATTCAAATAAACGATGTAAATCAAAACACTCGAGTCCAAATTCTACATTGAGCATGTACTGCGTTCTTGTCTGCCAAGTTGCAAAATGAGTTGACCTTCGATAGCGCAAATCTAATATAATTATGTAACACAATACTTAATTATTATAAATACATCTACACTTTACCTGTTATCGAGAGAGTTTTCGTGCATGTCATCAACGTCAATTTTAACTTTAGCCATTGCGCGTAATTATTTTTGAATTTCCACAATTTGATCACGGGGACAAAATAAAAGGGTCATGTGATGTGGCTATAGACAAAGTAAATAGTTTTTGTTGCTAGAAATAAAATAATCGACAAGTTTGTTTATAATGACATTAATGATTAAAAAAAAAAATTGTAATTTTACTCACAATGATTTCCTCATAATTTTATATATTTTAAAAATAAAATTATAAATGCGAAAAATACATTAACTTATGATTATATTATAATTGTACATTATATTGATTGAATTAGTATCTTAAAACAGTGCCATCTACCGTTTCCTGTTGAAATTACTTGAAACTTGATAAAATTAGTCGCTAATTTACCACCAGAGTTTTTGGCGGGATCTTAGTCTGTCATGTAGTGGACTTTATATTTTATTCATAATCTTGTGTTATTGGACTCTATATTTTGTAAATTTGGTGGTGTTTTACTCAATATAGTTAGTTTATTGTGCATAAGTGAAGTGAAACATTGGCAGTAATAATCTGAAAGATTGATTACCAAAAACAAAGTGAAAAAAAAATTACCGCCACCTTTTGTTAATATCTGCGAAACGAATCTTTCACAGAGTGACCACAGAGTACTTTGTATTATTGGAAAAGAGTGACTTTCGTCTCGAGGATAGTTTCAATACACGGAGTAAAGCTCTTCTCTTTCTTCCATTGTTTCAGAATATGACCTTTGTACAGCTGGAAACTTTAGTGCTGCCTCCTCGTAACGAATGCTGACATCACTGATTTAATTTATATTTTCATGTGTCTTTATCAACTTTACATCTCTTGTGGTGATTATTTAGCAGAACGTTAGTCACATGATCTTACATATTGATTGATGATTATATTATATTACACGATTATTACTCACGTTTTAAATTTACCAATAAATTAGTCTTTTCTTTATTGAATGAAATTACTTTTCCCTCGTTTTAAAATAATTTAATTTTTTTCGGATAATTCGTAGATTGTCTTAGGAAATATATACACGTGCCAAAAAAGTGCACTGTCTTAAGAATAAAAAAAAGTTGAAGCGTCATAAGAACTGCCGACAGTAGTGAAAAGTTAAAACAACGGAATAATTGTCTATCAATTAATCAAACATGGTAGGCTGTACAAGCTCAGTACAAAATATCAATATTACATATACACAGGCAGCTCTACTAGGCGTCGCTAAACCGACATAATTCACAAGTGCAATATGTCACGAACGTGTCCAGGTTATTGGTAACGCGAACCCATTAGTTTTTCCGCTACCAAATATATATATTGTTTTTATACCACTTAATACGGCTAAAGAAGTTTTTACTTAACACCTGTATTAGTGAAAAACCATAAAGATTTAAGCGCCATACAAACGAAAATAGACCTTATGGTGCAAAGGTTAGCAAACAGTTTGGCAGTATAAGGTTTAAAAAAATACTGGATTTATTACAAGATTTGAATAATTATAAATGATGTAATGTGAAATTCCAATTATTATGCAAAATGTATTATTACATTATTATTTAATTTTTAAGAACTATTTTTTGTACTAAACCACGAAATGTCCAACTTAGCTATTGTATTTATACTTTTAGGTTAGAATATTTTACATTAAATACTGAACTAAATATACATTAAAGTACTACAATATGAATATATCAAATTAAATATTGAATAATTTAGACAAATGAATATGATAACAATAGTTTTCAGCTAATTAACTTTACTATTATTCTTTCTCCTTATTTCATATAAAACTTATTTCAAGAAAATATACAATATTTTATCGATCATAAGAAAAAAAAAACGAAATATATTTTAAATTAAATATTATTTTTATGAAAATTATATCAAATACATGATAATATAAAAATCATATATAATCTGAATATAATTAAATATATTATTGTGACCATAGATTTATAGACTCATATGGTACATGTACTAAATGTCTTTGCCGATGGCGGGAAATTTAATTTTTTTTTAAAAAGCGCGCTGAGAGCAATCTGTCCCAAAGCTAGTATCCAGGTTAAAAAAACAGAAGAAAAAGCTTAAAAGCCCATAACATTAAAAATGAGTTTTTGGTGGGATGTTGGAATGCCATATAGTGGTCTTTATATTTTATGCATAATCTTGTGTTATTTGGCTCTATGTTGTGTAATGTTGGTGGTGCTTTACGTAATATAGTTTGGCTATTGTGCACAAATGAAGTGGATCGGAAATAATAATACCACGGAGCATGGATTCTGAATAAAAAAAAAAAACTTTCAGGAAATTTAAATTATATCAAGGAACTTGTAATATTGTTACTCACTTGACAATGGCTGTAATAGTCTACTAAATAGAATACTGGTTGTCAAAAATAAAATAGAAGAAGTAGAAGGACATTAAAAATGAATAAAATGATTTAGACACATAAAAAATAGCCAGCCACCAAATTACAAACAAGATAACGCTTATTACATAAAAACTGTTTCTAACAATAATAGAATCCGTGACTAGAATCCTTAACAGTGAGCTCAAAACAATTCCCTGACAGTTATGAACTTTATGAAAATTGTTTCACGGATATCTGTTTTAAAGGCAATGTCTTGCATCAAGGTTGTTTCGTTTCCGACATTTATCGGATAGCTGTTGTCTTCCAACAAGCTATTGTATTAGGCTTTATAGTTTTCGTAACATTCTGTTATGAATACCATAACATTATTTTTATTTATTTGTTATAATACTTCGAGATTCTTATGCCTCTATACATCTGTTTTAATATCTTTGTTTTATTTCGAGCCTCGAAATGAATTTATATATTTTATTAATTATATATAGTAGGGAAGCCAAATATAAGTGCTTCCTTTTCATTAATTCGTTACTAGTGTCATCGGATTTATTTTCTAGATAAATGTAAGTTTCTTTTTATGTCATAGGAGGCAAACGAATAGTCGAGTCACCTGATGTTAAGTCACAGTACAACACATAATAACACCAAGTATGGAAACTCCGTATAAACGCTCGCACCGGCACACTCACACAAACATCCGCACCTACACGACCGCTAAGCGAACCTCGCGGTGCTGTCCATAGAATTCCTCTCAATACCTCTCGTCGATGCGCGTGTTTGTGCGAGTGTGGCGCTTTCAAGCGTTTGTTAGTAGTTTCCGTACTGTGTCTCATATTTATACTGTGGTTAAGTGATCACCGCCGTCCATAGACATTAGCAACATCAGGAGAGTCGCAAATGCGTTGCCATCCTGTTTTTAGGAGGAAAGGGGGAGAGGGATAGAAGAGGATAGGGTTGTGGAGGGGGAGGGGGCCTCCGGCACCCTCACTGACCGAAAGAAACGCAATAATGCAAGCACTGATACTTCACGTCGGTTTTCTGTGGGTCGGGTGGTACTACCCCGGGCGAGCCGACCTATTCATGCTGAAACCAATAATAACCCCAGCGTGGCTCTACCAGCTATAAAAGCTTTTCTGTATTTATTCACTTATTGTCAGCCGATATTATAATACCAGCAAGCGGTGTGATACTCATGTTTTTTCCTTTGTATACACAATAAATACATTGTTGAAATTAAACGATACAAACTAAGTCGCGGGAATCAGTTAGTTTTACGTAAAATGATATGCTATAATTGGTGAGAAGGGAGTACAATTCCATATGTAATGTTCCTAACTGGGTCTTTCATAATGATTACAATGTAAATTTAACTCCACCTATAGATATCATCTCTAAGTGAAATATAAGCACCACACCGCTTGCACCACTTCTCCATTGCAGCATACATTGTTTAACGGTGCAACGTAGTGTTTATCTAAATAGTACTTTCTCAAAACTATAACAATGAAAGTATTGTTTAAATTTGTATAAAAGGGTTTAAGAAATAAAACTAAAAAACAATAATCGAAATTCAACGAGTAGTATTTGCGTGATTTTAAATTTCTTTCGTATTGTTCACTATCATGTATTAGTTATTTGATCTATTATTATGACTTTTTATAATACACATCGTGAAAACATGCCGCTGCAGTCTGGCGACAAATTTCGCTCCAGTACATTCGTCGCGACCTCCCTCAACAGCGGCTCAAGGTTGTTGCCAAGTATCTCAAGCTCTAGTCTCATTAGTCCGATGAAGCTGTGAAGACCCATCAGAACAATACCGTTAGTCATTAAAAAAAAAAAAAAAAAAAACGTTAACTCTTTTTGTTGCTTTTAATGTAGCCTTTTATGATTATATTTAGATGATAATTTGGTGTTTCATCGGTGCTATTCTATCAACCTTTGTGAATAACAATATCCAAACTCAAATAAAGCTAACTCTTACCAACCGATAAGATACGACACTTCAAAATAACCACTTTTATACAAAATTCCAATATTACGTTTCCAGTTTTGTGAAATACCTACTCTACTAGCAATATTAGAGCGAGCAGATTTACTTCTAATTGTCTTTGATATAAGCTTCAAATTTATACTGGAATAGTCTGTCATAAAATATTTATTGGGTAACTTGTAGTGGTAACAAAAGGTCGTGCATTCAGCGAAGCGACAGATAAGCCACAGATTTAACTTACCTTCGTAAGTTCATAAATATCACACAGTTGAGATTATATTTAGCTCTGTCATTTCTATTTGATGTTATTCGTTTTGTATTGGTTTTTTTAAGCCGTGTCGTGTAGGTAGTGTAGAAAAACATCACTCCATATCTTCCCCTGGGTATTGTAAAAGGCAATTAGGGAGTGAGAGATGGACTCCTGGTAACTTTCTCAGCATGATACTGTACCATCTGCCTGAGTCCTTTTCCGGTCGTAACAGTCCCCGTTCCACTGGGTCCAGAACAACAAGGACGAGTATGTGCACCTGTGTCTTGCGCGTAAACTTATGCACCTTAATGTATCCTACGTATCTGACCGCTTCCGCTACTGGATTCCGAGTCTCTGATTAGGGGTCAAAGTGGTCGCCATGGCCAAAATCGGTCGGTACAAATCATCATTATTGTTAATTTTATCGAGTAATTATACATTATACTCAGACTTTGAAGTGCGACGTCAAAAATAGACCAGGGGGCCTAACCAAGTTGTTTATCGACAATCACTAACGCAAATAGAAAACAGAAAAATGTATGGAGAGCAGAAAAATGTACAACTTGTGCAACTTGGTTAGGCCCCCTGGATCGACCCATTGCAAAGGGAAAATGGCCATATCCCTAATCGGGCATTGGACTGGAATCCCCAAGGCAGGCGGAAACATGGTCGACCTAGACAGACCTGGCGAAGATCTGTACTCGCAGAGCTTGGATTTTTTTGAACCTGGAGTGAGAGGTGAAGTGTCAAGCCATTGACAGATCGAGATGGAAAAGCATTGTGTCTGCACTGTCTGCGACAGTTTGGGCACATAGGATCTCAAGATCGAAAAAGATACATTATACTTAAAATACAAATTAAAAATGCACTCGTTAAAATTACTTTCTTACTATTATTTTTTTAATACAGTTTCCGCATTTTTTAATTTAACTTTGTGTTCTGTAGAACTTTACAAACATGAGTTTGGTAGGTGGTAGAGCCACGTTGAAATTATAACTGGTTTCAGCATAAATGGATCGGTGCGCCCTTGGTAGTACCACCAGAAAACCGACGTGAAGTAACAATGTTTGCATTATTGTATTTCTTTCGGTTAGTGAGAGCGCCTTCCCTCTCTTTTCCTTTCCTCTCCCCCCTCTCCCACCAACATAGGCTGGCAACGCACTTGCGATTCCTCTGGTGTTGTTGGCGTCTATGGAGGGTGGTGATCTCTTAACATCAGGTGACCCACATGTACGTATAGCTCCTATTATATTAAAAAAATGTTGAATTAAGATTATGAAGAACTATTTTCAAAACTAAAAAGTGACGCCATCTATGAGATATCTATAACAGTTGATCCTACAGTTTTCTGTCAACAAACTAATTTAAAGCGCCATCTGTTCGAAATCGATGAAACTTATAATTAATGACAATAATCAACAATCATTAATTTGTAATTAAAAAATATTGAGGCCATTCATCGAAATGTAAATTGTTCTACCTCACAAACTGAACCAGATCAATACTAATATTATAAAGAGGTAATGGTTGTGAGGTTGTGAGTTTGTGACGTAGGGGGTAATCTTAGCAAGTAGGCACTGGTCCGGTTTGAAAAATTCTTTCAGTGTATATATAGCTCATTAATCGAGAAAGCTTATAGGTTTATAATCACGATAAGATGAATAGGAACGGAGCACCAATGAAAAATGTTTCAAAATCGATATTTTTTTCCTCTTGCCCAAGCCCAAAGTAACTATTACTACGCGGAAGAAGTCGCGGGCAGAGGCTAGTTATACATAAATTCAAATCAAGAAAAATGGTTGAGTAGTTTAGAAGTTCGTTGTGGACTAACATCGTGACATTAGATTTTTATATACATTAAGTTTTTTTTTTTTCGATCTGACTACGCTATGGACTTAGCAAGGTCTTAACAGCTTCACTGGACTACGAATATTATACACTAAGATATACGAAGATAGTTTGGGAAGTAAGTAAACACAATATTATTATGTCAAAATTAGTATTAAATCTCTAAAATATACGATTATAAATACTTTGATACATTCCTTTATTAAATATTTTCAATAATACGGTGGCAGTAACGAGACTATTTCTCGATGTGTTACAATCAATCATACACAATGCCGAGAGCTCAATCCCGGTAGGCACTTAGTACGTAAGCACTTTGTTCGTTTACACAGCCTGTCATCACTAACTTGTCCGTGAATGATGGATGGCATCGAGACCGTCATACGTGTTTCCTTCATTGTATAATTATGACTACACACACTACAAACAATTCTTTTTAGTACTTATTCAATTAATCTTAGTTGTTTACTGTAAAGTGATATTATAATCCTCTCATACAAAATCGATGTGAAGTAATAGTGCTTGCATTGTTGCGATTCGTTCGATCAGTGAGAGCGCCGGTGGCCCACCTCCCTTGCTTTTCTCTCCTTCTCCCCTTCCCCTCCCCCATTTTCCTAACCATAGGCTAGCAACGCACTTTCGGCTCCCCTGGTGTTGTTAGTGTCTATGGACGGCGGTGATCACCTAACCATCAGATGATCTGCTTGTTCGTTTGCCTCTTGTGACATAAAAAAAGATAAATTCGAAATCTACGCTTGTCTGTATATTCCTTGTGTGTATAAAATCTATATACATAACATATAATAGAAATAATAAATAAAAAGTAAAAAAACTCAGTTTATCTTAATGAGGTTGTAAAGATATATTCCTGGTGCTTAAATTGCTTACTCTGGCTAATTATTTATATCTAAAATAATTGTTTATATCTTAAAAAATATATGTCCAGTATCTATATACCTGTATGTATTAAAAAAAAAATGGAAAAAAGTTCTCTTTTGAATTTTCTGTTTTTTTTTAATGTGTAACATCTGTTGGCGGAGGGTAAACCTGATTGTTGGCGTGGCGACCGCAAAACACGAACGATGTACTATTAATGAAATACTCAAAGACATTTGCAACCCTATCTTATAGGCCACTTGTTCTACTAGTATTACGTGGCACGCACTGACGACCTAACGCCCTTTGATAAATGCCGCTAAAAACACCGCACCAGTCATTATTTTATGGAACTAATTCAATTTTTTTAGCTTTATCTTTTTACTATGCCATAACTGATTCCTGTCGTAATCTGTTCTTCTATGCAATATAACTTATACAAAACAATTTTGATGTTTCACATCTGCCAGGCGTCCCGTGATAGCTCAATTTTTTTTTCAATTGTCCTCTCTTTGCTTTAATAAAAAACTAATCGAACTATATATGTTTTTAAGAATATTTATCATGAAAAGATAAACCAAATTGCGTTTCTTGCCGGTTCTTCAGATAACTAGGTTGTTTTTCGGAACTGGTTTTCACGTTCATAAGTTTGATTAAGGATTAATATAACCATTCGGTTCAAATATAATAAATTCCCAAGCCAATTGGATTGTCTAAAATCTCTACCAATTAACAAAAATCACTTCGAAATTCTTACAACAAAACGAGAATAAACTTATCAATAAAAGTCTTGTAGATTTCGTTCCATGAATTATTCCCTCGGGTTGACATCAATTAGGCCGGAACGAGTCTCCGTTTCACCGTCCATTGACGGTCGTAAATCTCGGATCATTTATTTTACACTACCACCGCAGTGACGGCCGTTAGCAAAATTTAACGGCTTGACAACATTCGAATATTTGCAGTGGCGACCTTTTTGCTAATCTCATTATAGGGGTTTCGACCAAAGTCGAAATTACTAATTACTTAATTAGGTAAACGTAATGTTATTTTATGCGTTCCATTTATTTTGTACCGTACGCAAAAACTTGGTACATTCGTAAACATTTTTCTTTTTAATTTACCAGAATTCCTTCGCTTGTTTCTTTGCTACTTCAAAACTCCTCATACTTTACTTTTAATATTAAGCTAGAGTATTGGCAACTATTTTTTTTAAATTATTTTCTGCTAAAATATAGTTGTGGATTCGAAATTTGCAGTGTGACTGAATGGTTTTTGTAATAGGTAACAATTAAATAAGTGGCAAATTATTTGTTAGATAGTAAATATATTTATGTCGAAGCTGACGTCCTTAAGAAAATCCGCCGCGGATAAGCTTTCGAATTAAAAAAAAACCTCGTGTCACTAGGGTCTTTGATATTAACCGCGACTAAACATGCTTGGACATGGACCTTTATAATCAATTAAACTTCTCACATATGAATTTAACTCACATTGTTCCATTTCTGAAGTTTAGATTTATTTAAGGAATAAATTAGTTCTAAAGCTGTTATTGCTTTGGACAAAGTTTTCGGTCTCCTCCATAACATTTGAAGAAATTAAATGATCTATTAAAAAAAGGACTTATAGTGTTTACTTAATAAATTAATTTTATTATGATTTTATTTTCTAAGTTTGGAACGCATTTCCTATATTTATATACAAAATACAATTTCATATTTACGGGATTGATTATCTTCCGCGATTAAGAGGAATTTTTTGTATCCACCTTTATATTATTATTAACAATAGTCCGTGACTTTATTCGCTTTGAATTACAATATAAAATGTAATCGATATGAAACCTTTTCCACCAACGGAGATATGCTTTATGTCAGTGAAAGAATTATCAGAATTGGACTAGTACTTCTAGAAATAAACTCCTACATAGAAATAAACAGAATAGACACCAGGCTTCGTTCTACTTTACAGAGACTGCTGGGTACACAACCAGTCGCCTCCTCTCGTCAGCCTCACCTGTCCAATAAAGAGAGGTAGTGATAGGAGGCGAGAGTTCCGCCTCCCTCTTCTCCCTGCTCTTCTTTGGCTAAGAGGGCCACTACGCTGATCTACCTCCCGGGTCATCTCCGCCACTTCCTTCTGCGAGATAACGACATCGCAGTAGGAAGCCACAGCAGTCCACACGTCCTCGCTGCCGAGCATGGCCGAAACCACGCCCCGCAGCAAAATATCGTCCAGGTAGGTACCTACCTAGTCTTATATTGTCGTATACTTAATAATACCTCTATACTCTCTACAGAGTTATGGTCACTCGGCGCGGAACTGCTATATCCGCCCTAGGTGCGTCAATTGCCTAGGAGACCACTCCACGAAGGAGTGCGAGCGCACGCCCGGCATTCCTGAACCTCCTAGCTGCGTGTTGTGCGGGAACGCGGGTCATCTCGCGAATTATCGTGGCTGTCCCCGCGCCCCGCATACGCAACGCCCTCGCCAAGCGAGGCAGGCGGCCAGAGCGCCTGTCACCACCACGCGCACTCCGCCTCCGCTACTCCGCCACTCACGTCTGTGGAGGCCTTCCCCGGCCTGCTGGGTGCCTACCACACCCCGGCAGTGCCTGCGCCCACTCCGCGCGCGCCACCCTCGGAGCCGTGCGCGCCGCAACCCGTGCGGGCCCCTCTGGCCTCCTGGGCTCCCAAACCTCAGCCCCAGGCTCCGAAACCTCAGGCACAGCCTCCGCAGGAGAAGCCTATTCAATACGACCGCCTCAGCACCTTTTCTTTCGACGGCGTTGACAGGATTAGCCAGTTAATGGTCGAGCACGATGTAGTAAACGTCTTACCTTTTGCCGAGCTTCTCGTGACCAAGAGAAGTCAGGATATGCTCAGAGCGTTCGCGCGTTTTCCGGCTCTTGCTAGGACAATGAACGAACTCGCCTGCGCTCATTATAACACATCGGTTTAACAATGTTCGCGGCAATGAATAGGGTTAACCGCGCGGTCTATCTCTTTCATTTTTTAATGCTAGGAATCTCTCAACACAGCGCGATCTAATAGCTGCTGGAGGACATCCGGCCATCCCACCTGACGTACTGGAAACTCGTGCGAACATTTAACTCACACGAGACTATTCCGATGCCCCCTCTCGATAGAGGCCCTGGGCTGCCTCCCGCGTTCGATAGTATAGACAAGGCGGAGTGTCTCGTCGCGAGTTTAGAGGAACAATGTTCACCGAACACAGTAAACACTGACCCTACACATGTTGCATCGATAGAAACCTCGGTAGAGCGCGCGATCGCGTCCCCGCCGGCGGATACGCTAACTCCTATCACTTTTGATGAAGTATCGGATGCCATCAAGCGTCTAAAGCTTAGGAAGTCGCCAGGTCCCGATGGGATCAGGAACGAAGTACTGAGACTCCTTCCTGATCGCATTATAGCTTTATTGGTCTGCATCTTCAATGCGACCATGTCCCAGAGCCACTTTCCAGCCGTCTGGATGAAAGCCGTAGTGCTAGACATACACAAGCCCGGCAAAGAAGCTACGCTTCCCTATAGTTATCGCCCGATTAGCCTGTTAGATACATTAGGTAAATTATACGAGCGGCTCCTTCTGAACCGTCTCCAGGTCACGATTACAGATTTAAAATTAATACCCCTGAGCAGTTCGGATTGCGCGCCGAACACTCTTGCACGAATCAAGTACACCGCCTCACGGAGTACATTTTCTCAAAATTTAACGCCGATCCGAAACGTAAACCGAAACGCACAATTTTTTTTTTTATATCAAAAGAGGCTATCGAACTGGTGGGTCACGTGATGTTAAGTGACCACCACCGTCTATACACTAGCGACATTACAAGTGCGTTGCCAGCCTGTATATGGGAGAAGGGGGAGGGGAAGGAAAGGGAAAGAAGGAAAGAGGAAGGGACGTAGGCCTCCGGCTCTCTCACTGACCGAACGAAACATAACAATGCAAGCACTGTTATTTCACGTCGGTTATCTATGAGAGGGGTGGTACTACCCCGGAGGAGCCGACCCATTCATGCTGAAACCAAAAATAGCTTCAGCGGGGTTCTTCCACCTACAGCAGTCTTCTTCGATATCGCCAAAGCCTTCGATAAGGTCTGGCATGGAGGGCTCATACATAAATTATGTAAATTTCACGTACCCGATCACTTAATACATATTATCCGCGATTATCTCACTGATAGGACTTTCCGCTTTAGAGTGGATGGGGAAACTATCCCCGCCTCACCCAATACGCTCAGGTGTACCACAGGGCTCTATACTCGCGCCTTCGCTTTTCAATCTGTTCATCAGTGACCTACCTCGGTATCCGGGGGTCGAGGTAGGTTGTTATGCTGACGATACAGTTATTTACACTTCCGGCTGGCGGTCGGACTTTCTTATGAAGCGCATCGAAAAGGCCGTTTGCACACTCGGTGAACGGTTTCATCGATGGCGCATGGAAGTTAATCCCGATAAGAGTGCCACAATACTCTTCGATCCCACGAAACGCGCAAATAACTTTGAGCCCATCAGGCTATACGGAATCGACATCCCTTGGGTCGAAGATTTCAAATATCTCGGTGTTACACTAGATAGACATTTAAAGTTCAATTCATATATAGACAGAGTGCAAAACAAAGCCGCAATGGTCTTGGGTCGCCTCCATCCGTTGCTTTGTCATAAGAGTAAGATGTCCCTCAGACACAAGCTCACTTTGTATAAGACGTGTATCCGTCCCGTGATGACATATAGCTGCCCCGTTTTTGCGCATATGTCCAAAGATAACTTCCATAAGCTGCAGCTTCTCCAAAATCGTGTTTTACGTAGTGACCGGTGCCCCGTGGTACGTGCCCCGTTTCCGATAAAAATATATGGAGGGGTTAGGCGTGTATGCTTAGTACACATATGTGACATGTCAAACATATATGAATAGTTAGCTTAGTTAGCTAAGATAGGTCGCGAGTTTGCATGTAACAGGCAACAGCCAAGCCGATGTGTGCCGTGCACCCTTGAGCTAGTTGCCCAAATAAAATCGGCTGAGTGCCTTAAGCGCTCGCCTTAGTAGTTCGGTGAAGCTGTTAAGACCTTGCTAGGTCAATAGCGTAGTCAGTTCGAAAATATATATGTATATATATATATATATATATATATAAGGAAATGTTGCATGTGTGATGTTATGTTGTGTTATGTATATGTATGATGTTATGTTATGTTATGTATGTGTGATGTGAACCTGATGTTAACTGACCACCAATGAAAATCATGAAGCATATCTTTGAGTAACATTTGGTCTTGGTTTCATTAAAATCAGTTCAGTCTATCAAAAGTTATTGTACTTTTAATGACGACGCGACTTAAGTACGAGAGAAAAGTAGATATGTAAAACGGATTTAATACGTTCAGATGATTTTATTAGTCACTGGTCTTTCACATTAGGTTCCACGCAGACAGAGTCGCAGGCACAATTAGTAGGCTATAAAATGACAAAAATATAGGTATCTTTAATTTTGAACGGTAATTCTAGAGACCAGTGCGTACACACAAACAACCTCTACAAATTCGTCGTATCTCTATAGTCTTATTTCCTATTTTCATCAGAAAAATTGAAAATGATGCTGATGTACAACTCGCGACCACAAAGACTTCAAACACCTTGACCTAAGACGCGGTCGATTTATGACTGCCTAACGACAAACACCATCCGTACAATCAAGGAAGTACTCCATTGCGGTCTGAAAGTAATTTTGAAATACCGATGACTTGCTAGTTTCGCTCTAATGAGTTTTAAATGACACCGCTCGTTCTAAATATAATCATATACCTTCAATGTTTTTCTGTACATATAAAAATATCTGCCTATTTAAGGAAATTATTGTGCTATATATACCATTTTTAATTTGCTCCAAGGATTTCGTAATATTTCATTGAAGTCACATTCTTGTTCATAATATTTTCATGTGTGTTCTCTGTTGTTAAACAGAACAGTGGGGTGTTATTGCCAACCTGTATTGCCGACTTAAGAGAAAACTAATTTAATAAAATTGGTAAATAACGTCATACGAAATCATTATTAAAAAAAGTGCATACATTGCAGTCATTAAAATATCTACGCATCGAAGCGTAATAGAGATGGATGCCACAAGCCGAACGATTAGGCCGATCGCGTCTCTCTGTCGCTTGTTCCGCGCTCCCGCTCGGCTCAGGCGCAACGTGACAATGAGTCCGAGAGTTTTAATGCGTGCATCGATTTATAAGACGTTATTACGTCAAAAACTAAAATTCCCAGATAATAGCACACGATTAATTTAAGTTAGTAAGTTCAATGAGTAGCAGTATTATGTAATCCGGTGAAGCTGTTAAGACCTTGCTAGGTCAATAGCCAATAGCGTAGTCAGTTCGAGAAAAAAAAGGAGTACTATGGATTATAAATGTCTAGCTGACCGTTATTTTTATTTTGTACTGTACCTATGTACAATTTTGTATATTGTACTCGATTTTCTGTACTTAAATAAAGAAAGGCCGATTTACATTTAAAATTCAGCTTCACTAAAGCTTTAATGAAAAGTTATAAAGTTATATAATTTGTTTTGTGGCGTAACCGTTGTTTTAGTACAAACATATTAGAGATTTTGCTTCGATCTACGTAAAGTTTTAAGCCGGTCGTTTTGTTGGAGATTATGTTTCCGACGAGATATTCTAATTTATTCAGCAGAAATGTTATAAAGGTTAAAGAAAAGTATTTACTTTATCGTAGGCAACGTAAGATGTACCCTTATATCATAACTTTAGTATTACTGTTATTATTTCGAAATATTCAAACTGATTCTCTTTCATTTTATAGGTTTAGCTTATGCTTTATAAATTTTAGTATTTGACCCCAATGTCACTTGTTATTAAATCATGATGAGGCTAAAACCACGCAAAATCTAGAGGAATATTGGCTATAACATATATCAGTCGGAATGCAACTATAAATATTTGGTGTCAGATTTTTTTCTTGTGAGTAGCAGCTAACCAGGTGAGTAATAAAAAACGTACCACCGTAGTATTATTAAGAACATTTCCTCCGTCAAATGTTGCAGTTTAATGTAGGATTAGAACTTTGATTGATCGTTCTGATGCCTGAACGGGAAAACAGAGCCTTTATAAAAATCTCAAGTTCATGTTATTTATAATTTGCAATATGAAATTAAAGGAAATATTTTAAGCACTTAAAGAAGTATATAAACACGTATAACTGTTAAAGAATTAAAAAAACAAGTTATATAGATATTGTGTGATATTAGATACTACGTGATAAGCGCGACGTCATCTTCGTCGTTTATTACCTTAACAATGAATTGTCTCACTTTTCCACAGCAAGAAAACGCACATCGTTTAAAGTATACATACAGTTTATAAAAGTCTAAATTTCTTGAAACTTCAATAGGTTCACGAAACTGTCTTGATATGTCTTTATAGATATGGGCCAAGTTTTTAAAAATTTAAACTACAAAGGATCGATGGAAATCTATCCAATATTTGCTTAGCGATGTGCGCACAAGCACAGATGTGTATTGTTTGTTATTCCACTTTTTACAATAACTAGTGAGGTTTGAGATATTACTTTCTGCATTTTCTATGTATTTATCAATAAAAGATTTAGATTAGATAACATATCTCATTATGATCAATAAATATGCATTAGAATATAAAAAGGTTAGATGCAAGAACGAAATACAGTACTTGGCAATTGATTTGGTACGTCGAGGAGAAGAGTGAGACCTCTTGCTAAAATCGGATAGCTTCGTTTTTGTAAGGCGTTCACTCATCGCACAGCGCAATGACTGCGATAGACAAAGAAAACGCTATACAAAAGCGAAGGTAGCCAACTGAGATAGCTGTACAGTAGTTCTCCCTGACGTACCATATCAAAAGCCGGGTACTGTGATAGTGTGAGAGATTTTGTTTAGTGCAGCCGTTTCGATGTTTAGTTCAAACAAATAACTATATATAATAAATCTCATATTGTTTACATGTGTGTATAAATAGACCAAAAACAATTACTCTAACATTAAATAATGTAGAACATGAGCTATTCATATAACACAAGGTGATTTCCTCCGGACTCACATCATTTCGTCTATTTTTAGAGTATCGCTTCTGAAGAAATGACAACAAACGAGAACCCTCGTCATGTAGACATCGACAGCAAAAAACAATGTTCAACACAAAAGCCTAACTCGGAGATACCTCACCTTTACTTATTATTGCTTGTGTCTTGAGCGCTATTGTCTTCCTTTGTACAAAGTACTAAACAATTGAAATTAAAACTAGCATACTGGCTGTAACTTTAATATAAACAATTTATTACTTTCGTATGAAAATTATTTCTTTCTGTATATACTGAAGACAAAACCTGTAATCTAAATCTATATCATTAAATATAAAAGTATAATACAAAGTCACCTTTCGTGTTTGTCTGTATGTTCCCTTTTTTTTTTAAATACGTAACGGATTTTGATGCGATTTTCACTATGGTATTTATTTCGAAAGTTTTATGTGTGTTATAGATATATTATCCTTAAATATTATAAAACAAAATCCACTGACACGTCAGTCTATCTGTCTGTCTGTTCGCGATAAATTCAAAAACTACTAAACGAATTTTCATGCGGTTTTGAGTAGTAGATAAAGTGATTCGTGAGGAAGGTTTAGGTACATAGTTTGTCAAGGTTTTTTTATTATAGGGGCGGGACAATGTCTGCCGGCCCCGCTAATATTTATATAAAGTACTAATAAATCCAAGTACTATAATGAAGCAACGAATGCGTATACGGGTGTAAAATGTTTACGTTATTAACGCTGAGTAAACCTTATGAGGTAATGAAAAATTTTGTAATAGAGGCACGGTTCACATAACACATAACATCTCATATTTATACTGTAATATAGGATTGTACATCTTAAAATTATCAACAGAAAAGTGCATATGATGTATATCACTTAGATTAAAGATAACCTTATAGTAATCATTTTTATTTTTTAAATACCACAAAATTAAAAAAAATTTGATCATTTGAGTAGCAAATTCCAACGATACAGTATTAATCCATTTCCAATTAAATATTCTGATGATGTTGGGAATTTATTGTGGACCAATATTATCCTTTACTGCTTAGCATATTAATCTTACAAGATATGATAAGCTTGTCATAAAATTACGTGCAATACGTGACCGATCTGTAGTATGATATATGCTGTCAATTTCAATTACAACGCATTGAACCGAATTTGACCAATAAGTACGTACGTACCTAGGTACGGTACATAGATTATTATACAGGCCGCACGTAATGCACCCAACATTTCCAAGCTCTGGTAACCCTTTGTGTCTCCCGCCTGGCTTTTATCGGATATTGGGAAATGCGTTATAAAGCAATCATAGGCTATATTATAGAAAAGGCATTGTTCATATTAAATATTTCATGCTAATATTGAAAATGTTATTACACCCGTGGTAATCAAGTACTGTTTTAAGTACATAAAATAGAATTATCGCGCTCTGTATACGTTTACACATTCAGAATAGAAATGACGTCGTCCTCACCGTGGCTCATTATATATGTATGTGACAACAATGAGAGGTTGAAAGCTCTGGCATGTATTTCAAATGTAATTAGTGGAACGGCTGAAAGAGGTCTCGAGGCATGTTGTTTTAAAAACTCGTTTGTGTGATTAAAATACTATTGGTTTACAATATTATTGGTGAGAAGGTTTTAATATGGAAATATTGGGAACAATCTGGGCATGGTTGACTGACGTCCTTGCTTTATCTGTCACTAGCGGACTCGGCGGACGTTGTCCTGCCCTTATAAAACTTTGACAAGTTATAAACGTCTAAACCTTCTTCGCTAATCTCTTTATATACTAGTAAAACCCGCATAAAAACCATTGAGTAGTTTTTGAGTTTATCGCAAACAGAAAGACGTGACAGAGGACTTTTTGTAATATGTAGTGATTATGAGTTTTGAAGTTTGAATATAATACTATATTGCCCTAGATACTTCTTTAGTGTTCGGAAATAATGTGTGAAGAACTGAACTGAAGAAAACTGAAGTGGCAATGGGCAGGACATGTTGCTAGAATGAATGACGATCGGTGGGCGAAACGGATAACGACATGGGCAGGTCCAAAAAGTTGTCCAGAAAAAGAAGAAGACCTAAAACAAGGTGGGAAGATAACATAAAATATGCCTCATGGAATAACAAGCTAACGGAAGCGACACATATAAACCGCTGGATTAGTTTGGAGGAGGCCTTCACCGTCACATAAGGGGTTCGAGCTTATTTTAAATCCGAAAAATTATTTGTTAACTTTTTTTTTAATGTGTAAACTAAATATGTGGCATGATATAAAAGGGTGTTGTTGTGTGAATCATCTATAGGTAAACCTGAATGTTGGCGTGGCGACGACACGACGGTGGCATGTACAAGCGACTGTGCGCAATCTCTCTTGCTGCACTGAGCTCGTATACTTAAGTGTAATATGAGGACATGAGATTCGTTCAATTCGAACAATTTTGATGTTTTACATCTGCCAGGTGTCCTGTGGCGGCTTAGTTTTTTTTAAATTTTTAGTTATTTTTATATGTTATAACAGTATGGTAACTTTATTATTAAATTTGTTTGAGATTTTCTACCATTGTTTGTGATACAAAATACATTTATGTGCAAATGTATTAAGGAAAACCAAATAAAGGATACTTTTTAAGGCTATTTTACATATTATTTATAACGTCAACCAGTTTTTTGTTGTAAGGAACAGTGGGTGATAATCTGATAATAAAACCCGATTTTCATGTCGCGTGATCACTTCATATATGTAGTAAGTAGGTACTCGTTCCTGGTATTCATATCTATACTAATATTGTAAACAGTCAAAGTTTGTGACGTTGTAGGGGATTACCGCCTCAGTAACTACTATTCCGAATTGAAAAATTATTTCAGTGCTATATAGCTCCATTATCGAGGATGGTTATAGACTATATATCATCACGCTAAGACCAATAGGAGCGGAGCAACAATGAAGAATGTATAAAAATCTGGGCTTTTTCCTCCTGAGAGTTTCCGCTGCGTGTTAGCCTTAACCCAAAATAACTATTACACGCGAACGAAGTCGCGGGTAGAGGCTAGTAGCAAATAATGAGAAGTTATTGCCTCAATGAGAAATATACTTAAATGTATTTTGTACGAAAAATGGATTGTAACAGATCTACAAATGTAAACCATATATCTTTAATTAGAATGGACTAAAGAATTTTTTAATTTATATTGAAAATAATATTATGAACGACTAAAAATAAATCACGTAAAATTTTGCCTTCTTAATATCTCTGTTAAACAATGCCTCATCAACTTTTTCTACCTCCAATAGAAATTGTTATTTATAAGTTTTGAAATCTTATAGCTCGTTAAGGAATCATTATAGTGAAAGTAAAATTGACTAAAATATTAGTAGATAAATGAACGACCTCCAAAAAAGTACCACAATATCTTGATAAATCTGTTATTCAAGGACAAAATTGAACTGATGATTAATTAAACGAAATTTCACATTTACCGCGAAATAATTGATTAAAAACAAAATTCTGTAAACCCAATTACACGTAAATGAAATGAGGATGGTATATTACGTTGTTGTTTTTTAAACCTCTTTCGATGAGAGATAAAATAGGTGAAACATTTATAAAACTGGCCATTAGTTCCGGAGCATAATTGAAAAGGATTGTCGCTCTGTACAACAGTCCATTTAGATAATTAATTAATAAAATACAATTTGATAAAGTAAATGTTGTCCCTGTGTGCGTCGAAAATATTGTCGTTAACAACCGAACATAAAAGTGGTGAATTAAGGGAAAAATGAGTTGCGAGTGAACAAGGTTACAACAACTTGATGTATAGGATAAAGTTAAGAGATTAGGTTATTGGTTTTCATATTCCCTTCCCGTTGACAAGGAAACACGACGAATTAGATAAAAGTAATGGAACGATTCATTTGTTTGTTTATTTTTATTCCATTTATTTTTGAAACATAATATTGCTATTGTATTACTTAAAATGTTTTGACGTCTTCAAATCAATGATATTACAAATATAAAATATCATTGCTTTAAATAGTATTGATAAATAAATAACAAAACTTATACCAGAATTAGGTTACTCATATTTCTTTTTTTTTAATTGGTATCGTTACTCCACATGATAGCACGATAAAGATTATATAGATCGCGCCTTGTATGTTTATTTTGACACTAATTTATTGCGATAACATCATTACATACTCGTATTATAAAATATAGTCCTCCGCCGCGTCTATTTGTCGGTCTATTCGCGATGAGGTCGATAACTACAGCGCCAATTTTTATGAGGTTTCCATTAAACGATAGTGTGAATCACAAGGAAGCTTCAGGTATATAATTTGTCTAGAAAAAGTCAAACCGCCTTTCTCTTCCTTCCAATCCCTTTGAGATGTACCAAAACAATTCATATATGCAGACAACGAAGTTGCGGGAATCAGCTAGTATTAACTAAAATAAATTATAAAAAAATTATATATGAAAAAAATAGTTATATAAGGTATAAAGTAATTTTTCGAATTTTTCCATTAAACACTTTGACTGCGATCTTGGTTATATATGACCGGCCACAGTTTCTCTTGTGACGCCACTGTGCAGTGGTCAGTGGTGAACGGAGCCCTTTCATCCGTGGCGAGCAAGTGAAAGAAGCATGTGATTAGGATGTGGCAGCCCAGAGTGTTCAATAATTTTCTTCAATATAATTTTATTGGTTTACGTACTCTATGGTATATATGCTAAATCAAGAGGTTCACTTTGTTCATGCCTCGTTTTAACTGGACAAATAAAATGAATGTAATTTCAGTGATAATGTTGTTAATGGTGAGTCGGTAGTTTCTCTGCTAATTACACTAAACTAAAGAATTAGTTACAGAAGTCATATGAATAGGCAACTAATGCGAGTTTTATGTGCGTGTTAATAACGTAGGAAAGTATCAAAAACTTGTAAGTACTAGTTTACTTTCGAGATTTAAATTTTGTACTATTCTAGTACTACTAGGCAAGGATACAGCTAATATAATATTTAAAAAACGTGTGTGAGTTACTGCGTTGCCAGACGTCGCGATTTTAGCGGGACGACACGACTTTTAAATCAAAATTAAATGGCCCGCGCGGGACAATCTCAGTTTTTTTTAAAATTCAGAATACGAATAAGGATCAACTACTTAACGATAAAGTAAATCTGATTTAAACATCTTTTTGTTATTAAAATAAGTTTTCAATGCCTATTTTTGTTATTTATTGTCACGTAAATGTATTTTGAACTCAATTATATAAATATTCACAAACTTTTGATCATATACGATTTTATTACTCCCGCTTTCGACGACAGAATCCCGATTTATTTATTCATAAAGTTCCAAAATCCCGACATTGCAAAAATAAATAAATCTCGCAACGCTGGTAAGTAACATTCCTTAAAACGTAGAGTTTTAAAATGATTAATAAGCGGGACTTTTTTGTGAATTTTTAAGGGAAATTCGAAAATACCGAAAAATTATCATAACTTGGTTTTTGTTCTGGAAGTTTTAAAACAGTATCTTACTATTATATGCCGCAAGTACCCATAATTACAAGGTATACATCTTTTCATTTTTGAGATACACAAATTACGGACTTACATGACATTCGAAAATTAGTGTGCCTCCAAAAAAAAAGTGGCAGGCTCTGTTAATAGAAAATCATAAATATATACGGTTCTGAAGAAATACAAGCTCTATCGCTTACATTTGTGAATCAGAAATAATTTAGTCATTTAAACTGAAAGCAATGATAAAGCTTAGAGCGTGCGATGGAGGCATTTAGAAAAATCGTTACCATCAATCAACCAGCGTGTTCTATACGATTTATTCATGCCACACCTTGAATGAGATTTATCATTTATATTTCTAAAGTCGAGAGATCTTCGTAAATTCATATGACATTTTTCATAATGAAATTTTTGATAATCGTACTCAAGCTGTATTCATTAATAATTATGTCTCAAGTTGGGTTCCTATACTTAGTGGCGTTCCCCAGGGTTCCTTGATTGGTCCTCTGTTATTCTCAATATTTTTATACGATGTTGACACCTATCTTCACTCTACCAAACTATTGTGCTTTGCGGACGACATGAAATTATATACAACGGTTTCGACAATGGCTGACACTACAGCACTACAAGACGACCTATACCGATTACAAAAATACTGCGATGATCATGCTTTAGATCTAAACCCATCGAAATGTAGTGTTATGACATTCACACGAAAACGAAATCTGATACACTTTAAATATCGTTTGAAATGCGAATATGTGCAGAGAAGTAATATAGTACAAGACCTTGGAGTATTACACGATACTAAGTTATTATTCAATCAACAGATTAACTCAATTATATCGAAAGCTATGAAAGCCCTTGGATTTCTAATGAGATGCTCACGGGATTTTCATCAAGTGAAAACTTTAAAAATATTATACTGTACCCTTGTGCGCGGTCACTTGGAATACGTCTCTCAGATCTGGAATCCCATGTACCATATATATATTTCTAGAATCGAAAATGTTCAGAAAAAGTTTTTACGATTTCTATGTTATCGTACACTTGACAGGTATGATTGTAAATCCTATGAGCAGCATTGTAAATTGCACCATTTACTACCCCTGGATAAACGGCGTATGATTGCTGACATTTCTTTCCTTTTAAAAATTGCCCAAAACAAGGTCGATTGTCCAGATCTCTCAAAAATTTCTTTAAGGGCTTCGTCTACTGTTCTTCGTCATAGCTAGTTAATATATGTGCCTCATTCAAGTACTAATTATAGAAAGAATAGTTATTTTTTACGAAGTAGTTCTAATTATAATGAGCTTAGTAAAGAGTTTAATTTAGATCTTTTTAATACTCCATTTAATGCAGCAAAACAGGTGATCATCAAAACATTCTTTGATAAGTTTGCTTAATATGTAACTTTTCATTGTGCTTTATCTTTACGATTATTATATTTTTATTCAGCGCTTAATATCTTCTTGTAACTATTTTATTATCTACTAGCTGACCCGTGCAACTTCGTCTGCACCAAATTGGTTATCACTGGTTTCCATTGTATTTTTAAACGCGAAAAAATTGAATAAAACTAATACCCGATTACAGCCACAACTACCGTTTCCAATTCTGAATCCAAACTATCCACGGATTCACTGAAACATATACCCAGATTACATGTTTTTTTTTTTTTTAAATAAGCCTAGTACCCGTTCGTAGCACCATCAAACACTCCGTTGTTTGTAGTCCGGTGAAGCTGTTAAGACCTTGCTCGGTCAATAGCGTAGTCATTTCGAAGAAAAAAAAACAACTACCAGGATCAATTAAGATAAAAACTAACCTACATAAAACTAAATAAACAGAGATGTTTATGAGAGAGAAAAACAGCGTGTAAGCGTGTAGGCGTGCACGTGTGTAGGTGATCTGTGTGATGTTGTAGCATTGATGTAAAGTTTTGTGGCACTGTATCGCGTGAGCAGAGTACTCAAGGGCTCCCCGCCAAGGGAACGGACTTAGGTTTGAGCCGTTGCCGAGCGGGGCCTAATCTGGTGTGCGGGAGCGAAATTTATCCCCAGACCACGGCGGCATAACCACAGTTATGCGGGCGTGGACGTGAACACGCTTTGTTTGAAGAGATAGGCTGGTACTGGTCTTTCGCTGACGTGATTGAATCAGGAGGGTCGGTAAAATGTGTCGCGGTCGTCTTCTATACTGCGCAGCGTTGGGTACGGGTTCATAGTTCGCGGCGGATACCACTAAAGGGCTGGGATGATTCGCGGCTTATTCGAAATAACTACGTGTGAGTGATTTTATATACGCCCAGACAGAAGGTATCTCCAGGTCCCCGTGGAGATCCTTATTCCGGACGTATCATGGGGCACCAGTGATTTTACGTAGGGCTCGGTTCTGGAGAACCTGCAACTTTTGAATACGATTTTGCGCATGTGCAAAGACCGAACAACTGTACGTCATAATCGGACGGATGCAAGTTTTATATAAAGTGAGTTTATGTCTGGGGGATATTTTACTCTTATGACAAAGCAAACGATAGAGACGACCCAAATCCATAACGGCTTTGTTTCGCACTCTATATGTGTGTGAATCGAAATTTAAGTGTTTATCTAAAGTGACGCCGAGATATTTCACCTCGCCGGCCCAAGGTATTTCGGTTTCGTATAGCCTGATAATTGACGCATATATTTAAGATGGCTTCAATCCCAAGTCATACGTTTACGTTTATTGTTGTTTTATTGTATATGTTGAAATCTTAATATCAATAATGTTTAATAAAATGAAATTAGTTCTTTGCTAAAAAAAAAAAATTGGTTTGAAATTTATCATTTTTATTTATTAAATATATCAGCGGATATATATATGATTGTTTATAGAAAAATATGTCTGACTGTGATAAATTCATGCTTTTAATTGTGTTTAAAAGTTACTGAAAAAAAATGTTCCTAAACCTATTCATAAATCAAAATGCGCATTAAAAATACAACGTTAACCGGCTACCAAGTGTCCTTTCGGGCTAATACCAACCTCTCACAGAAAACCGACGTGAAATAACAGTGCTTGCATCGTAGTATTTCGTTTGGTCAGTAAGAGCGCCGGAAGCTCACCTCTCTTCTCCTTTTCTCCTTAGCCTTCCCTTACCCTCCTCCAATATACAGGTTGGCAACGCATTAACGACACCCCGGTGTTGCTAGTGTCTATAAAGGGTGGTGGTCACTTAACATCACGTGATCCACCTGTTCGTTTGCCTCCTATGATACAAAAAATATATATTGATATATTAAAGAACCAGGTATTCTAAAATTCTTGTTCTTTCAACGTTGCCGGCTCTTGTACTAAGGTGTCGCAAAAAAGTCTAGTTACGTTAATTACAAATTTTTGTTTTTCGTTATCCTGGAGAACCCCTTGCGTTTTATGGGACAAAAAGTATCCTGAATGTAGCCTTGTAATATCAGTTATCACTGTGATAAATTTCGTTAAAAATGGCTTAGTACTTTCAGAATAATACGTGCTTAGATTCTAGACTTTAATCCTAAATCCTGGAGAACTCTTCGCGTTTTATGGGATAAAAAGTACATTTGATGTAATCTCGTAATATTAGGTATCACTATGTCAAGTTTCGTCAAGATTGGTTCAGTACTTTCAGAGTTATGCATGTGCATAGGGACAGACAGACAGACAGACAGACAGACAGACAGAAAGACAGACAGACAGACAGACAAAAATTGTAAAAAGATTATTTTTGGCTTCTATATCGATAACATAGTCTACCCTGATTAACATTTTCAAAAAATATTTAATGTACAGATTTCGACTTGTTACAGTTTTATTATAGTATAGATTAGTGAATATCTTTAATTAGCTTTAAGTTGATTATTGTATTTTGTATTATGTGAGAAAAGCTGTTGATATTCCTTCGAATAAATAAATAAAAATAAATAAAATTTTGGGAGCACGGTTATTTTTATCATTATTACGCTAGGAGACGATAATGTAATAAAATTTAGGGAACATTATGGAAGTCTTCTATTTTTTAAAAACTTGAAAAAATATTAAAACCCGGTCAAGGCATACAAATATTATGCTACACCTTGGTCGGAAATTAGAGTATTACATTTTATATATCATTAGCCTCTGTCCGCGACTTCGTTCGCGTGAAATAGTTACTTTGGGCTAACGCTAACACGCAGCGGACGCTCTCAAGATGAAAAGATCCTGATTTTAAAACATTCTTCATTGCTGCTCCACTCCCATTGGTTTTAGCGTGGTGATATAAAGCTTATGACCTTTCTCGATAAATAAGCTATAATAACACTGCTATATTTCAAATCGGAGCAGTACCTAGTTCCTGAGATTACCCTTACAACATCGCAAACTCACAAACTTTACCTCTTTATAATGTTAGTATAGATTTACTTTTCAGTTGAGTGAAGTAAAGTACAGTAGTTACAAGGCTTGTGAGACCTCAAAGGTCATATAGATCCTGTCTCCGTAGGTAATTATTCTATGCATAATATACTTAATTGTTAATTTCATGTCTATGTTTTGTGTATTAGTTAGATTAGTTAGAGATTAATTAGAAAGAGGTCTTTTTAGTGATTTTTGAATGCTGGCATTTGTGGTTCGTGACTTATCTTCCCTCTATGATGGTGACTGTTCCCGTGCCGTCATCTTTAATTTCTATTGCGTTGTTGTATAGTGTATAAGTAACCTCTAATATGCAGAATACAGTTGTCTATAAATGATCTAAGTATTTAAGTAACTATTCCCATTCCATTGATGTGGTTATACACTGGTGAGTGTTAAATCTAATCATGATGTAGATAGGTTAGGTACGGATGGTTCTTTGGTAAATATAAGAACACGTTACCAGACATCGCCAACGCCTTCAACAGCCTGCCACACGGTGTCATACGGGAGGCCTTCCGATACTTCGGAGTGCCCCCGTACCTGCGGCGACTGTTGGAGGCGTACCTCAAGGACAGGGAGGTCGTCTACGTGGACGGCGACGGGCGGATGGTCCGGCGGGCGACGAGGAGGGGGGTTCCACAGGGGTCGGTCTTGGGGCCGCTCCTGTGAAACATAGGCTACAACTGGGTGCTCCACGGCGTGCTCTCATACGGAGCGCGCCTCATTTGTTACGCGGATGACACCCTAGTACCGTAACCCGAGGGGGGGATTGGAAGGAGGTGGAGCGCCTAGCCACAATGGCCACAACCTTCGTGGTCAGATGCATAAGGAGGTTGGGCCTCAAGGTGGCCTTCGAGAATACCAAGGCCCTGTTATTTCACGGGCCTAGGCGGAGGCCACCTCCTGGGGCCCACATAATGGTGGAGGGCGCCCGGATCAGGGTGGGGACCCAAATGAAGTGCTTGGGCCTCACCCTGGACGGGCGCTGGTGTTTCGAGCCCCACTTTGTGGGGCTTGTACTACGAATTGCCGGGGCAACGGCGGCACTCGGTCTGTTGCTCCCCAATATAAGGGGGCCGGGTGCCGGGTGCCGTCGACTCTATGTGGGAGTCGTGCGGGCGATGCCTACCTACGGGGCATGGGTGTGGGCAAACGCCCTCAGTGCCGCCAACGTCCGCGCGCTTCGCAATGCGCATCGCACCGTGGCACTGAGGGCGTATCGGACGGTGTCCTCGGCGGCGGCCTTTACGCTCGCCGGCTCCCTTCCTTGGTAGCTGGAGGCAGGAGTTCTTGCCGCCGTGTACGAATTTACGGCGGCGAGGAAACGTAGTGGGGAGCCTCCGGCTCCCAGGGAGATTAAGACAAGGAGGCGGGAAGTGAGGGACGGGGCAATGGAGAGGTGGATGCAGGACCTGGCGGACGCGCGCTTCGGTACGTACACCGTTGACGCCGTCCGCCCGGTCCTACGGGGGTGGCTAGGGAGGAGTTGGGGCTCCCTGAAGTTCAAGCTGGTGCAGGTACTCACCGGACACGGTTGTTTCGGGTGGTAGCTGCACCGGATCAATTGCAGGGAGCCGACCGCCGCCTGTCACGAGTGCGGCGCTGAAGTAGACACCGCGCAGCACACTCTCTCCGAGTGTGTTGCGTGGGAGAGAGAGCGCCGCGCTCTGGCGTCGTTGGTAGGGGTGAATTTGATGCCGCCGGGCGTGGTTTTGGCCATGCTCAGCAGCGAACGGGCGTGGCGAGTAGTGGTCTCCTTTTGCGAGGAGGTCATCTCGCAGAAGGAGGTGGCGGAGAGGGCCCGTGAGGTGGACCCACTAATTGGCCGTCTCCGCCAATGGAAGGCTGGCAGGAGGAGGTAGTGTTTTGCCCAACTCCTCCTGTCACCGTAGTTGGACCTGAGGGGATGGGTCGGGGGGCTCATCCCTTCATTGCACAGGTCCGGCGGACGAGGGGAGGCAGCTGGTGTGTACTGAGTCTGCATCTCTTTAGGTAGGAACCCGGCGGCCACCTTCCGCCGCGTGAACCGTTGGGGCGGCTCTATAAGATTGATTAGATGGAATGATCCCTTGCCTCAACAACACGGTCTGTCGGTACACCGTGGGGTTTTGGTCCGTGCGAGTCGGACATATCCCACCCTCTCCTCCGGGAGGGTGACTATCCATAAGGGATTTGCCCACGTTAAAAAAAAAGGTAGGTTGTGAATTGCATGAATTAGGCAACACCGAAGCAGGGGTGTGCTGTGCACCCTTGAGCTAGTTGTTAAAATAAAATCGACTGAGAGCCTTAAGCGCTTGCCTTAGTAGTCCTGTGAAGCTGTTAAGACCTTGTTAGGTCAATAGCGTAGGCAGTTCGAAAAAAACGTACACGTAACATTCGTCTTCGCTCTGTAACCCGAAACTTAGTTAAAGTCCTCGAATGTGGAGGTGGAATAAGTAAGTAGACATAATAAAACCGGAAAATTTATGATTTCCCATATTCATATAGGTAATCAGTTTATGCACAAATTGGAGATTAGAGATAACATATACACATAAGTATACAGTATTTTTATTTATGAGTTTTGAGTTAATCCATCATGAAGTAAGTACTTGCTTGGATGGACGTTATTTTATACTTCCGCTGGGAATTGATTGACCGCGCGCTGTCGTGTCTCACGTGTAATAGATTGTGGACGTTACACGTTACATCTGCAATATGTTTTAATTAATCTTAACTTTTATATGTTACAGGGGTGTCAGCCATCAACTAATAACGGGTTAACTACCTGTTTTGTTGTGCAATTCCTAATAATTCGTTCTTCTGTTATTAGTTTTAAAATGAAAATTTTCAAGTATATGTCGCGCAAATAAAATCGAACGTTTATGTTCTTCTTCTTTTCTTGTTCTGGTTCCGCATAAGCATTTGCCAGTGTCAATGTTTTGTTTCAATCGAGATTACAACATATTTTATACAATAAGTGTTGTGTAATTATTTCACTGTTCCAATAAGATGATGGCTCCCTTGTCAGAACTTTTCAGGGAGTTTTGTGGCATCTTAGAATTCATGCTCCATGGTATTATTTTTAATTCACTTCACTTATGCACAATAACCGAACTTTATTACATAAAACACCACCAATTTTACAAATTAGAGTCAAATAACAAAAGATTATGAATAAAATATAAAATCCACTACATGACAGACTAAAATCCCGACAAATACTCCTACTTTTATGTTGTGTTTATATGGCAGCGGCCAATCAATTCCAGACAGAAGTGCAAAAAACTTCAGTTGGAGTAATTTATATGGGTATGTCAAAATAAATTGAAGCCTTTGTAAATAAACTTCATAAGTTATTGATTTTTTTTAGATATTTGAATTCAGGGTTTTTAATATAACCTTTGTCTTGTCCTTTCCTATGAACGAAACCTCAGAAACGGGAATACAGACACTAATCAAGGAAAGTTTGATCATTATCTGAATATTTAGGAACTCGTAAACATTCAGATTTTTCGACCGAATATAATAACTTGACAAAGTTACGTGTAGTTAAATGATGTCGGGTCCGTTCTAATTTTATTTCATTATTTCCGGAAGCGAATGGTTAATTAAGAATTACAACCGGAGACGTAATTAAAACGCGTAACGATCAAAGGCGAAGAAAGTATTATATAAGGATTTCCGTAGTAGGTATATTTGTTGAAATTCATCACAAAGTATTTAAAAAGGGATTTTCCTTCAAACGCCTTCAATTAAATCTTATGGTATGTTAAATATACATACATATTTTACGGGCCTTGTTGTAACTTAAAATATTTGATAATATTATTCTATAAATCAAATAATTCTTCGGCATTATCTATTTTGCTAACACGTGTCTTTTGTATTAATAAAAAAAACGACAGCAAAGAATGTTACACGTTTTGGTGATTAAATGTTATTTTGTAAAATTAAAAAAATAACTTGTTCGTATACTTGCTTAGGGGAGACCGGGGACGGTTGACTAACTTTTCACTGAAGCTCGTATATCTCTGATGTTTAACTTAATATAATAAAAACAACAATTGATACAGATAGAACAATTATTCAGGTACTTAAAATACTAATCTAAAACCTATATACTTTTTATTCTAATACCAATTTCGTTGATTTTGTAAACTCCTGACGCTTGGTCAATCTACCCCATATCCGGGGTAAGTTGACCATAACCGTGGGGTAGGTAGACTTAGGCAGTTATTACTGTAAATAAAGTGGATTAGTATAAAATAAAACATTAAAATTTACTCAATGATAAAAACTTTTTATTTAATTATAAACACACTTAAATATGAGATCCATTCTCGCTTAATAAAGAACTTTAATAAAGGTAACAGTCTCTTTTTAAACTATTAAAAAAATCAACAATAAGTAAGATTAATTTTTGTACTTTCGGTATCAGCCTTAATTGTTAACGTTGCGTTATTCATAGTTTTCTTTTCCTTTCTCTTTCCTTTACCTTAATCCTTGTCTGTTCCTTTGCTTTTTCCTTTTGTTTTTGGGTTAGTTTTTTGTTTTTTCATCTTTTTTAAAGTATCCTTACTTATTTGTTTCTTTTTGTTTTCAAGAAGATTTTCTTTCTCAGGAGTGTCTTTATATATGGTGCTTTTACGTTTTCGTATATTTCTTCTATTTTCTAATCGTGGTGGTGCTTTCGGAAAAGGTCTAATCTCTTCAGGCAAAAGAAATCTTTGGCTGGATTCAGGTGGAGGTGGTGTTACACATGGGGATGGTATGATATGAGAAAGTATATCTTGATTAAATGCAGGTGGAGGTGGCGTTTCAAATGGAAGTGCATCAATACCTGTTTTCTATTTCTGGTTCTTCTTGTACGTGTCCTACATCAAGAATAGAAGGTGATTCGCAATCGGTACTAGATGACTTTGTCCTTTCAGGCAATATAGAAGCCATCAGATTAGCAGAACCTACGCCTGAATTTGATGGAAGATCGTTATCTTATCGATAACGAGGGATGACGTTTTAAGAAATTTCCAAGCCAATCTTCGCCAGCGATTAATTTTGTATTCCAAGATTCAAGCATAGTTTTATTATTTTTTATTGCGTATTCGAATGCAAACTTGCGTGTCCCATATGGTGTTAATCCATAATAAATATCAGCAGCCGCCTTTAAATAAGCTTCCAGCTTATTTTCTTCGTCATCGCTAAATACCTGCCTATTTTTAATGTACCCCGCCGTGTCCAGGGTCAAATCATCTCTACTGAGGGCTGGATTACTTTCTAGCTTTTGTTTAAGTTTAGTTACATAACGATGCAATGTTTTGTATGGAATTTGGTATTTCTTTGATGTGGCGTTTATGCTATTATTATCTAAGATTACTGCGTGGCAAGCTCTTTCTAGGATATCTTTTGGTACACAACCCCTTTCAGAATTTCTTTTGTACGTCCTCATTTTCTGTAAAAATACAACTGTAGTTTAGTATGTGAGAGAAGACTATAATAATGTTTACATTAACTATAAATATGCACATTAACTATTAGCCCACACATTTCTCCAAGATAAGTATAAAATGTTATACTCATTTGAAAGGGGTTGGTTGACTAATTAGTCTACCTACCCCGAACAAAATTTGTCAACTAACCCCTTACGCCGTTTTAAATTTTAGTTGCGTATCATAGGTAAACTCTGGCACTAACGTGGAAGCAATACTATGCAATATAGAATAAAACTATCATATTTACATTTGGCATAACAACAACATTGTTTCTAACAGAGCCATAGGCACAATAACAAAAAAAGTACAGATGAGAATCATTACTTACCGAGACCAAAAATACAACGTGTGTTGCCACTCACGAACGCCGCGCGACTGAAGCGGCTCACTTCGCACAAGTTAGCGGGTCACGGGGAGGCATCGTCGCTTGTGATTTGTTGATGAGAAACAAGTGACGTTGGCGAGTTATTGCTGCTTAGTCTACCTGCCCCTATAGCCAACCATCCCCGGTCTCCCCTACATAACCACGTATTATAAAACAAAGTCTTCTCCCATGTTTGTATGTCTGTTTCCGAAAAACTTAAAAACTACTAAACGGATTTTCATATGGTTTTTACCAGTACCTAAAGTGATCCATAGGGAAGGTATTTTTCAAGGTTTTTTATTATCAAAGCGGGACAACGTCTGCGGGGAAACTTCGTAATGTGGAAATGAAAATAGGAAGGGTAGAAATTGATGATTAGTGAAATCATATTGTTTCTAGTGTTGAACGTTTAATGCAATACTGCTTTCATACCCCCTCCATGGTAGCGTTAAACGTTTAACGCAACCTTGTTGGAAGAAGCATTAGAAGTTTCTTTTCAATAAAAACAAAAGATCGAAGTCTCTAAATCACAATTAAAATCTGAGTGATTCCTATGACATTGGTAATGTTTGAAGAAAGAGAAGTTCGAGACCTCTTTTTTATCTATACTAATATTATAAAGAGGTAAAGTTTGTGAGTTTGTGGCGTTGTGATGTTGTGGCGTTGTAAGGGGTAATCTTAGGAACTACGGTCCGATTTGAATAATTCTTTCAATGTTATATAGCTCATTCATCGAAAATGATTATAGGCTATAATCACGCTAAGATCAATAGGAGCGGAGCACAGATGAAACATGCTTCAAAATTGGGATTTTTTCCTTTTGAGAACTTCTGCGTGTTAGTGTTGGTGTTAGTGTATCTATTCCACGCGAACGAAGTCGCGGGCAGAGGCTAGTATACTATATACTAGTATTATTACTATTCGTATTAGTATACACTATTTTTAGGATTTGTTCGTTTGTTTACATTACTCGGAGCGTTAATATTTCAGTGCGCACGTGTCCGCGTATCGATGAATTACCTCGCTACTTTACCTATTACTACGAGTTTGTTCGGGAAGTTTGTACAAAATTCTAGATTGTTCTAAATGTCATTTCAGTTGTCAGAAAGAGTGCATTTCATGCTGTATTTCGTTATAATAATGTTGTTACTTTATGATTATAATGTTTCTCACACAATATTTGTAACAATGAGATATCATGTAATTTAAACTTTTAGTTTATTAACGAATAGTACCTGGACGCCCGAGCCTGGCTTGGTTCTTTATAAAATATTTTTTAATTGTATTAGACTGTTAGGTTTGCCTCACAAAATTAGCTTTTTCGTTACAAAAAATTAAAAAAAGATTAAGCAATTAAGGGAAGACTGTACCATTTTACGGTACAGCAGAGTGGGTCGAAAATTAGACATACAATTATTTGCTTTCACTCGGATTCGAACTGGGGTTAGAATTTTCGAAGCAGACGATTCCCATCTGAGCTATTTTTGTTTTGACAGCGGCGACGAAATTTACCGATATATTCTAGTTATATTTTGTCATTGCCTGAAAACTCAGATAAAAATTTTCTATGAATGAAATCTAGCTAGATCGATTTTCCGTCCCCGAATCCACCCACATACTAAGTTTCACGGAAATTGCTGACGCCGTTTCCAAGACCCCAAATATACAACAATATAAGAATATACAAGAATTGCTCGTTTAAAGGTATGAGATAGATAGAAAAATATATATATAATAGTAGTAAATTTTTAAATTTTTGTGACAATAAGAGCTTTAACAAATTTTTAATTTTCGGCACCGGACTACGGTTATTGTAATTTGTTTGGATTTATAGTTTATTTATTAGTAAGAAATATCGAATCATAAATCTTTTACATAAATAAAAGTCATAAAAGTCCAACACAAAACCAATATACCACTTATAAAGACCAAAACTTCAATGTAATAGGCCACCGTAGTCCAACTATTCGGTGTAGCGTGTAGAACTTAATTACTTTCCTATCCCTCCTTGCAATCTCGGTAACCCGCTACTCAGGGATCTCGGGCTTTACGTCCGACTCAGTTGTCAGGATCGTTTGAAATACGAGCGGCTAATGATCCCACCTTTTTGTCCACATATTTTATTAACCTCGGTTTTCCGGGAGTACGATGTCGTCACTGAGTTTTTGTGTCATTTTTATTACCATGCTGGTGACTCAGTGCAGTATACATAGGTATTAATGTACTGTCACAAGTGTATGGACAATACTGTCTATGGACCGTACTGTCAAATAATTTTTGATGTGAAGTATCTATAGGCGGAGCGTAAACCTAATTGTTGTCGTGGCGAAGCAAAACACGAACTTTGCACTATTGACGAAATTCTCATAAATATTTGCAACCCTATCTGTATAAACATAAGATTTAAACTTTTTGTCGGTCACTCGTTCTACTAATGTTATGCGGCACGCGCCGATGATTTAGCGCCCTTTGATAAATACCGCCAAAAGCACCGCGCCTGCTCCGAGTTGAATTTTTATAATTAGTTTTTAATAAAAATGAATATTTATGTAATACAATAAATAAACAGTCATTATCTTATGGAACAGAGATGTTGAGGAGTAATCGGTTAGCATGGTATGGGCATGTCATGAGGAGAGATGAAAACCATGTGACTAGGAAAGTGTTGAGTATGATAGTGGACGGATAGACGAGTAGAGGAAGACCGAAAAAGGTATGGATGGACTGTGTGAAAAACGATATGTCCCTAAAAGTAAAAGGTGTGAATACTGAGATGACACCTAACAGGAGAGAATGGAAAAAGAAAACATGTTGTGCCGACCCTACTTAAGTGGGATATATAAGTGGGAATAATGATGATGATATCTTATGGAACAAATTTGTAATGCTTTATCTTTTAATTATGCCATAGTTGATTCCTGTCGTAATCCGTTCTTTTATGCATATAACTTATACAAAACAATTTCGATGTTACACATCTGCCAGGCTTCCCGTCACGGATCGATTTTTTTTGTTGATATGACGTTTACGGTTCGTCAAAAAGCTTCACAAATCTGGTCAAGCATACAAAATTTTATATCATGTAGATTAAATATGTAATGGAACTAGCACATCTCATTGGATAAGAATTAGCATTATGTTGTTCATTGTTATTTCGCAAAGTATCCAGTATTATGAAATAAAACGTAAAAGATTTTTATTGTAACTTATTTTTAATCTTTATTAATATTTTTTCTTATTAGTGATTACTATGTATTGTGAGTAACAAATGCCGCACATATTTGCGTGAAAAAATATATTGTCGCTTCTGCTTCTATGTGATTTATATGGTTACATATTTTGAATATCATACACATGAGTTTATGTACATATGTTCTGTTTGCAATAGTACTAATACCACTGAAATTAATTTTCTTTGGTATAGTGAGAGATCGAAGATTTAGCACGTTGGGAAGGTAACGAGTGGCGGAAAATAGAATTTTCTTTGTTCCTTTGTACGGAGTCGTTCGGACTCGTAATTGACATTTAGCGTCGAGTTTCAAATGGATTAAATGTGATAACGTGTTCAGTAATAATGTCCTGATAACTTTATATTAGCTGCATATTTGAAGTCTTATTTTGAATAGAAAAGTCTACAATCCGTGAGGCGATCAAATATGTAATTTTATAGTTATTTTAATGATTTCGTTTTAATTTTATTCTCACTTTTGGTTGTGCATGGGTTAGCATAATGAAATAGCAAATAATTTGTCACCCCTATAAAATAATATATCTTTAGAGGAATGTTAATTCTGGAGTTTATTGTTACAGTGGATGATTATGATTGAAGCGATTATCATTATTCTCAGTAATAGCGATATAGCTATTTTTGAAAGCAAATATCCTGATGAACCCATTCCCTGCTGGTAAAGGTTTTTGTCAATCCACCTGGCTAACTATATCCTTCAATTTAAAAATTTATCGTCAAACCTATACTTGTGTTCCGGTACTTAGACTTATGGTTCAATACCTCTTCCAGGTTTAACGGGTATACCGTCTTGAACCATAACGTTATTTAAAATCAGGAGACTTCTGGTCGAGCGCTATAAAAAACCTATCCTACCTATAGAGCATGGGACAAATAAATTGTTTTGATATGATACCTTTTCATGACGGAACGCGCAGTTGGATTAAGAGTTTTCGGGTATATGCTTATGTGTAATGTAGGTTTCTCGTTTACGTTCGTGTTCTAATATTGTGCATGTTGAATTTTCTTGTGGTGCATTATGAATAAATGATTTCTATCTTTCTATATGAAAGCATTTTTCTGAAACTATTGTTAATAAATACGATAATATGTTGTTACATGACGATCATATCACTTCAATATACACGGGTAGCATATTTATAGTCACGTCGTGCGTTATGAATAAATAATTACTTTTTATTTTATATGAACGCGCATTGTTGAAACTATAGTATCAACATCATCATCATCATCACTCTTATCCCAACTAAGTAGGGTCGGCACAACATGTTTTCTTTTTCCACTCTCTCCTGTCTGATGTCATCTCAGTATTCACACCTTTTTCACACAATCCAGCCACACCTTTTTCGGTCTTCCTCTACTCGTATATCCATCCATCCACCATCATACTCAACACTTTTCTATATACATGGTTTTCATTTCTCCTCATGAAATGCCCATACCATACTAACCTACTACTCCTCAGCTTCTCTGTCACTGATGCTATTTTCAAACCTCCTCTAATATATTCATTCTTAATCTTATTCATTCCAGTCACACCACACATCCATCTTAACATTCGCGTCTCTGCCACATGTAATTTGCTCTCATCCGTTTCTTTCGTAGCCCAACACTCAGAAATATACAGCATGATAAGTTTTATCATAATTTTATAAACTTTCCCCTTGATTTTCAAAGGCATTCGTGAGTCATAAGCTACCCCAAACACATTTCGCCATTTTATCCTTCCTACATTTATCCTATTCCTTACGTCCTTATCAATGCCACCGTCGTGTTGAAACTATAGTTTATAAAATAATATCGTTCTACATAACAATCAAACTACTTCAACATATCTATAAGTAGAGTGTATATATGTTGTACCGCTGTTCATGCGTTGTGAATAAATGATTTATGTCTATATGAAAGCACTTTGCTGAAACTATAGTTAATAAAATAATATCGTATTACATGACGATGAAACCACTTAAATATCGACAGGTAGCTATGTCGACGAGCCGGTGTCATATTGCACAATATCGGGATCGGTGGGTCGTGACGTACAGATCAAAGCGAACTCCACTTTGATGTGTTCTCGAGCGCAACACAGCCTCGCAAACATGGTTGTCGGGTTTACAAATATATTGGTTTGTTTTTTTGTTATAATAAATTTAGTAGTAAATCTCTCTTTTATTGTGGAAATCAGATTCCAAAGCGATAAATCTACATAACAAACCGTAAATTGGTCCGCGTGTTGCGTACTGGACACTGCTTCTTGAGGTTATTCTAAATGCGCGAAACCTAATCTTTTTTTTGTAATGTCTATAATTAAACAAGCATTAACATTAGTTATCTGCCGGTAAAAATCCCGTCGAAATCGGTTCAACCGGTTCGGAAACTAGTCAAAACAGACGGAAAAAGAATTAAAAATTGATTTTTTAGAAGTAACTTATATTTTTTTATATTCATCTAATAATAAGCTAATATTTTGTCAGTACAAAGAGAGATAAGCAATCTCGAAAGCATTACAATAATGACGTCTACTCAGTAATCACAACAATTTTCAGAAGAAAATAATTCATCAAATTTTTATTTATTCTTGTCGTTACGACTTGAAAGCATACTTAACAGCATTAGAGTGTATAAAGCTGAATAAATATAAACATTAATGAAGCTTTCTTTGATGGCAAATATTTAGCAAAGTAGATCTTAGAAGGCTTTAAGCATTTTGTTCGAACGTCGAATCAAAGTGTATGAAAGAGATTTTGCGGCGCCATTCTGCCGCGACAATGTGACGACATTGGGGCTCGTTTTACGCATCTATAGACCTCCTTTTATTAGTACTAGTATGGAACTTTTACCCGATGTTTCAGTAAGTCTTATCTTCGATTAAATTAATGTTACAAGTACAAATACGGAGTTTTACATAAGAATAAATAAGCCATAGTTAATGGATAGTGAAAAAAGAAATTAATTACATAAAAGACGTATGTGTGTACTTGTCTACGCACGTAAGAAATTATATTACTTATCTTAATGTGACTTTAGACGCAATTGATGTTTTAATTGTCAAAAAAATATAATTAACTTTAAAAAACTTTGACGTTTTTTTGATGTGAAACATCTACAGGCGGAGGGCAAACTTGATTGTAGGCGCGGCGACGCAAAACACCAACTTTGCACTATTACTGAAATACTCAAAAATATTTCCATCTTTATCTTTATAAACATAAGATCCAAACTGTTTTGGCGGTCACTGGTTCTACTAGTGTTCGCAGCACGCGTCAACGACCTAGCGCTCTTTGATAAATGCCGTTAAAAATAGGGCGCCTGCGCATAGTTGAATTTTTGGTATTTTGTATTTAATAAAAATGAATATTTACGTAATAAAATGAATAAACAGTCATTATTTTATGGAACAAATTTGTAATACTTTATCTTTTCATTATGACATAGCTGATTCGTAATCTGTAATCTGTTCGTAATATTTTATGCAAACTTATACAAAACAATTTCGATGTTTGACATTAACCAGGAGTCCCGTGGTGGCTCAATTTTTTTTATATATTTGTATTCAGAATCAAATAAGATAGGTACCAAAGAATCAGAATAATCTATTTATTAAATAATAATGTAAAATCAAGAAAGTTGGAATAAATCCTGTCATCTGTTGGTTATATCCATCCGCGTGCGCTGCGTAAATCCTTAGAGGTACACGAAGGTCATTATTTTGTAAAAATACAAATGCAAGCGAAGTCGCTTGCGACAGCAAATTATTCCATAACAAAGTCAAAAAACTCAACCGCAAACATGTGTATTGTTTTTTAGTTGATTAATAAACGAGCTCTTCATTAAGACGAATCTAGAGACATCTCGTATAAAAAAATCTACAAATACGTTTAAACTACAGAATATGACAAAGAAATAAACATGTCTATAATAAGCTCGAAATATATTAATTTTAGGTTAGTCAGATCAATCAAATGAAATAACGGATGTAATATTATAACAAATTGATATAGTTGTATCTAGCAACATGCGATACGAATAACACTATTATGTAGTATCTGCACTGATACAGAGTTGCATAAATTGAATTCAAACTGGATTATATCGTAGCCTTCGGAGCTACGAGGACTGAGTGAGCATTATCGCTTTGATCCGATTAATACAGCTTCTTGTGCGAATCCTAACTAATATTATTAATATGAATGTAAGTTTGATTGTTATGATTTCACGTTGTAACTACTCAATTAATCATAGTGAAAAGTTGCATATATGCTGTCAGGGGTCACGAAAATGCAATCGTGCAGAAAAAAAATTACTTGTCTGAGGATTAAGTGTAATCTACTTTAATGAGTGCAAAGCTGCGAGCATAAGCTAGTCGAATTATAAGTTATGATTCAACTTAAAACATTTATAATACATGCATTTTGAAATATCACAGATCACTGAAGTTTAACCGAACATCATGAAACTGTTATTAGTTTTATTTTTGGAAACCATTCTTCTCGATCATTATATCCATTGTCGAGTATATATTAATATTATAAGTTTATTGTGATAACCTCAATGATCTAACAAGATGGCGGCCGTCTTCTTAGAATTTTCCATCGTGGATTTGTGGTATTTCAGAATTCATGTTCCGTAGTATTATTACCCTTCGACTTCATTTGAGCACAATAACTTAACTATATTACCTAAAACACCACTAATACAAAATGTAGAATTAAATGACATTCCAAGATCCCGCTAAAAACTCAATCATAAAAGTTGATATACCTAATAGTTTTTTCAGGAAAATTTTTATGGTATTCATTTTGTTATAATACGTCATTAGATGGCATTAAATTGCAGTTTATGGTTATTATTTTTATAGCGTAATTTAACGCGGACGAATTTGCGGACTAATGCTAGTATGTCTGTTGCGACCTTGATGAAGTAATCCGTATTATAATTTAATATTTGATAGATCGCGTACTTCTGTAGATCGTGGGTTTAACTGAATTATAACGTTTTAAGAATACTTTTTAATGTATATACTACGATAATTTTAAAATACGAAAAAAATTAGACTAAATCTCCCATAAAATGGCCCATAGATAATCTCTATTCATTATAAAAGGATTTCAGTAGTGACGAACTGTTCAATAAAAATTTGATAAGCCCATGTTTTTATAACATCTTTAAAATGAAAACAAAACTGTTTAACATATAAATTCGTCTTGTAATTAAAAACTAGTGAGGAGGTTTTGGCCGGATCTTGGAATGCCCTATGGTGGATTTTATATTTTGCTAGCTGTTATCCGCGGCTTCGCACGCGCTTTTTGAATATAAATTGAAAATTGTTATTAGATGTGTAGATAACAATAATACTCTTTCAAAAATATTTGTAAGTATGACACGCACATCATCTACAGTAACAGGTAACGTGTACATTATATATGTGAATACTAATAGTGTATCGAATGGGATGTGATTTATCATTATCCACATAGCTGGAACTTTAAACTACTATCTATATATCAGTGCTCACTTACACTATATAAGAAAGTATTGAAAATATTAAGCTATACATTACTGAACAATATGTGTTAAATCTTTTATTATATAAATATAATATGTCCACATTGTTGATATAATTAAGTTATTAATATGCCTTGCTATAATTTAAATCACATATAAACATATGACTTTCAATTATATTTATTCTTGGAGTCCAGAACAATGTACGTCACACGCGTATGTTTACAATGAACAACATATTTTTGTTCAATTTTACACATACGAATACACGGATAACAGTTCATCACAACATAGTGTCTACAAAGTCCTGTTCCACATCTGTCTATATATCTATTCGCGATAAAATCAAAAACGCATCTTCATGCCGTTTTTACCGATATATAAAATTACTCTTGGACAAGGTTTATGTACAGTTTGTCTTATTATCAGGGCGGATATCGTCTGCTGAACCCGCTAACTTAAAATAAGACAGCTAATTAGTTAGTTATTGGCTCGTAAAATTACCGTTCAAATATTACTTGTAGTCCGTTGCTAGGTCAATAGCATAGTCATTTCTGAGAAAAAAAAACCATTTAAATAGGTCCAGCCGTTTCGGAGATTACCCGGAATAAATGAACAAACAGACATATCAACAGAATTAAAAAAAAATGTTGACATTTGTAGCACCACAGATATATGTATTCATCAAAAAGTATTTATTTTAATATTATATACACACTCTTTATTCTTATAATACGTAATATATCATAAACCAAAAATTGGGAACAAAACTACCGTAGAATAAACTTTTTGAAGAGTTTTTGGTGGGATTTCAGTCTGTCATATAAGGGATTTTATATTTTATTCACAATCTTGTGTTATTTGACTCTATATTGTGTTAAATTGGTGGCGTTTTATGTAATATGGTTTGTTTATTGTACGTAAGTGAAATGAATGAAAAATAATAAAACGGAGCATGTATTCTGGGGTCTTGAAAATTAAGAAGATAAAAATTTACGGTATAGAAGATTTGGTGCTTATAACTTTACATTAACTTAGACATAGAAGAAAACTGGGTAGAAAATACATAAGAACTACCTATATTGATAACTTCAGAATTGGCAGTATGGATTAATTCCTTCGCCTGTATTGATGGACGAATATTATTACTACTAACCTTTTAGAATAGCAGCACAAAATAGACTTTAAAAATGTTTGCGATAGCAACGTACTACTTATAATCAAAATTGGAATTAAAAATAACGTAGAATAAACTTTTAAACAGGAACATAAAATAAACACTATTAATATTTCCGATAGAATGTTATCATGTTACCATGGCAACGCATATAATACTGACATTGACACGCAGCGGATGCTCTAAAAATAGCCCGATTTTGAGACATTCTTCATTAGTGCTCCGCTCCTATTAGTTTTAACGTGATGATATGTAGCCTATAGCCATCCTCGATAAATGAGCTACCTAACACTAAAAGAAACTTTCAAATCGGACTGGTAGTTTTTGAGATAAGCGCGTTCAACCAAACAAACAAACAAACTGTTCAGCTTTATAATATTAGTATATCCTAGTGTTATTTGGCTCTGTCTATTGTAATATTCATGGCGCCTTACGTGATATAGGTTTTTATTGCGCCCAAGTGAATGAAAAATAATACCACGAAGCATGGATTCTGACTTGCCACAAACACTAGCTGGAAAGTTCTAACAAGAGGGCCACCATCTTGTTAGATCATTGAAATGATAACAAGAAACTCGTAATATCACTACATACTCCATAATGGCACTAAAAAACTACAAGAAGATTGTCTCCCAAATCTAAAATAACATACAAAAAAAAGTAATGAAAACAATTTATATCATGATTGTTTTGCTGAAATATATACATTTTGTGATTTTTCTTATCTTACACCAGAGATATATTAAATTTAAATATAATTCAGCATTGTTGTGAATATTTTAATGAACATGCTCTGTTTGAATACTTCATATAATAAACAAAATCACAATTACAATAACAATGCAATTCAGAATTAATTAGGATTTATTTTCATTACACTCTCATATATAAAATGTAAAACAGTTATTTCAAGTGTAATTCAAAATTCTGAACGTAATAATGTCTTATATTTATAGAAATATTGCGATTTTCTCAAGTCCGAGATGAGTTTTATGAATATTTAAGCAACTGGGCTGTTGTTTCAATGGCTGCTTTGAAGGACTACCGAAGAAGACAGACCAAGCCTGTCAAGCTTACTAAAGGTAAACATTTCGCAGATATCCAGAATAATCTTTCACAATTTCTTTACATGTGTTTTTTTTTTCATAATATTTTTATTATGAGCCCTTCAATATTTCACTGAAGAAAGCATTATCTGAAGATGCTCCGTGACACAGCGAAACACGTGTAATCGTTTGTAGTCATTACACGTTAATCTGCAATCTATTTTAATCCATTATATTTTTTTATATATTACTGCTACATACCAATTATATTTTAAAGTTACATAGGCTCCAACAGTGTCAACCGTCGTCAGGTTCAACCGTCAATCAAGGATGCGCTTTTTTAATTACTTTCGTTGTTTTAGTTACTAATATTGCGGTGTTTCTGTTACCAGTTTAAATTTCTTTTTGGTATACCTGACATAAATAAAATCAAACGTTTTTTTGTTGCAATGAAACATAGCAGAGGCCAATCAGATTCAGATGGAAGTCCAAAGTGACGTCCACTATAATATTAATTGATCCCTTCGATTATGTATTTATGGCTGTTCACAGATTATATGGATTTAAGATATCATCAAATGACTTATCTATAGTGAGGATATTAATATGAGAGAACCTCTACCTTTGCAGGGCGGGCTGCAGGCTGATACGGCGAAAGTTATTTGAGGTCGTCTAAGACCCACTAATGCTCTTTAAACTCAAGAAAGATATGTATAAAACTATTATAATACGTATCGTGCTATATACAACAGAGTAATGGGTTACCGAAGAGACTGGTGAAAATTAAATGTGGCAGATATACGAATGTTAAGATGGATGTGTGGTGGATAAGAATAGAAATTAATATATTAGAGGAAATTTGAAAATGGCATTTTATTGCTGTGCTAATAATTGTGTAGACAAGGTTTGTATGATATAAAATATTTGGAAAATCCTACAAACAGGTGAATAAATTACATTAAAAATCTCCTTATAAAAGTGAGTAAATGAGACAAAAGACATAAACTGTCATTAGATTTGCTTCTTCTTCTATTTTATTTTTGACAACCAGTATTCTATTTAGTAGACTATTACTGCCATTGTCAAATGAGTAACGATATTACAAGTTCCTTGATATAATTTCAATGAACTAACAAGTTGGTGGCCGTCTTGTTAGAACTTTCCTGGTAGTTTTGTAGCAACTCAGAATCCATGCTCCGTAGTAATATTTCTAATCCACTTCACTTGTGCACAATAATTAAACTATATTACGTAAAACACCAACAACATTACACAAAAAACTTGAGAGGTGTCAAGGGACACCCGGATGGAACGAAGTTCCTTTCGATTAATTAGTGAAGGAATTGTAATATTTTTTTTTTTAAGTTATAATAATATTTTTTTTATTATTAACAAATATAATGTTATATAAACTTAATCAGTAGGCTCAATTTTCGTAATAATTGGCTTGTGGTAACTGAAGTAGGAAACATATGTTTGGGATCATTATTATTATTATTTTTTATTATTTACAAAAAACCTGTATACACTCAACAAAAATAATCGTCGCGACACCACACTGTTCAATGCGAAATAGAAATGAAAATATCTGGCTTGCTTTCTATAAGAGAAAGAGAGACAGACAGAGAAACATGCGACGCCGCACAGCTTACTATAGCAAAAAGTGTCGTGACAACTTTTCGTAAGAATTTTTTCCGTCTAGCCCCCTTTCGCAACGCGCTATAAGGAACTTCGTTCCAATATTAGAGCCAAATAACACAAGATTATGGATAAAATATAAAGACCAAGCATTCCAAGATCCCGCCAAAAAATCCTAGATTTGCTCTATAATAATTAGATGTGACATCTGTGAATAAAAAAGAGCGTTTACAATTATTATTTTATTTTTTAATGATTCCTTTTCTTAATGTTGCTTCAAGCTTTTTTATAATATAAAATAAATTATTCCAATAATAAAAGTAATATTTCTTAACTCCGTTTTGTACCTCCGGTTTTCTTTTCCATATTTTATTCACGCGTTTAGCCAGAAACAGGGTTGTTAGAAGCGCTAGAGGGTTACATCTCGCTACACCGAGCATGTCGGTCGAGACCGTTCGATAACCGGCTGAATTGAAATCATACGTATCCGTTTTCACATAATATTTACATTTCATTCTCGCCTCGGGACACATTATAATATATTGAGGTATGTAAAATATTTTTATACATTTACCGTTTGAGGTTTGTGTAAACACTTAGAAGTTTGGTTATCAATTCTTTTTTTATTGTATATTTAAATAAAACCGAATATGAAAAGCTATATGGAGTTGTCTAGTAACAGTTTGTTATGGTTTGGTTCGTACAAATGAACCGCTATTGCTAAGCCTATATGGTCCGTCTTCTTTTTTTATAAGGTTGTATTTTTTAAACCTTGATAGAAATTCATATAAAACATGTGGTGGATAAATTCGTTTTGGTCGAATGATTTGACTGTTGAATTGTCAATTTGATGTTCGTAGTTTCGAACCTCATCATGTAACTACTTTTTCTTTATTCGTATTCGACTATATTTGTTAATTTATGTTGGTATTACTATCTGCTAAAGGTAAGGGAAAGCGTCGTAAGGAGAATTCAACCTGAGAAATGAGAAATGTAATTATTAGCATCAATCTGGTTTTCACATATATCGGCACTCGGAATAATAATTACATACATTTTAATACAGCCTATTCATCAAGAATATGATGAACTGCATATCTCAGTACAAAATGTCAATATTTCATGTACAAAGGCCGTTATACAACGCGTCACGAGCATGTCGACGTTACGGTGTTGGTCGCTGACGCGAAATCACTCGATTATAGCTAAACGAAAATTCAAACACTCATATGACATGGTCGAGTATATAAATCTTTGGCACAAGTCAAGAGTTCTAAATAAATTGAAAAATGAGTGGTAATAATAATATTCGTCCAATAGGACAGGCGAAGGAATTAATCCATACTGCTAATTCTGAATGGAAAAATGAATATGGCACACGAGATTATTTCTTCTTCTATTTTATTTTTGACAACTAGTCTTCTAGTATACTATTACTGCCATTGTCAAGTGAGTTACTATATTACATATTTCTTGCTAAAATCTCAATGAACTAACAAGATGCTGGCCGTCTTGTTAGAAGTTTCTGTGACAAGTCAGAATCTATCCTATGTTGTATTATTTCCGATCCACTTCACTTGTACACAATAACCAAACTATATTACGTAAACCACCACCAACATAGACAATATAGAGTTAAATAACTCAAAATTATGGATAAAATATAAAGACCACTACATGGCATTCGAGGATACCGCCAAAAACTCACGATGTTATTTGAAATTAAATGTAAAAACTCTTCTCTGTGTAACCTAATTGTGTAACCTCCTTTCAACTATTGTGATATTGTGTATGGGCTTAGATTAATGGAAAGAAACCTTAAAATAAATTCAAATTTGTTATGACATATTCAAATGGTCGCATTTTTTTAAATTTTTAATAGTTAAAATACATTAAATATGTGTTCATGGAGATATTTACATATACCTTGTTACAGGCCTTTTTTGTCACTTTTGTTTTGGGGCACGGTAGTCCGGTGAAGCTGTTAAGGACTCGCAAGGTGAATAGCGTAGGTAGTTCGAAAAAAAAAATTTTGGGGAAAGCAAATTTTCCAAAATTATAAATCTATATTTTTATTACTACAAGAAAGAACTACTTTAAGATAGTTAGGTTACAAAAAGGTTACAAAAAAATTGTTTTTTTTTTATTCTTTAATTTTTTACAGTTTTGTAGCAATTTTCCGATATTTTCGAAATTCCCTTTAAGAGCACTGCGTACCCCCACAAAAATAGCGTTGGTTTGTTATACATATAATATGATTCCAAGTAAAAAACATAAATATGTTAATAAATATGTAAAATTTATTTTGGCTGGTATACGAACATTCATAATACTAATACGAGATCTAAAATATAGGTGGTAGAGCCACGCTGAAGCTATTATTGATTTCAGCATGAATGGTTCGGATCGCCCGGGGTGCTACCACCCGACCCACAAAAACACCGACGTAAAGTCACAGTGCTTGCATTTCGTTCGGTCAGAGAGAGCGCCGGAGACCCACCTCCCCTTCTCATCACTCTCCTCTCTCCCTTCCCTCCCCCATTCCCTCAAATACCAATACGACTTCCCTGGTGTTGTTAGTGTCTATGGACGGTGGTGATCACTTAACATCAGGTGACCCGCCTGTTCGTTTGCCTCCTATGATATAAAATATAAAAAAACACGATTGCCTTACCTAAACATAAATCGTCGACTATGACAGAGTGTTCATATTAACGGCGTCCAAAATGTGGAAATATTTACCTTCTCCATTAAGCGTGTAAAGTAAACCTGTATTTGAGAATCGTATAAAAATAAAAATTCTAGAACAGCAAAAATCAGACTGATATTTTATTACATTAATAAATTTGACGTCTAAAGATTCTTAAGTCTTTGAAGTCTTACGATTTTTAATCGAGTAATACGAGTTTTTTAATCTTAGTTCGTTTTCATTAATATTTTTAAACATTTTATTATTTACCTATCTATACACATTAATAAAATTGAACTGTCTCTTTATGATGTCAAAAAACAACTTTTTAAATAATGAAAATTTAAAAACTTTTGTTTGCGTGCTTGTATTTTTGTTTCAACTAATCTCCAAAACGGTTGGACCGATTTTGCCAGGACGTTCAGTGGCTACTAGTTGAAATTATAATGAGTAACTTAGGCTTTTTAGAAAAAGTGTGTTTCAGCGCAAGTATAATAATCTTCTATCTATAATATCTATCTATCTATCTATAATAATCTTATTATTTTTTATGGTGAACTCACTTCAAATGATGAATTAATAAAAAAAATAAGCCAAATAATACTTTGTATAATCAAAATAAGAATTTTGTTCATAAAAGTAATCCATGACTTAGACCTCCGCGGTTACAACGTTGCAATTCAACCTCGTGTAGCAACAAAAAATAATTTATTTTCAAAAGCAAAGGTAGTATTAAAAACATCTTTGTCTTGGATTCACCATTTGATTGTATTGTGAATCCATTACTTTTCCAAACGATGATACTGGGCGTATCACTATTTCTCATAATGAACAGACTACGTTTAATTCAATATCTCCCAGAAATTCCACCCACACATGGTGTCGTGTAAGATTAATTGAAAATTGTGTCATGGGTGCGATGAATTTCTTTATTTTCGTAAAGTTGTTTGCTTGAAATTTGAGAGACGTGATTTTTGTGATTTTTGTTTCAAATTTATAATTAATTTCAATTACACATATATTTTTTTTAATGTTTATATAATTTAAGATCACGGCAAATAACTGAGTAGTCATAATGAACACCTTTGATTATAGAAGTATACCCTTTGACAAAACAACCCTAATAAAGTTCAAACTTTAAAAAATCAAATAACTATGGTCGAATGTCGACCACCGGGCGCCCACTAGTAATTCAATATTTAGATTCCTGAAACCTTTCAATATTCATAAAACCCATTACTCATTGAGGGAAATGCTGAACGTGTGACTATATACTAGGTCAGGTACATATATTATTAGGTTAAAAATATTATTAAAACATAGAAATATGACTAAACATATAATCGTATTGTTATTGTTAATTCATAATCAAACACTTGTAGCGAAATACAGAAAAGTTTAAATACCAAAATTATATTGGATATTTATGTCCATTAAAATCCTAAAGAACATTTGAAAGTCTTTGTTAATTATCTGGCGTAGATTCCAAATCACATCGCGTTCACAAGTTTACAGCAGATTGAGGTACATTATCACAAGTTGCCACGAAACGTGCCGCCAGACGACATGCCGGAGCACAGAATGTGTTCATAACACTGATGTTTAATTCATCTAGTTACGGCGAGATTACTTGCCGTCAAAGGGCTCTGTAACACGATGTCGAGGCTTACGAATATTACATTAATGTATGTTCTAGGGCGCGCGGTACTATTCTCTTGAACATTGCGATTTAAAAAAGATACAAAAGCATTAGTTATTTATTCTAAAGAATTATGTATCAGGAATGTGGAATATGAGAAATTATGTAGGATGAAAATTCGGGAAAAAAGACTATTGATTTTTTCTATTACGTAACATTTTTGTAGGTGGTAGAACCACGCTGAAGGTATTACTGGCTGAATGAAAGGGTCGGCTTGCCCAGGATAGTACCATCCTTTCACAGACAACCGACGTGAAATACAATGCCTGCATTGTTGCATTTCGTTCGGTCAATGAAAGCGCCGGACGTCCACCTCGCTTCCTCGATACACAGGCTGACAACGAAATTGCGACTCCCCTAGTGTTACTAGTATCTATGGACGATAGTGATCACTTAACATCAGGAGACACACCTGTTCATTTGCCTCCTTTGACATAAAAAAAATCTCACGACGGTCTAATTCCCGATTTAGCATAGCTTATGGTAAGATTAGACATATTTATACTAATATATTAAAACAAAAGTAACTAAATCCGTGTATCGGTTACCATTTCACGGTTAAACCGTTGAACCGATACAAATAACCTTTGGTATGGAGATAGTTTAAGATTCTCAAAATTACATAAGATGGTTTATAGCCATAAACTATCCACGGAAGTAATGAAAAAGGGGTCGAAGTTTTCATGGGGAGTCAACCAATTATCAAATTAGCGATAAATTATTATTAAAATGTTGGTAAGAAATAGAGAATATTACGGTAATTTTGACCAATCAAATACATTATAAAACGATTTGAATTAAATTATTACCTACAGTTGTAAATAATTAAGTACATCTCAATCACTGAACTATTCATTTACATTTTGATACTTTGATATTAATCACCTTTTCACGTCAAAAGCATAGATCAGTTTTTCTATAATCTAGTTAGTATAAAAATTGAGAAAACCCAGAGAAAAGCACTAGTCTACTCGCAGTAGTGCTACCCAAAGTGCGGGCAAACCTAGTAAAGAGTAGTAATTGTAGAGTAGTATTGATTCATAATCTTGTATGTGAGTAAATTAAACATAATTTGCTTCGTGTTTTCGTATAATCTCAAATCTCAGACAACATATTCATAAATGTGATAGTAATAATTTGATAAACACGTTTACGGCATAGGTTACATATCATGAAAGGACCTCTGTGAATATCGTATAATTGGTTCCCACCTCAGATGTTGATGTTTCATCAATTCCCATAATATACATTTCTCTATTATTTGATTGATCTAAGTTGTACATCTCACTATATGTAGTTATAGTTTATTGTATTGTGTGTATTAATAAAGTGATAAACTTTAAAATAATGTAATTTTTTTTTAACTTTAATTTTGGCATCCTATCTTTCAGATTATTACTGCCATTGTCGTATAGTTAATAATATTACAAGCGTCGTGTTATTATTTCAATATTGTAACAAGATGGTGGATCTCTTGTTAGAACTTTCTACGGAGCTATTGTGGCATCTCAGAATTTCATGTTCCGTGGTTTCCATTCATTTCACTTGAGCAAAATAATCTAACTATATTACGTATTAACTCTATTAACTACTACTATATTACGTAGAGTCAAACAACACAACATTATGAATAAACTATAAAACCCACTACATGACAGACTAAAATCCCGCCAAAATGATAATTATTTTCAGTTTACGCCACTTTACACTTCCTCCTGAAATTGATTGACCACTACTACGTCTAACTGTACCAAAAACGAATCAATTGATCAACGTATATATTGCATATATTAATTATATGATAAATAATTAATATAAATATAATAATCATAAATAAATTAATTAAAATATGTTGCAGATTGACGTGTAATCACGACGATTATTGCAAAATGTTGTATAATTAATATATGGAATATATATGTTGATCAATTGATTCATTTTTTGTTGTAGTTAAATGTAATAGCGGTCATTCAATTCCAGGCGGAAGTGCAAAGTAGCGTTCACTGTAATATTTAATAAATGATTTCCGCAAAGTAACGCCTTCGTCAATAAAAAAAAATGTTTTTCTCATTTTTATCCAAACCAGAATATTAGATCAAGGTTGTTTTTTCTTAAACCTAACCTAGATCTACTATACTAACCTTTAAACGACATTATTGCTGTACATTTAGTTCACAACCTTGGCTCTATTTATTTAGTAAAAGAATTCTATTATGTTGTCATATTTCAGATGATCTATTGTTTAATAGTTTACGAATAGTATAAAAGACCTGGTTATAGTGGCTTGTTATTATGTGAGTTGGCACGATATTGCATGACGTAATCCTGCGGATCCCATGATACAAAAATTAGTTTCTTTTATGCAAAGAGATTTGAACCTTATCTTCACGGTGTAAAGTGTAATATAAGTGCAGCATTGGTTTATTCGCTACAACATTGTGAAGACTTCGTGGCGTCTGCATGACGCTTATTTGTCCTGCTTCGAGATGAAGTTATTTGCTGGACTAGACAGGGAAATGGGTAATGTGTATAATTAACATGATGAGAGCGATATATCTTTAGTGATATACGAAAAGTATTTAAGGTAGATATTAAATGAAATTTATGTGATTAATAAATATTATGAATTATAATGTTATAATATTATAAATTTAGTAGGTGGTAGAACCACGCTGAAGCTATTACTGGCTTCAAATATGAGCATTTTCTCGACCTTTTTTATTTTTTAGTATACTTTAGTTATAATAAAATAAAACTGTCTCTATTTAAAAAAAAAAATCGATTTCATTTATCTTTATGATATGTACTACGTAGTTTCTCTGCATCTCCTACTATTTTGGATTTTTCTAAACAGTGCTGTGATAAGTGCAGAGTAAGAACATAGTAGTCCGGTGAAGCTGTAAAGATCTTGGAAGGTCAATAGCGTAGTCAGTATGAAAAAAAAAAGATTAAGAACATGTATGCAAATTGAAGAAACAATTCCTTGTTGTTATTTCTAGTATAATTATTTCTCGTTTAACTATACCAAAAATTTACCATATTAAAGGATTTAAGTTCAATTATTTTTTATCCTAAAAAATGTAACCTAAATTACTTCTTATATCATCAAGCTCGGAAACCAGTTGAAGTCCCCTCAAAATCGGTACAAAAGTACCTCCTCTATACTTTATACTTTTATATATGTATATTTTTTGTATATAAATTTCATCTATACGCGTGTATGTCACTGAACTCCCCCTAAGCCGCTGGACCGATTTTGATAATTTTTTTGTGAGTGTTGTTATGCTTTCATTAGTAGATATAGTAGCTTGCAGTAGTAGTTTCACTCGCGTAACAAAAGTCTTAAATGCTCATCGAATAATTAAAGGCTCTAAAAAATTATTTTTATAACAAAAGGAATTTATACTTAAAGAGGTATAAAACCTTACCTATTTACAAAGAAACTTGTACATGATATACAAAAGCACAAAAAAAAATTTTTTTTTTTGCTATAGTATCTTATTAAAACAATTCAAAATAAATAATGTTCACACATATTACTAAGATTGTTGTTAATAGAATTTCCAATAACTTAAACCTCGGATCCGCGAGACAGCTTTAAAGTAAATTATGGTTCAACGTTTGCAAGCAATCAATTCAAAAGTCTATAGTCAAGGGAAATCACTTTTTTAAAGCCCCGAGTTAAGTGTAGCGATAAATTGGGGCAATCTATAATTTAAATTGAGATTCTTCAATAACGTATATTATAAAGATTTCAATTTTGCGTATATCTATATATTAATACGTGAAGCAAAATCTTTGTACCCATTTTTAAGGTAATTCTGTGAACGTATGAACTTGAAATTTGACATAATTAATGTTTATATGGCGGAGAAGTGCAGAAAGCTGTTTATTTTATATAAAATGCGTTAGAAGTACATTAAGTTAATTAAAATATGCACTACTCACACTACTGCTTGAATTTTACACAACATATACACACTTGTAAATAAAAAAGATATTTTGACAGCTCCGTCAATAACGTACTTCAAAAAATGTTGCGAAGGAGGTTGCTATGCTCGACTGTATGTATTTTTTTACTCTTGTTCCAATTACCATTTTTCATCCTAAATTCAACAATGATATTATAAAATACAAGTATTATTATAATATTTATAACACAACTCACGTTCCACACCTTACATGCTCTTTGAATTGAACTGGTCAAATTGCCGGTTAATTTTACAATAATATAATAATTTTAACATGAACGATGTTACATGCCTTATAAGCCGTTTGAAATCAATTGGACAAATTGTAGGTTAATTTTATAATAATATAATATGTAAATTCATAATAAATACATACATTAATAATTAATTCAAAAACAATTTATCTTTAACACATTTATGGAACCACTGAAAAAAATATTATTCTGTTTGGTTTTATTGGATGTCAAAATTTTTAGGTGAAAGGAGTGCTTTTACTTCATGTTGTCATAAAAGTAAATTTACGTTAGTACTTTCGCTGAGTGTAATATTAATATTGCTAGTCTAAGTTATCTTATTTTTGTGAAGACGCGATGGCGCCAGATTGTCCTTGGACGCTTTCATGTTGGCTGGCTGGCGGCATCCAGTCGCGACAGCCGACGCTCCAGGGACGCCGTGATCTCATCCCCAATATTTAGATAAAGGGAGGTCTGATCATATTAAAATTAAAAATTCTCTCGGCTGTAAATTTTTCCAGCACTTAAAGCGAATTATCAGAAATAAGAATTTGTATAATTAAAATTTAACATAACAAATATATAATGTATGCATTATTCAATCAAAAATATTCTTTTGAATTCAAGCCGTGAGTAGACGCTTGTGAACGTTAACGTCAAAGCTACCACGGGTTTGGAAAATCAAACCCAGTCATCGGGAAGAATCGGCAACAAAACTCTACGTACTCGTATTTTATAAACATATATAGTTTGTAGGTGGTAGAACCACGCTGAAGCTATTACTTGTTTCATAATGAATGAGTCGGTTCGCCCAGGGTAGTACCACACTCTCACACAGCACCGACGTGAAGTAACAGTGCTTGTATTGTTGCGTTTCGACCGGTCAGTGAGAGTGCCGGAGAACCATATCCCCTCCCCCCTAACACAAGCTGGCAACGCACTTGCGACTCCCCTGTTCGTTTACTTTCTATGAATTAAAAAAAATACAGACGAATTTAGAATCTCCTTCTTTTTTTGAAGTCGGTTAAAAAAATCGTTTTTGGTGCATGCAGAGAGAAAGGCATAATTTCCAGACATCGCCATCGTTCTGGGAATCCCAGAGAGATAGGTCAGAAACGAAAATTCAGAAATATGATTTTTTTTAATATATCAAAATCAAAATTTTGCTTTAAACGTTACAGTCGATCGTAGTCCGGAGAAGCTGTTAAGACCTTGCTAGATCAATAGCGAAGTCAGTTCGAGAAAAAAAAAGTTACAGTCGATACCAAGTGATTGTGATTGTGTCGAGAATACAAAATGATTAAGCAACCTCGCCATGAGCGCTTCATCTACAAATTAGTAGACGAAGTATACGAAAATTCTAATACTTAGTTTTTTTACATGAAAATATATCCTTTAATAAAAGTTTAAAATGCTTGTTAATATTAAGTTAACACTAGCCTATCGTCGTTTCAAAATATTTATTTTATAATTTAACAAATTATCCATGTTTAAGAAAGTTATAAACAAAAAACTAAACAATGTATCTTTTTAAACAAATATATATTGATGAGTAATCATCGGAAATATCTTAAATTTTACTAGGAGGCTATATTGATGGATACCAAAACATATCACAAAATTGAGAAAAAAAAATTATACCTTCCGATTTGCGTGGAACAACCACATTCACACATCAATTGTTTTCCCAGTTCCAATTACATTTATGGTTTTTAATATTTTATATGTTAAACTGAACAAAAGTTTTTTGTTTTTATATCAAAGGAGGCAAACGAACAGGTGGGTCACCTGATGTTAAGTGATCACCATCGCCCATAGACACTAGCAACATCAAGGCAATGGCAAGTGCGTAGCCAGCCTGTGTATGGGGTGGAGAATTGGAAGGGAGAAGCGAATGTGGAGGGGAAAAAGAAGCGAAAGGGAGAGGAAAGGGAGGCAGGCGTCCGGCGCTCTTACTGTCCGAACGAAACGCAACAGTGCAAGCACTGTTACTTCACGTCGGTTTTTTGTGAAAGAGTGACCCCGGGCGAGCCGCGACCCATTAATGTTGAAACCAATAATAGCTCTACCACCTACAAAACAACAAACCTACAAACAAGTATGAAACAAAGTAAATCCCGTGCTAAATTTCCTCTATGTAGATGAAAATTCAAACACGTAAGAATAAACAAATTAACGATACAACATAAATTTAGACACGGTTCCTATGTTGCCGTGGTCTTTTTACCAATTTTTCCCTTATCCTATTTTCCTTATTCACCGTCGTACAATATTTCAGTACGTATTATAGTAAGGCCACGTACAAATACTTTAGCATTGAGGCGTTGTGGTAAAAGTGTATATTTTGTAAATATGATGTTGTATTGAACGAGAAAAAGCTTTTGTTGTCCCGCACCCTAGAAAGTTGAATAATGAAACACAAATGTCACTCAGAAAATTTAAATAGAGATAATTCAGAGAGCTTAACTGCGGTAACATTAAAGATATGAAAAAGAGAATCTATAGGTTATAATACCTAAGATACCTTTAGAATACCCTTTTCCTACTGAAATATATATGGAAACAGATATCACATTAGATATCAGAAGGCCTACTACATCTATTTTGCTAATCTTTTATTTGTATATATTTATATCAGGACGATGTTTATATGATTTTCTTTTATTTAAAACATTTGCTATGTTTGAAACATCATACGAAAAATTGGAAAAGTTGGATTAAAAATCTTTATATAAAGAGTGAGTAAATGAAAATTTTCTGACAAACGACTGATTTTCAAATATTACCTAACATTGATATTTATTTTTTTAGGTTGACATTTACTTGTTTAGTTAATTTTATATAATAACATAACCGTAATACAAAAGGAGGATTTGTTCTCGTTTCGTTGAAACTGCTAAAAACTGCGAAAAAACTGTCCTTGCCAAACCGAGGTGAACAGCTTCAAAAAATATTTATTTTTGAGTCGCTATCGCAGCAAAAGAGTTGGTATTAGTTAAAACATTCATATATATGATCGATAAATTAATTACTTTTAGTAAACGTTACTTGTCGAATACCTCAGATAATACAAACGATACGAATCAACACTAAACAATTAACAATATTAAATCATTAAACATATTAAGTGGGTTACGAATTTCATTTACATTGTCATGTCGTGGAGATATTGTAATGAGTTCGGATGTTTAATTGCTACTCATTTTGTTTAATATTTGAGCAAGTTATTTATGTCTTATATTTGAGCAAGTTATTTATGTCTTCATCTGTATGTTTTTTTTTCTTTCTTCTATAGTGAATCTATACATATCTATATTAATGTTATAAAGTGGTAAAGTTTGTGAATTTGTGACGTTGTGACGTACTAGGGATAATCTCAGGAACTACTGTTCCGATATGAAAAATTCTTTCAATTTTATATAGCTCATTTATGAAGGATGGTTATAGGCTATATATCAAAGCTAAGATCAATAGGAGTGGAGCATTAATGAAGAATGTTTAAAAATCGGGTCTTTTTTCCTCGTGAGAGTTTCTGCTGCGTATTAACGTTAGCCCAAAGTATTTATTCCACGCAAACGAAGTCGCGGACAGAGGCTAGTTAAATATAAATTAATGTGTCCGTTATTCGTGTGTGCTAATCTCTGGAATGGCTTGACTAGTTTACAAACTTCTCAGAATTTTTAATTAAGCAACATATAACTATGTTTTTCGATACGAGCTAAGCAGTGATGGCAATATTTAACGGAATTACCTCAGAATCGATAAGAGTATTTAAGGAGTAGGTTATAAGATGTTTCGAAAATATTTCTCAAGGTATTTAGATTATTTGCCTGACGTTTTCTTCTAGTATCAAGGAATATGAATACTAATTTATATTACAAATTAATAAACTTCAACACCGTGTGATCAATCTATGTTAGGAGACCTAAATGGTTTTTTTATAGAGAAAGTTTTATGCTATCACTTTCATTAACACTTGGCACTAGGTGGCACTGTAATGAATGAAATTTTTGAATTTTTTAAGGTTACTACAGGGTGATCAAATATGTGAATATATGGTATATAATATGGTGGCGTCTGGAAATGACAACCCTCTCTGTGCATTTAACATATGTAACACGAAAAAATAAACCAGAACCAGTTTTTTTATGGTTCTTCTCGTCAACTGGGTTGTCTATTCTTTTTGTAGTTTTTCTGATTTTGACTTTTGTACTGTTTAACCGATCTCATGAATATCAGTTCCTCATGAAAACAGACGTTTGGATCCCGTTTCACTATAACTCGAAAATTCACAACAACAAATAATAACAATCCCTTATGAAGCTAGGCGCACAATTAGTTAAATTTATATGAGTGTTTATATTTACATGTATACCAGTTTCGAGTAATTAATTCCTTGATGCTTATAGTGCCTTGGTACAGTGGACATCGGATCAATATTCCACTGGCCTTAATCGTTCGATAACAACAGTTCACACGTAGGAATAACGCAATAAAAAAACGCTAAATTAAATTAGTATCCTAGTCCGGTGAAGCTGTAAAGACCATGCCAGGTCAATAGCGTAGTCAGTTCGAAAAAAGATAAAGCTAAATTAGTATCCAAACCAAGACACGTAGAAGACTGAAAAAGAACTTTATAGAAGACTCAGAAAAATCCAATACTAAACATGAGAGAAGATTAATTAAAAACTAATTTTCAGTTGAGATAAAAGAAGCATGCAAGGATAGAAAAGAATTGTAGGTTCGCCAAGTAATCCTAACCTTTGTTAACATTTTCTGAATTTGTAAGTAATTTACTTTGGGAATACTTCAGCGACCTCCAACTTAAACCCTTCTCCTTACGATTATAAAGCCGGCGTTCAGGTAGAGATTTCCTTAATTAAGTTTTCAAACATGTAAGTACGATATTCAAATGTTGGATAAGACGAACTTATAGGCTGCTTTTAACACATACGCCCCAAGCAGTAATTGTACAATAAACATACATACATTATATTTATTTATTCATTATTTCTACTTTCAATAATATGCTCTATACACACATGTCCTAACTGCTTACTGTTATTCAATGTTTATCTGATTCACTTAGAATGTATTATTATGTACAGAGGAATAACGTAGCGTCACACCGCTTGCCCCATTTGTCCATATCAAGAAAAAGCATAGCCGAACGTTTAGTGTTTATAGAAGTCTTGCTTTCTTGACACTCTAATAACTGTATATTAAATGGAGATATCCTGACATTTTTCAGATAATGATCAATATTCTAAGAAATTAAATTAAAAAAAATGCGAATACTCCAGTACTTTTTACTTCATGCACGTACAACGGCATACCTCTATAATTTTATTTATACGAGTGCTGCTCCTTCAGTGATCGATCTTCGATCATAAAAAAAACATTTTCATTTTTTTTTTATTGATAACACTGTAACTCGTCTATAGCTACTAAACAAAAAAAAATGAAGAAAAGCGGCTGAGAAACAGAGGAGAGAGATGTTTTTAATCGTATCCTCATTGCCTCTTTATATATAGATAAGATTAATTTGCTTTCTGTTCCGGTTACTGCACCCCTTATAATATTTAACTGTGGAGTTTGTTACATTCTGGAATCCGAGTTCAAAATGTTATCGCTACAAAAATTAAAACACGTAAATTATACTCACACTGATTCTACAACGATGGAGTTCAAATGAGACATAGTAATGAGATTTTATCATACTCAAAGTATTTGCGGTGGAGCTTAAAGTTAGTAAACCTTTTTGATGGAATGGAATTCCTTTGATTTCAAAATGGAACGTAATAAACCAAATTAAGAAGTCAAAGGAATATAAGTATCATCATAAAGGGAAGGATATTTTAAAGAGACTAGTGTTCGTCCAGTGACCAAAATTCGACCAAAATAACTGGTACATACTTATTTCTTCGCATGTTCTTTTTTTAATTGATTGTTATTATTGTATTTACTATAATATAAATATTGTACTTGTAAACGTAAGGAGCATGTAGTATGAGCAATAAAACCTCAAAAAAAGCTTATACTCGTCGATGATATGGAAGATAAGACAAACTGTGTTGTTGGGGCGGCAAGGGATCGAACAAGCTAATCAACCTTGTAGAGCCGCCCCAACGGTCCGCCCGGCGGAAGGTGGCCGCCGAGCTCTTACCTATAGAGAGGCAGACTGGGTACACACCAGCTGCCTCCCCTCGTCCACCGTACCTGTGCAATAAAGGGATGAGCCCCCCGGCTGCATCCCCTCAGGTCCGGCTACAGTGGCGGGAGGAGCTGGGCAAAGCGCCGCCTTCTCCAGCCTGTCCTCCGTTGGCAGAGGGGGCCACTTAGAGGTTCTGTCTCGCGGGCCCTCTCCGCCGCCTCCTTTTACGAGATGACCTCCTCGCAAAAGGAGGCCACTACTCGCCACGCCTGTTCGCTGCCGAGCATGGCCGAAACCACACCCGGCAGCGTCAAATTCCCTCCCAGTGCGGCGCTCTCTCCTACGCAACACACTCAGAGAGAGTATGCTGCGCGGTGTCTACTTCTGCACCCCACTCATGACAGGCGGTGGTCGGCTCCCTGCGAACGATCCGGTGCAGTTACCACCCGAAACAACCGTGTCCGGTAAGTACCTGCACCAGCCTAAATATCAGGGAGCCCCACTCCCTACCAATCCACTCCCGCAGGACTGGGTAGACGGCGTCAACGGTGTATGTCCCGAAGCGCGCGTCCGCCAGGTCCTGCATCCACCTCTCAATTGCCCCCTCCCTGTACTCCCGCCTCTTGGCCTCTATTTCCCTGGGAGCCGGAGGCTCTCCACTACGTTTCCTCGCCGCCGTAAATTCATACACGGTGGCGAGAACTCCTGCCTCCAATTCCCAGGGCAGGGAGCCGGCGAGCGTAAAGGCCGCCGCCGAGGACACCGTGCGGTACGCCCGGATCGCCCTCAGTACTACTGTGCACTGCGCATTACGCAGCGCGCGCACGTTGGCGGCACTGAGGGCGTCAGCCCACACCAGTGCCCCGTAGGCGGCCATCGCCCGCACAACTCCCATATAGAGTCGACGGCACCCGGTACCCGGGCCCCCATATTGGGGAGCAAACGGGCGAGTGCTGCCGCCGCCCCTGCAATTCGCGGTCCGAGCCCCGCAAAGTGAGGCTCGAAACGCCAGCGTCCGTCCGGGGTGAGGCCCAAGTATTTAATTTGGGACCCCACCTTAATCCGGACACCCTCCACCATTATGTGGGCCCCAGGTGGTGGCCCCCGCCGAGGCCCATGGAAAAGTATGGCCTCGGTCTTCTCGAGGGCCATTCTGAGGCCCAACCTCCTTATGCGTCTGACCACGAGGGTTGTGGCCATCGTGGCCAGGCGCTCGACCTCCCTCCATTCCACCCCCCGGGCTACGACTAGGGTGTCGTCCGCGTAACAGATTAGGCGTGCGCCATATGGGAGCACGCCGCGGAGCACCCAGTCGTAGACCATGTTCCAAAGGAGTGGAGAGGAGAAAAAAGCCTGAATTGTTTTATTTTCACCTAAGATTACTGAATTTAAAATTAATTTGCACAATATTCTATGATAGTAATGTTGTTATGATACATATATAACTTTAAAATAGTTAAGCGAAGAGTGCATAGAAATTTATTAGATAAGCGAATATCATTGTCGGTCTCGTTTTCACTTACATCTGTGTACCTATTTCAGTTTTTTATTTTTTTGAAGTTTGAATAAATGAAAGGGTTTATTGTCCCTTTTACTATAGAAGGTTATAAATTCCGGGACGCCGCTTGCAGGTTTTGTCATCGGTCATTCAACCTAGGTTTATTTAAATCTGTACCTATACTTTTGGGAGTTTTAGAACAAACTTTAACTTGGGTTCTCTTTGTTGTTTATTATTATTATTTGATATTGTTATTTTATATGTCTAATGGGACTATAAACTGTCACACGATTGAAGGTTGTTACTCTTTAAACAGTCATGACATATATGAGATTTATAAATTAGAATACTGTTTAATCAATGACCTCGAAAGATAGCATAGCTACGAGTAAGTATTAACAGATAAAGATCTTCAGAATTTTTAGTATTTAAACATTTTTTGAGTAACTTAATAATGCATAGATTTGAACACAATTCGAACATAGTATAAATACTATTATAACCTAGCTATACATTGACAAAGTATATATATTCTACAAATGGACCAAAGATTGTTTTATAACGGAAAGTGTCCTAAACATAGTTGTCTTATTGGCACCGCAATTGTTCCGAGAGTAGGGTTGATGGACATTTAGTATCCTATAAAATAACTTAACGACTGTCACTTAATGGTGAAACTACGTACAACATGAGCCGACTTTTCCTTTGTTGTCAGTTATAAATTATTAAGCGCAACTCTTAGGAACAGAGATTTTACATTTGTCTTGAAGTAAACTTTTGTACGAAATTATTTAATGTTCGCAACTTTGTAAACATTTAAGTAGAAGACATTTCAGGTTTTTATTATTTAAGATATCGTTGTCTAAAATTCATTAATTTCTTTTAGCGGATTTACAGAGACGGGGTGTCATTGTGTGTTGTGGTGTACTTGAACTATCTGGCAAATCGGTAATATGCTTTGGAATTTGCTATTACCTAAAGTGAGTCTGAAACATGGAGTGACCAATTTCTCATTGTTTCTATTGTTTAAAATATTTTGGTGTTGTACTAAATCAGAGGTGTTATTATTATTACTTGTCTTTAAGTTTAAGGATCGCAACATTAGAATCACTAACCACTAATTATTGATTCAATTAATGGTCTTGAGCGTAAGAATGGTATCAGATAGTGAATCAAACTTGGGCGCGCCTCGAATGTAATATTCCTCTCAACCACGAATTATTTGTATAAACTTCAATCAGTAATTATAATATACGTCTTTTATCTGTGGCTATACGTGGCATACCTCGATGGCTAGTTACATATGTTAGGAGAAATTATAATTATACTATTGTATCTAGATAAAATAAAAATCAGTTGTCGATTGTACGTAAGCACATCACTTGAAAACGACTGCTCATATTTGATTAGTTCACTTTTGTTGTTGGTAATTGTCAGAACAAATGGTGTATGAAAGAAACTAAACTATTTAATGAATTACCAAAAGAACTATGTGAATCTGAATCCTTAAATGAATTTAAAATAAAACTAAAAATATTTTCCAAAGATATTATATTGATAAATTTTGTCTACATTTTGCTTTGTTCATAGCGTGACATCTTTTGTTTTTTTTTCGTGAATATTCTAGCAATAGATATATTTTGTAAATTATTTTTATTCTTTTTGTACCACTAGATGATGTTAAAGATTATTAAAGTTTTAGTTATCATAAAGTGAACTATGTTCTTTTTGAGAAAAAAACCTTTAAACTGAAAAACGTTTGGAAAACCGTACGGAAACATGAACATTTTGGGTTAAAAATTCTTTATAAAAAGTGAGTAAGACAGAAGACAGTAACTAGATTTTTTTTTAATATTGATCGTTAGGATATTTTAGTTGACGTTTAGTTGTTCAATTGCCAAGTATAATAGGTTTGGTTCCATTTCATCATTTCATTACTAAATATAAATTGTAAATATAAATATAAATTGCATTTTCTACTTCACACGCATGCATGCCTCAAATAATCGTTACTTACATACAAAAACATTTGCCCCTTTAGAGCCTGGCTGCACAACATTCCAAGCGCATGTTTCAGCTATCTACATGGTTTGCAACATGACTAATTAGGAATTATACGGGCTGTATTTTCAGTACAATTATTTATAAACATAGGCTTCAATGTGTCTACTATTGAGTCGATATCTTTTGTTAAATACCCTTGTAATATCTCCATTTAACTCAGTAAATGTAATCTAAAACTTGAAGATGGTAATTACGTCTCTGTCGAGAGCGGTTACAAGTAATTGGATTACATCGAACGAGCTTCGAGCACTCTCTGAATTTCTTTAACAAGCTTATTGATTTCTTATTATTTAGATAAATGGAGAATATTGAGAACGGTTCTCGTCAAAAAATTTTACTGTATCTATCTTTTATGTCTACCTATCCTGATATTATAAAATCTTGATGACATTGGTAAGTCAATTTTATTAATTTTTTATATAAATTGCAATGATGGCTCACTGATTAGCGTATTCGGACTGTGTCGATCAATGTTGGTTCAAATACGAATGAGCATGTAGGTGGTGAAAGAAAACATGCTGATAAAAGCATTGCATTGTGGTAGGGTTTTCTCTAAGCTCATCTGACTAGATACTATGCTCAGATTAATTTTTTTTTTTCAAAGCAGTATCTCGACACAGCTACACTTAATAGTAGTGCGCTCATCCCTCTTCTATGTTCTAATCTCTCTTCTAGTATGTTTACCATATTAGATTACTTTTTTTTTTTTTCGAACTTAATACGCTATTAACCTTCACCGGACTACTAAGGCGAGCGCTTAAGGCACTCAGTCGATTTTATTTGGGCAACTAGCTCAAGGGTGCACGACACATCTCGATTTGGGCTGTTGCCTGTAACATGCAATTCGCAACCTATCTGAGCAAACCTTTTTTTTTCCCGGGGGAATCCTCCTGGAGTTCTGCACCTAGCCGAGCAGCCCAGGTGAGCATGCCAGATTTTTACTGAATAAGCCTCCTCGGTGTTATTCTTGCACCATCTGAGGTAACCTAAGCTAGGTTACATATTCATACTTATATGAGTTATTGAAACACATATGTGTACCAAGCATACATACATCGATAACTCTTAAATGTATTTTATGTCGAATAATTTTTCTAAACTATTTCAGTTCGATAACGGACAGAAATAAAACCCTTCCATTTTCATGTGTAACCGTGTATGCCTGCACGTGTGTGGAGGCGATATATGTAATGTTGTTGCAGTGATGTAAGATTTTGTGCTTTTCTTTGCGCGAGCAGCGCACTCAAGGAAGGGCTCCACGCCGAAGGAACGGACCTAGGCTTGAGTCGCTGCCGAGGGGGGCCTAATCTGGTTTAGACCACATCATCGTTTAACATCACGGAGATAGCAGTCGAATGCTATTGTATCTTTTATATCTCCTTTATTATATATGATTATTTTGTCCGTGTGTATGTGACTGACTACTCCTATATGGCGGGATAGATTTCTATGATTTTTGTGAGTGTTCATTTGGATTCAAGAATGGTTTAGATTAACTATTGGAATACGTATTTTTTTATTATCAAAGCAGAATAAGATTCACCGGGCTCGTTGGTAAAGTATAAAAAATCAAATTTTTAATTTAAGTATCACACGACGTCTCGATTAAATTATGAAGAATTTGAGCATGATGAAATCCTGACCTATTTCAACCACAATGACTGATTTAGCTAGAACGTTCAAAAGCTGTAACTAAAGTGGCTTGCGAAGCAAATCTTTGTTCGTAAGGTGCATCCGTAGAGCGAACGTGTGAAAGCATCGTTCACCTAAACGTAATTGATTGCCGCTGGTGGACGGGCTTTCAATCCATCTCGTCTGGCATCAAGAGCTTTACATCGGAGTACTTCAATGTTCATATTCATGTCATAACACGAAGTCTATTAATATACGTATAAAAGATTACAGTATATGAAAATGTATTACAAAAGTGTAAGAACCTAAAAGTAAAGAGAGTATAGAAGTTAATTACATACAAGTTAGGTTGTTAAAACCTACAATAAATCAATTTTTAATGCAAGGTCATAATTTCACATAAAACCTAATAACATTTATTTAAAAACGAATCGTAGTTTATGTGATAGAACACAAATAAATCATAATTACGTTCATCATGCAAAAGCCAGGACTAGAATCTGCAACCTGTTGGTTTAATATTAATGCTTACTACAATTATATAACAAAGCCTGTCGATTTCTATATGCAGTTTACTTTTTTATAATATTTCCTAAGAATATTTTAAAGACTCTGTTAATTTATAACATTTACCTACTCATACCTTAATATTTCGTTATTCGTATTTCGTTTCTAATATTTCGCTTTAGAAATTTTCTACAAATCAATTTTGAAATATTCTTTAAATAGTATTAAACTAATTGATTGGTCAAAATTACCTACCTTTTTTTTACATGGGGAAATCCCTTATGGATACGCCACCCTCCCAGGGGAAGGAGGTGAGGTCCGACTCGCACGGACTAAAACCCCATGGGTGCCCACTACCGCCGTAATGGAGGACAAGGGATGAAGAAGTATTCCGCATGTCCCCCGGCGGCCGGCCCATAAAGAAAGATCCTGGGCCTCCCGCTAAAGAGAGACAGCCTGGCACGCATAGACTGTCTCCCAGACGGCCGAACCAGTGCAATGGAGAGACCAGCCCCCCGACCGATCTCCCCTTGGACCGGCTTAAGGACGAACGTAGGAGGCAAACCTCCCCACGTCCACCCAGCGTCTACGTTGACCTCTAAGGAGGTCGTGGAAATTCCTAAGATTTGTTTATGATTGAGACAACTATCATACGATTTATGGGTCAAAAAGTATGCTTCGCAAAATCGAAGTAATAGTGGCGAGTCAAGCAGCATGGATATTCCGAATCAAAGGCGGGAAAATTTAAGTACGAGAGTAAGCAAGGTTTACAGCTACTGAGTATGACTGACGATATACCGGAAAAATTAAGTTCGCGTCATTGTCACATAAAAACCCAAGATGCAGTCTCGAATAAAAGTAACGTTCAAAACCATCCCCAAAAACTCACCAATATACCTAAGTTGTTATAGTTATACTATAAACTTGTGTTTTTGCAAATTCAACCTTACAGGATTTATTTAAAGTTGTTTTTACAAAGCAGTGTACAAAAAGTCCTAAAACGAGTGACGAGATTCTATTTGAAATGAGTGCATATTTTCAATTGTGTGCATATTTTATTCGGGACGGTTTTGAGACGTTGACTGTGCATTTTGGGTTTTTATATATTACATTTCTGTATATTATGAGGATACCTATTATATTTTACGAACGTCCGACACATATAAGTATTTGTTGCGGTTGTTATTTTTGGTAGTGTGACATTGTAGCTGCTTTTGAGAGCAAGCCCCTTCTTGGTTTATAGCATGTTTACCATCTTAAAACGCATGTTATATGAACACACGCTAAAACCTTTAAACTATACAGAAAAAAATTAAAAAAGTAACATGAAGCACGCAATCTTGTTGCGTTGTAATACGAAATCCTAACATTCAGTGTCGGTCATTCCTGCGAAAACGCATTGAGACTGAAACTTGTAATTTATTTCCTGGATTTTATTTGTTCCTATGGAAGAATCGTAAATATATAATCCACTCGGGACTCGGTGAGTTATTGTTATTTTGTTTTACCCCTTAGCTTATTCAATGGAATAAAACACAAACCTTTGTTTTTTTTTTTTTCATTTATTTTAATTAAAAAGATCTACAGTGAGTACTCTATATAGTTGTTACTATAATAATTTTTACCATCATCATCATTCTGTAGGTAGTAGAACCATGCTGACGCTATAACTGGTTTCAGCATGAATGGGTCGGCTCGTCTGGGTATTAGGTAGTACACCATCCGACCCACAGAAACACCGACGAGAAGTAACAGTACTTGTATTGTTGCATTTCGTTTGGTCAGTGAGAGTGCCGGAGGCCCATCTCCCTTCCTCTCCTTTCCCCCTCCTTCCTTCCCGACCAACACAGGCTGGCAACGCACTTGTGACTTTTGTGGTGTTGCTGGTATATATGGATGGTGGTGATCACTTAACATCAGGTGATCTTAGGTTTGCCTCCTATGATATATATATTATAAATCAACATGATAATTGTAAACAGCTACGTAATTACGTATTACGAAAAAGCCACACGATATTAGATATGACCATATATCTAGTATACCTCCTTTACGTTTTCGTTCTAAGATGTCAGACTTGAGTATTGTATATATTTTATTAATTACACCGTTAAGGTGTACCTGATTAGGGCTCCCACGGCAGCGGTTCAAGCCTAGGTTCGATCCCTCGGTAGGGAGCCCTTGAGTGCGTTGCTTGCGCGATACGGTGACACACAAATATACATCACCGCTACAACACTACACGATCACCCCCACACACGTGCACGCCTACACGCTTACACATGAAAGTAGAAGGGTTTACTTTTTTTCCCTTATCGAACTGAAAAATTCTCAATTTTCCGATATAATAAATATATGGAGGAGTTATTGAGGCGTGTATGCTTGGTGCACATATACGTTTCAACAACTCCTACATATATGTATAGTTAGCTAGGTTAGCTAAGATAGGTCGTGATTTTGCATGCAACATGCAACAGCCAAGCCGAGGTGTGCAGTGCACCCTTGAGCTGGTTGCCAAAATAAAATCGGCTGAGTGCCTTAAACGCTCGCCTTAGTAGTCCGGTGAAGCTGTTAAGACCTTGCTGAGTCAATAGCGTAGTCATTTCGAAAAAAAAAAAACAGTTAAGGTGAATATAAAGACACCTCATATATTACATTCCATCAAGGTTAGCATGTTTGGACAACTGACATAGTTTATATACTTTGTGCTAACGCTAACAAGCAGCGGAAGCTCTCATAAGGAAAACAAACATTTAAAAACATTCATCATTGGTGCTCTGCTCCTATTGCTCTTAGCGCTTCTATTGGTGATCATGTATAGCCTTCCTCAATAAATGAGCTATCTAACACTGAAAGAATTTTTCAGATCGGACCAGTAGTTCCTGAGAATAGCGCGTTTAACGAAACTTCAGCTTTATGATATTAGTATAGATGACGTTTCTCTCATATATCATCGTATAAAATCTATTAACAAATGTATTATAATATATGAAAATGTTACAAAAATACGGGAACATATTAAAGAACATCTGTTATTTCTTTTTTTTTTATATCATAGGAGGCAAACGAACAGATGGGTCACCTGATGTTAGGTGATCACCACCGTCCATAGATACTTGCAACACCAGGGGAGTCACAAGTGCGTTGCCAGCCTGTGTTTGAGAGGAGGGCGGGGGGGGGGGGGGGGGGGGGGGGGGGGGGAGGAGGGGGGAGGGGAGGGTAGGTGGGTCTCCGGCTCTCTCACTGACCGAACGAAACGCAAAAATGCAAGCACTGTTACTTCAAGTCGGTTTTCTGTGAGAGGGTGGTGCTTCCCCGGACGAGCCGACCCATTCGTGCTGAAAATAATATTAGCTTCAGCTTATCTCTAACACTTTGCGTGTTACGAGATTGTAAAGAACTTAAATGGTAGCGTTTTATTATGCTGCATCATGACATCGTCGAGAATCCAGGGATCGTACCACCTACGTACAGTTTGAAAGCAAAGCCTCCGCATTTATTATGTGGTGATAAAATGATAAATGAGAGTAACTTTTCGAATGGTTATTTGAAAGAATCAGATTTTATTTGCATTACCATGTAATATATATTTATATCCCATAAAAAGCAATTATATCCATTGAAGAATAATCTTATGTCTTATCTGGATTTGAATACGGTTCGATTTACATTACTTTGTGAAACTAATCTACTGCCATATAAGGATATCCTCTTTAAGAAAAAAAAAACAAGTCTTTAACATAGAAGAACTTTATACTTCAAGTTTGGGTTATTACGATTGTTATACTATACTTACTGTTGGCGTCCATTAAATAAATAGATAGGTTGTTTATCGTACCCATTATTTATACGTTATCTACTGAATGCTTCAATGAAAGTCATGAATAAAACACGATCATTTCGATCGAGATGAAACTCTGGGTTAAAACATAAACAATAACATCGGTATAACATAGTTTATTGAAAATAATAAACCTCTTTTGTTTTTTATCATTTTACAAGGTAATAGTTATATTCATGTTTTTTTTTCTCTTATATAAACTTATAACTATTATATAAACAATTACATCTTTATTTTGTAACATTGATAGCAATTATATTTATTATCAATTACCGTTATTATTATTTATTACCAGTTTAACTCTAAGTAGTACTTAGCGATGTATCTAAATGACAAATCAGACTAGGACAACCTATTATTACTAAAATGTTGGAGTTTTTGGCGGGATCTTGGAATGCCATGTAGTGGTCTTTATATTTTATCCATAATCTTGTGCTATTTGGCTCTATATTGTCTAATGTTGGTGGTGCTTTACGTAATATGGTTTGGATATTGTGCACAAGTGAAGTGGATTGGAAATAATACCACGGAGCATGGATTCTGAGTTTCCACAAAAACTCTCAGGAAAGTTCTAACAAAATGGCCACCATCTTATTAGTTCATTGAAATTATATCAAGAAATTTGTAATATCGTTACTCACTTGACAATGCCAGTAATAGTCTACTAAATAGAAGACTGGTTGCCAAAAATAAAATAGAAGAAGAAGACTGAAATTATTTTTAATTTTAGTTTCTTTAATGGGTGTCAAATATACAAATTCGTATGTAGTTATCACATCTACTTTGACAAATCGTTTTATTTTAAATTCATTACATTTTCTGTCTTAATTAAATAGAATCAGCTGATCTAATAGTATTTATTGCATTAAAAAAAATTATAAACATCGACATTAGTTTTGTGGATTTAATATAAAAATCAGTTGTCAAATAATGTATTTATTTATATTTCGTGTTAAAATTCGTCAGTAGTATTGCATAAAATTCTATAATATGGATGTGATTACACAGTTTTAAAATTCATTGAAGTCGTATTAAATCAAAACCTGCAAACAAGTACTTACCCATTTTTTTGTGTAGATAATTATGGAGTTGGATGAATTGAAATCAATCAAGGACTACAAAACAAAGTTGAAATTATATATCTTGTGTTGTGTTGTATAATATTAAACTCATTCTCTATCGTTTCTTTCGATTGTTGATTTTGAATTTATACAACTCATTTAACTCGCATTTCTATACAAAATTAAAATGTACTATTTTTATATCTGGGTCTCTTAAACGGTTGAATCAGTTTTAAAAAAAATTTACTAGTAACTAGGAAAATGTTGAACTTATTATGTAGATTAAATATAATCAGGGTTTATATACAGGCTAGGCCGTATTGACAACATATCGAGCAAGTAACTTACAAGTCGGGAACGGAATTCTAAGGGCTAAGTAGTAAATATTAAATTAGAATTAAGACTATTAGACAGGCCATGATTAATATCGAGAAAACATAGTTTTTACGAGAAACGTAAATTGTATTCACAGACACGAAGTATGGACATCAATTAAATATTGTATAAACAATAGTCCTGGAGTAAAGGATTTGGCACGTCGGGGAGTCGAGTGAGACGTTCATCTTGCTTCGCTTCTGTAAAGTGTCCTCTCTATCACACATCGCAATGACTGCGATAGACACGAGATTACGCTATACATTACGCTATATAATACCGAACTTAGCCAACCATCTTGGTCTCCTCCCCGACGTGCCAAACTAAAAGCCGAGTATTGTAAGTTGTCTACATTACTGTGTATAATATTTATTCTTAAAATCACATATTCATTTAAGGAATTATTAAATATCTACTGTATTTATATAAAAACACAACCAATTAGGTAACACCTAATTACACAAGAAAAATAAATACAGTCTACTTCGATAAAGTATCAAAACTTATTGGTATCGTTATCATCTAAATAACTTTAATTGTTTGTAGTAAAATGTAACATGCTTAAGTAAAACAATATTAAAATAATTTTAATAAAAAATGTAATTAATTATACGAAATGTGTAACGAAAGTTTCTGTATTATAAATACTACCGCTTTCAAGTTTTCCTCCTTTGAATGTAAGTTAATTTACTGAATAAATTAATTATAATAGTTGCTCATGTTTATGAAGTATGGTATAGATACTTATGTGATACTCTCGCAGTGTTTTTCAACGTGGGGCTCACGCCCCACAAAGGGGGCAATTTGATAGTTAAGGGGGGCAATTCAAAAATAAACTCGACACGACTTTAACCCTTTCACGTTGGGTTATTAAATGCAATGCTAGGATATCGGTGACCAACTTAACAAAAAAGGCAAATTCTTAAAAAAATGCTTTAAATAATTATTAGGCATAATTTCGTTTGACGTTACCAAAATATCAACTGGGTAATTGGAGTCATCAACTCAAGTAAATTTTTCATTATTATTTTTGAAATTTTACATACAACGTTTTAATAACAATTTCATAGTGATTTCTCTCTAAAACTTATCATATATATTTCTTAAGGGAACAAAACAATGTTTAAAGGTTAAAAATTATGTATGGGAGGGGCAATAAATATTTTGGAAATGTTAAGGTAGGGCATGGCCTAAAAAGTTTGGAAAACACTGCGAAAGGCAAACTTATTCTAAATTTGGATAAAAAGATTCATTAAAAATGCATTTATATTTTCTGTATTTAAGTTTATTGGCACATTATAATCTTATGAAATATGGATTTTACTATATATTTGCAACCAAAATGATGTTTTTTTTTTACATTGACGTTAATACTAATTCCTTTTGGAAATCTTTTAAGTGAAAGCAAGCCAGCGAATATTGTGACGTAATTTATCTGTTACGCATATTGAACAAAATTTGTAATCTTGGACGGGTTTTCCAGTAATTTTATCAATTCTTTTTACATAAAACAGATAGAAGATATAGTTGAAATGTTTATACTGAATATATTATACCCAAATAAGTCCAAGTATGTACATGTAATTTCTTATATTCTTCAATATTTTAATTTATCAAATATCCATAATTGGTTCCAATATAATTGAATTTAGTATCATTTAATAAACTACTTATATTAATATCACGTTTGGTGAATTACCATACACAGCTCGCTAATGGCGTTACAGACGATTGATTGACTCTCACAATATAGTAATATTAAGAAACCTTTTTTTCATCAGAACCGCGTCTATTCTATAGTCATTAAAGAACATTAAATATACGTCACATGTACTTAAATAATGGAATTCAATATTGTTAGGTACATATATAAAGAAAGCCATAATAGGTACAACATATTTTTCTAAATTGTCCGACAAATTCTGCTTAAAATCGTAGTCAATTGAAATACATATCTTATTTATATCAAAGGAGGCAAACGTACTGGTGGGTCACCTGATGTTAAGTGATCACCACCATCCATAGACACTAGCAACACCAGGGGAGTCACAAGTGCGTTGCCAGCCCGTGAATGGGGCGGGGAAAGGGAGGGGAGAGGGAAGGGAAGGGAGGTGGCCGTCCAACGCTCTCACTGACCAAACGGAACAGTGCAAGCACTGTTACTTCACGTTGATTATCTGTGAGAGGGCGGTGATTGAGGGGGCGGGCCGACCTATTTATGGTGAAGCCAGTAATAGCTTCATATGTTTAAAATGTTGACAAACAAACTTAAATGCCGCGTTATATTTATTAAAATTGGATAAGTCTACCTTCTAGAAGCATAAAGTCCACTCAAACCTTTTATCTACAAGTTTTTTTAGAGAGCATTTATACGTAACAACCCTCGGTCTCCACCTACATTAGTTAATAAATACCGCCATGTTATCTTGACTTAACAGCCATTCATTCGAGCGAGGTTAAAAGCAGATATTCCTTTGTAAAATGTTCCGCTTACTCTATATATAAAGGACGAGACATTTCTACATCTCGATTTACTCACAAAATAATATTGTTATATCAATGAAGGTTTTGAGTTTATACGTGACATATTGTTCGAAAAATAATAAATAATATTAGATAAAAAAATAATAATTGATTATCTCTGTCATAAATATTTTTATGTCTTATCAAAAATACTCATGAGCATTTTTAACCTTTTTTTTTTCGAACTGACTACGCTATTGACTTAGCAAGGTCTTAACCACTTCACCGGACTACTAAGGCGAGCGCTTGCGGCACTCAGCCGATTTTATTTGGGCAACTAGCTCAAGGGTGCACGGCACACCTCGGCTTGGGCTGTTTTTTTAACCCATTCGTTCCTTCTATACGTGTATAAAATTGATTTTAATCACCAGATTAGGCCCCCCTCTGTAGCGGCTCAACCCTAGGTCCGTTCCCTTGGCGTGGAGCCCTTGAGTACGCTGCTAACGCAATACAGTGACACAAAACCTTATATCACTGTTACAACATCACACAGATCACCTATACACACGTGCTCGCCTACACGCTTACACGCTGTTTTTCTTTTTCAGAGAAATAAACGACAAAGAGTTCTACCCTTATTTTTCGTTATCCTATCCTACCCTATATAGATTAGAGTAATTTTGCCGACACAAAATACATATAAGAGTTGTTGAGGCACGCGTGCTTGATACACATGCATGTTTTAATATCTCACATACGTATATCTAGATAGCTTAGCTTAGGCTAGCTCAGATAGGACGCGATTTTTGCACAAAACAGGCGACAGCCTAAGCCGAGGTGTGCCGTGCACTCTTGAGGTAGTCGCCCAAGCCCCCCAAATCGGCTGACTACCTTCAGCGCTCGCCTCGGTATTCAGTGAAGCTGTAAAGACCTTTCCAGGTCAACAATACGAAAAAAAAAAAATTTTAATCCGATTTATTTGCTCAGATAATTTTATATACGATTCGAAATATAAATAAAATGATATATTATATATTTTAAAATCTATGAACATTGAAAATGATTATTGAATATTATTATTAATTATTGTGATGGCTTCCAGGCGGAAACGCAAAGTGGCGTCCAATTGATGAATTTCCGCAAGGTAACCCCTTCTTCAATCAAAAATGGTTATTGTGATGCCCGTGTACAATGTAAAGAACTTATAGGTTTTTTTCCAAAAGCCATACAACATTTAAGAAATTTTTCTTATTTAACAGTGTTTTAGACACGATTATATTATATTACTTCTATGCAAGCCTTTCTCGATACTTATTCCAATCTATCTGCAGTAATTCCTTAGCCTTATAAAATAATTGCTATACTAAATTTAAGTTTATTTTATACAAAGTTATGGTTTTTATCTAATTTAAATGTAATTGCACCATTTAAAGTCAATTACACTATACATTATAGAGCATAAAAGCGCTATAGAGGTGTTTCATTTCCTTCAGTATATGGCAACCGAACAACCTTAGCCCCTGATAACACTCCAACGCCTTCTACACATGATCGTCTATTGGAAATTATATCTTTAATAAACGCTCTTCTTGGTCCAGCTAACTCAGTCCCTGTTATCGACCTTGTTAGTTTTCTTAATGCTGGTAATTTAAGAGCTTCTTCGTAAGTTGGAGGTTCTTCTGTTGGAGTAGTCTGAGCTCGACCACCGAAAGGATCTCTTGAACATGTTGGTGATAATTCTCTAGGAAAATATAAAATTGTCTCCCCTCTTCTGTTTACTTGTGGTTCTGGAATTGGTTGATAACTAGGAGAATTCGAAGTTCTCATATCTTCTAATAATTGCCTTGCGCTTCGAGCTGTTGTCAAAACTCCAGCCCATGAACGCCTATTTTGCTGTTTAATTTCTTTGTTGCGATCACTGTTTGCAATACTGTAGCTTGAATGCGTACTAGTTATATTCACTCTCGGTCTCCTAGCAGGTTCATCGAAGGAGGCCGCTTTTACTGTTTGTTTACTAGACTTAGGTTCAGATTCGATGTCAATTGCAACACCATCTGTAACTGTGTTTTCAGTAGGTTCCTCCCTAAGTGCTGCGTCAATGCGCATCGCTTCAGAGTACGACGGTACTAAGGCACAGTTGCCTCGAATCGCTGCAAAAAGTTCGAGGCTGTCGACAGTAGAAGCATGGGAGAGTGGAAGAGTTCTCAGTGGGCGAGGTGCCGAAGAGAGAACAGCACTTTGTTCTTCTGCGATCGCCCAGGCGTAATTTGTGGCAGTAACTGGAGGTAAAGTATCAGATAGATGAGTATCCAGATCCAACTGTCTACTTGGATCCAACTCGTAGTTTGTACCAAATATTTTGGTAATCTGCAAAATCAATGATTCCTATATCATATAGTCCATACAAGGCTACTGAACTAATAATTTTATTAAATTATAGTATAACTCACCGTATAATGTACATACGCAGTATTACATTCTATAAGAATACGAAGAGGCCAGGAAAGAAGAAGACATGATAGAGTCCAAAAGAGTATCTGAGAAGAATACCATGGGCAACGATCAATATCTCTGAAAATAAATTAGAATATAAAATATATGAATTACAAAAAAAGTAAATTCATAGGTTCCATGTAATCGTACCTATATGCCACCATATATTCCTTAAAAGAACTGACTCCAATAAGATCCAATCCTTCGCGCATTTCCATGAAGTCATCAAATCTTTCATGTTCCGCAAAAAATCTTGAACGTTGATCTTCGAACTCTTAACATGAAACGAATAATATATTTTTAATCTTACTGAAATTTAATCGTAACGTAATATTATAAAGTAGTCCGGTGAAGCTGTTAAGACCTTGTTGGGTCAATAGCGTAGTCATTTCCAAAAAAAAAAGTAATATTATAAAAGTTATAAAAATAAAAAAAATCGAACATGTATTTTTAGTAAAAATTTACAAATATGTGGCGCTAATAACATATGGATGCTAATAGTTAGTTTTTAATCAGGTATGATTAATTATAAACCTCAGAAGTTTTAATAAGTGTAATAGAGAAAAAGTCAAGAATAAAAACCTTTTTTTTACGTGGGGAAATCCCTTATGGATACCCACCCTCCCGGGGGAGAGGATGAGTTATGTCCGGTTCGCACGGACTAAAACCCCACGGTGTACCGACAGACCGTGATGTTGGGGCGGCAAGGGATCGTTCTTCGCTATTCCCCTTGAATAGCCGCCCCAACGGTCCACCCGGCGGAAGGTTGCCGCCGGGCTCCTACCTATAGAGAGGCAGCAGGGTACACGCCAGCTGCCCCCCCCCCCCCCCGTCCGCCGGACCTGTGCAATGAGGGGATGAGCCCCCCGACTACATCCCCTCAGGTCCGGCTACGGGGGCAGGAGGAGTTGGGCAAAGCGCCGCCTCCTCCTGCCGGTCCTCCGATGGTGAAGACGGCCACTGAGGGGGTCCGTCTCGCGGGCCCTCTCCGCTGCCTCCTTTTGCGAGATGACTTCCTCGCAAAAGGAGCACTGCTCGCCACGCCTGTTCGCTGCCGAGCATGGACGAGACCACGCTTGGCAGCGACAAATCCTCTCCTACCACCGCCACCAGAGTGCGGCGCTCCACCTCCCACGCAGCACACTCAGAAAGAGTGTGCTGCGCGGTATCTTCCTCAGCGCCGCACTCATGGCAGGCGGCGGTCGGCTCCCTGCGAGCGATCTGGTGCAGGTATCACCCGAAACAACCGTGTCCGGTCAGCACCTGCACCAGCTTGAACGACAAGGAGCCCCATCTCCTCCCAATCCACTCCTGCAGGACCGGGCGAACGGCGTCGACGGTGTGCCTCATGAAGCGCGCGTCCTCTAGGTCCTGCATCCACCTCCCTATAGCCCCCTCCCACAACTCCCGCCTTTTAACTTCTATCTCCCTGGGAGTCGGAGGCTCCCCACTACTACTCCTCGCCGCCGTGAATTTATACAAGGCGGCGAGCACCCCAGCTTCCAGCTCCCAGGGAAGGGAACCGGCGAGCGTAAAGGCCGCCGCCGATGACACCGTCCGGTATGCCCGGATTGCCCTCAGTGCCACCGTACGCTGCGTACTGCGCAGCGCGCGCACGTTGCTGGCACCGAGGGCATCAGCCCAGACCGGTGCCCCGTAGGCGGCCATCGCCCACACGACTTCCGTGAAGAGTCGACGGCACCCGGCACCCGGCCCTCCTACATTGCGGAGCAACCGGCCGAGTGAAGAATAAAAACCTATGATATATAAATATGATACAAATGTAACTAATACTTACCACTAGCCGCTTCGATATTAGCGAACGCGAAACCCTTACTGAAGCGGACTTTGGTTATTGGTGTGTTTATGTCCAAAACTAGATTCCTGGAAGCGTCACGTTGTCCACAGCAGGCATGAGCAAATGACGTGCTGGCACTATGAGTATTTACCCTTTCGTAATACACCTATATTAATTAATAAAACTTAGCTCAATTTTAAGAACACAAATTTTAAAAATATAGATATTTATATAGCAAGCAATTATTACCATCGGAACTCGATACTTCGAATAAGCCAGATTTGATTATGAAAGAAAAAAACTAAAATGAAAATCATAATAAATTACATTTATATGGAAATTAAATATCAATACACTTATTTTTTATTCAATTTAAAGATAATAATTGGGGACATCTTCTTCTTTGTAATTTAATTCGATACTACATGACAGTCTTCAAACATCTTCAAACTTGCAATTTTATCCGGTGTGCTATATTAATTTTAGTTACTAGTATAATGTAACTCGTTTTTGTTTCTATCCCATTCATCCCTTTAAATTCCTTTATAGCAGTATTTATTAATAAATCTGTATATTTACTTTCAAACTGTATATATATTTTGATAAATGATAAAATCAAAACAAAACAGGGCCACAAATGTGATACAGACATGATATATATAAGTTCATCGCCATTCAAAGGTCATATCTTCAATGCATGTCTAACTTCATTCAGGGGTCAAAGCCACGCGAAGGTACGTTATCTTATTTAAATGAAACTAACGTATTTAACTAGGACTTCAAAGCTATTGTTCTTTAAGAGTAACAGATATGTAAAAGTCTATCTGTTTCTGACGTTATTAAACAGAGTTTAATTCAGAGATGTTTATTTTAATCTATTCGGTCTTATTACAAAAGCTAAAATGAACACGCGATTAACATTAGTTTATTTACTGCATTGTTTAAACTATGAAATCTTATTCAACATATGTTTAAAATACCTTATTAGCAAAATGTGCCCAAGACCTCTTGGACCTCTAGACCTCTAATTAACATAACATAACAAATACAAATAATATTTTTGTTGAGACGGTTATTAAAAAACAGAATTATTTATTATTATCGTGAGATTTTGGTCGAAAAAATGATGTTATTGTTAAAATAAGCAATATATAAAATTTATATATTTCGACAAATGAGGTAATATTGAACTATGTGTAGTTATCAACAACAGACAATAACAAGTTATGAATTACTTGTGAATCTCTAAAAGTGTTTAATTTAACTACACCCTCCAAATTAATTATACAAATTCATAATTTACTACGTAACATATTTTGTCGTCAAATAGTAATACAATAATAACATAAAAACTGTCAATTGAGACAAGTGTTACATTGTATTTAAATTGCACCAGTGCTTATTTAAACAAGAGTTAGACACTCTTTTGTTTTGAAACCTTTTTAAACAAATGTTCAACGCGTAAGATGTATTATATTCCATATATTAATTTGTTTTTCGTTTATTTCTATAGATAACAGAATTATGAATTACCTGTGTCGTTGTGTAGGCGTCTCCATTTCGGTATCGCGTGACTTGCCGCTTCCGACGCACATAATGGTAACAGATAGCTTTCCACCTAAAGTAATTGAAAAATTAATTAATATATATTAATAGTACCTCTATTTTATATTCTCGGTAAGTTGTTTTGTTTTTTAATAAACTAAATCTGAAGAAAAATACATATTTATTTGTAATATAGGTACACAAAAGAAACATTTTAGATTTAATGAGTTCGTGAGTGATATTTGCAGAATAAAAGCTATTTCTTATCATTTAACCGTATTTTTATTTTATCTTATAATATTTTATCTTTTTATTATATAGTTTTGCTTGGGATTCCGCTCGCGTTAACGTATATTAAAATTATCCTTCGGAAACAGTACATATTCTAGATAACAGGTATAGGGTACCTTTTCTATACCCTTCAGAACGTTTATATAAAATTGCATGACGATCGGTTTAATAATTAGCAAACAAACAAACTCATATTTGTGTTTATAATATAATGTAGGTAGGATACAATTAGCATAAGATGTCATTCCAAGAAACTTTCAAAAGTTTTTCGTTCCATTTATATTCAGTAACTGGGCGACGGAGCCTAGCTCGGTTCTTTAAAAACATTTTTAAAATAAAATAATGTGTTAGGTTTACCTTACAAAATTATCATTGTTCACAAAAAAAAAATTATATACACTCGGATTCGAACTTGGTTTATACGGATTTTCGAAGCAACCAATTTCCATCTGAGCTACTTTTGTTTTAATAGTGGGGGCGAAATTATCTTCACATACTAGCTACACTTTTTCATTGCCTGAAATCTCAGTTCAAAAAAGTTTCTATAAATAAAATCTAACTAGATCGATTTATGGCCCCCAAAACTACCTACATACTAAGTTTCACGGAAATAGATGAACGCCGTTTCCGAGATCCTGAATATATACAAATAAAAAATATACAAGAATTGCTCGTTTAAAGTTATTAGATTAGATTAGATAAGTGTATATATAATGTTATTTATCACTTTTTATATTTAATATAAAATAGTTATATACCTATATACCGAAATAATTTTAATTAAACCGTATAACCCGTCAAATTTATGACTAGGGACGGCATCGAAGTGAAGGCCTATTAAATTTATAAAGAGTTTTGTGATACTCGTCAAGCTAAAATATACCTTATTGCAAGACATGTTAATTGATTTCTTAAACTCAAACGGTGTTATTACAAAAAGAGTTAAATACGTATTAAATACTTGCTTACTTGCTAAAAAGGTTTCGTACTAAATGCACTGCGCTTGTCCGAGGCCAGTTCATGTTATGCTTTATTCGCAAGTCTAACCTAACCTAACCAAAGCGAGACAGTAAAGAAAGATGGCGAACATTCAACGAGCGTGGTACATTTAAAACGTAACCTACTTAAAGCAAGTATTCAATACGTATTTAACTTTTTTTGTAATAACATCGATAGTTTTAATAAAAACACTGATGTTTATTTTATAGTATTAAAGTGATGTAAAATTGAGAGAAAGTGTACAATTTCAGAAATACTTTTTCAAAACTATTTGCAAGTACGACACGCACGCCACCTACTGGAACATATAACGTTACATTAGATATGTAAATACTAACATTTTGTCGAATGGGATTACCATTAGCAGTAGATTTAATTTAATCCTCTATGTAATCTCCATAGTGCTCATTAAGGGAACGTGCCCAAACCACATGATCCGTTTATGGCTCTTCAAAGTACTACGCTTGGTCACACAAAGAAGGTTTTGTAGGTGGTAGAGCCCCGCTGAAGCTATTTTTAGTTTCAGCATTAATGGGTCGGCTCCTCCGGGGACCACCCCTCTCACAGATAACCGACGTGAAATAACAGTGATTGCATTGTTGTGTTTCGTTCGGTCAGTGACAGAGCCGGAGGCCCACGTACCTTCCTCTTTCCTTCTTTCCCTTTCCTTCCCCTCCCCCTTCTCCCATGTACAGGCTGGCAACGCACTTGCGACGTCCCTGATGTCGCTAGTGTCTATGGACGGTGGTGATCACTTAACATCACGTGACCCACCAGTTCGTTTGCCTCCTTTGATATAAAAAAAAAGAAAGGAGGGGGTTAGGTTTCCGTCACATAGTCAATATCCTGTAGAGGAAATTGCGCGTTTTAGAGCTATATTCATTTATGGCGCACAGCGTTTAACGCTTATAAAAATCACAGGTAGTAACACTGACGTATAGGTACTTATATATTTCGAGACGTCAACTGATTGAAAACTAACAACTTGTAGGGCAATGCAGTTGTCAAGCAAATCTACGATAGTTTGTGCCGACAATAGTTCGGTGAAGCTGTAAAGACCTTTTAAGTCAACAGCGTTTTCATTTCGAAAAAAAATAAATTGTTCCGATGTAATAAGGTCGTATGCTCGACTGTACATTGCGCGCATTAAATGTTACAAGGATTCCTTGTCAATGCAGGCAATACGGAAAGAAAGAAAAAAAATGTTTTGTAAATGATGTTCCTGTATGTCTACAATATGTTTTTCCATGACTTTTTATGACAGATAATAGATATATTTTCTTTTACTTTTTGTTCTCAAAAGATGGATAAAAATAAATTATCACCATTCTAGAGATAGCACTGCGGGCGGAGCCGCGAACAACAACTGTTGTAAAATAAAATATGGTATAAAATATCCTGTTACCCACTATAATTTCAGCTAGCTGTATAGCCAGTAATAAAGTAGCTATAGCCAGTAAAATTTTCATCAATATAGATCCAGCCATTTCGCATATTACCCTGAAAAAACAGACATAAATTCCAAAAAATAGGTTTTTGTTATCTGTAGCCATATCCATTCACTAAGAAGTCGTTATTTTTATATCACATACATACACTTTATTTTCACTATACGTAATAGATTACAAATCAAAAATTGGAAAATATACTTTCGAATAAAAACTCACTAATTCAATGAACATAAAATAAACTTTGTAAAATGTTCGTGATAGAAACTTATCACGTTATCATGGCAACGTTTATCATATTAATGTCTAATCGAATCAGGGAGTTTTTTGCGGGATTTCAGTCTGTCATGTAATGGATTTTATATTTTATTCATAATCTTGTGTTACTTGATTCTATATTGTGTAAAGTTGGTGGTGTTTTATGTAATATTGTTAGTTTATTGTGCATAAGTGAGGTGAATGAAACATAATACCGGGGACCATGAATTCTGGAATGCCACAAAAATTCCCAGGAACGTTGTAATAAGAGAACCATCATCTTGTTATAACGTTGAAATAACCGCAAGACTTGAATATCGTTTACCTAACTTATCCTGATAATTTTAAACCTAACTTTGACTTTATCAACTCAACACTTGGAGATATCAGAACATTTTTTAATGGTTATTCGAAGATTAAGAAGATAAAAAATTTCTGAAATATTATATAGAAGATTTGGCGCTTAAGCCTTTACATAACTTGGACATAGAACAAAACTCACTACAGAATATACAAGAACCACATATATTGACAACTTCAGGATTGGCAGTATGGATTAATTCCTTCGCCTGTTCTATTGGACGAATATTATTACTACTACTAATCAAATCACTAGCTGTGCCCGCGACTTCGTCTGCGTGGAACCTAATGTACGAAACTGTAACTAATAAGGCATCTGAATGTGTTGAGTCTCATTACTTACCTACTTTTCTCCCGCATTTAGTCGCATATTCATTAAAAAAAAATGATAGATCGAACCAATTTTAATGAAATAAAGATTGAATGTTATTCGAAGAGATGCTTTATGATTTTTTATCATCAAATTAAGTTTATAAAAGGTTTTATCATGAACACCGTACTTTACCGTACTTTAACAGTGATGCGTATTGAACCAAACAGACAGATAGGTGACAGACATTTCTAAAATTATCGATATTATTACTTATTTCTACAAACCAGCAACAAAGAAAAGACAAGTTAAATTTACATTCTTATTATATGTATACTATATGTTACTATAAAATCAATACCTTAATTTAAATTATAAAATATCGCTGAAAGTACAGTGGTTCGATATATTTATTTATTTAAACAAATATAACATTATGAATTACAATGTAAGAACATTTGAATTGTTAAAAGAAAATTTTAAAAATTATAAGAAAGTTTTCAAATTGAATTACAGCCCTCGCAATGACCTTTTTTAACATTTAAAAGTTAACCGATAAACGCTTTGTCAATTCGGATAACGAGATATATTTTTTTTATTCTTGAGAAGTTTGAATTATTTTTAGTCTTCAGATTACGAATATTCGAACGCTTTCAGTAACTAACGCATTTAACAGTATTATTCAGAATAAAGCTGAAAATTTAGCTGAAATAATTAATATTGGCAACACAAACGTGCTTTTTGTAATTAATTTAATTAAGGCAACGCAGCGTGGACACATAATTGGTTACAGTTATCCAATAAGGGTTAATTCCAAATTTGAATTAACGAATGAAAAAGATGTTTTTTTTTCATGAAAAGACGTGGAAAAAGCCAAATTTGCCACTTAAATCAAAATATAAATTTAAAATAAAAAATAACAAAATTGGTTCGTAGGTGGTAGAACCACGCTGAAGCTACAATTGATTTCAGCGTGAATGGGTCGGCTTGCCCAGGGTAGTACCACCCGACACACAGAAACACCGACGAGAAGTAACAGTGCTTGCATTGTGGAGTTTCGTTCGGTTAGTGAGAGCGACAGAGACCAACCTTCCCCTCTTCCTTCCCTTCCTCCCCCTTCTCTATCCCCATCCCAACTAACACAAGCTGGTAACGCACTTCCGACTCCTCTGGTGTCGCTGCTGTTTATGGACGGTGGTGATCACTTAATATCAGGTGACCCACCTGTTCGTTTGCTTCCTATGATATAAAAAAAAAGAAATAGAGGCGATTCAGATTATTAAATCATTTGATTTATTAATCACCTTAAGATACATGTAATATTAAATAGGTTTGTAAAAGTATTAATTTTAAGTTATTTATTTATGTTATTGCTATAAAATAAACAGTAAATGGTAAAAAAATCACAAATTTAATAAAAAGGTACCTTATGATAAAACGTATTTAAATACTTTTATATCTAGAGATAATTAAATTGAATGGTTAAAGAATTATAAATTGTCTACAAAGTTATATTGCAAGTTTACTAATTTGTAGTCAACTGAAGCTGTGAAGACGCATTAGGCTAATGTCGTAGATAGTTCGAAGAGAAATTCACTAAATTAGTTAAGATAGAATCGTATAAGAGTTAAATGTGTAAATAAAAGTATTATATTTTCTATATTTATCCTAAAATAATATTGTATAAATATATTGACTAATAATAAATATAATTATTTTATGAGCGTCTTAAGTTTATTAAATTATATTCAAAGTATAAGATGGATCTAAGCTGTTAACGATTAAGTGTTATCCGTCAAGTTACACGGAAAATGAAATCGTTATTCAAATTTTGTCTTCTTCGAGTTATAAAACTGAATTATTAAACGAACCAAATTATCTAAAGGAGACAGATATTAGATTTTCCAATTTATTTATAAAATGATATTCCGATGACTTAAACTATATAGGAATTACATAATTTATATAGAAAATAGAATTTAAATTTAGATAATTTAAGTTTATTTACGTAGGTATAACTCATTAATTGATTAACGAATTAACTAAAAATTTCCATGCACGTTCCCTTTACACTGTAAGTGAGGGCTTAAGAAGATTTTTTGGATAATTAACGCCTTTTTTTACATCGCGAAATTCATACGGATACCCATCCTAGCCGGGCAGCTGAGGATGGGTTATGTCCGACTTGCACGGACTAAAACCTCATGGGGCCTTCACTCACCTATATGTCGGGGAGCAGGAGCTGCCGACTGGCAATGCGTCTTCTCCCCGGCAGGGATAATTAACGCCTAAGGTGTTGAAATGAACATAAAAGTTCATATAAAAATCGGTTATATTTCTATCAGTCTATCAATCACTTATTCTTTCTTAAACATAAAAATAAAAATAATCTGTGTTTCAAAACTTTATTAACATTAATTTTGTAACATTTTATATATTTTTGGCCGGTGCCAGATGTTTATGCATAAAAGAGTCTGGCTTTCGTACGACACTGCTAAAATACGTTACTTAGCAGTGCATTTGCATTATAATAGTTCAATTTAAATTGAATGAAATCAAGACTGTTTCGTATCTTCTATATATATAAATTTCTTCTGTACGTGTGTGTCACCGAAGTCCTCCTAAACGGCTGGACCGATTCTAATGAAATTTTGTATGCTTGTTTTTAATTGAACCCGTTAGGTGGCGCTAAGGTTGATTTTTAGGATTTTTTTATTATCAAGACAGGACAACGGCTGTCGGGAACGCTTGTATCTGTATATCTCATTAGAACTTACCAGACCCTAGGTGTTGCAGTTCTCATAGCATGGACCCTGGCACTGACGGCGGCAACGTCCACTCTCCTCGCCAGCTGGATCCTGGCTGTGCTGTGATAACATTCCACCAGGTAAACTAAGTACAGGAGTAGCACAAAAGCGATAGGTATGTACGCGTAACCGACGTCACATGGCGATTCTCGTACTGTCCTTTTTATGGGGTGCCTGTGAACAAATTCATATATTTGTACTGCTTTTTCCACGATTTCGTCCTGTGATAAATGATAGCATTTTTTTTTATTGCATCATGGCAAAGTGACTGCACTATGCCTCATAGTAAACACAGTACAGTCCAAAAACAGAGGCGACTGCCGAAGGATGCGTCATCCTTCGAGATGGCCCTCCATGGTCTAAGATGGTGAGCAAGCTAAACCTAGAAGGGACTGGCTGTCAAGTGGAGCTGCCGGAACATATCAATAGGTGCTTGGCAACAGATTTTCAACCTAAGGATAGTAACTAGACAGGTGGATTTAAAAAACCGTACTACCACGATATGGCTTCGTCACGATGTTTTTCCGTCACGGGTTCAAGGAACTTCAAGGGTTCGAATCTATGTCTTTCGATACTATATCCGAACACCGCTATCAACTAAGCCTTTATCACTTCGAGAATTTTTTTTTAAGTCATATAGGAGGCAAACGAACATACGAGTCACCTGTTGTTAAGCGATCACCGCCGTCCATAGACACTAGCAACCCCAGAGGAGTGCGTTGCCAGCCTGTGTTTGGGGGAATGGAGAGACAGGGAGAGGAGAGGGGAGGGGTGGGGAGATGGGTCTCCGGCACTCTCACTGACCGAACGAAACACAACAATGCAAGCACTGTTACTTTACGTCGGTTTTCTGTGAGAGGGTGGTGCTACCCCGGACGAGCCGACCCATTCAGGCAGAAACCAATAATAGCTTCAACGTGGCTCTACCACTACTAAATACTACTACTATGTTTACCGACATTCTAACTGATAAACAACTAGTGATCAAGCGAAATGGTAGACTTAATAGACTCTATGTATCCAATTAGTTCACGACCGCTGTGCAAATAGTCATAAACACTTCTTAATGAATCTCTTTAGATTTGTCTGGTTTTATTACTGAGTGATTCTATATGTATCATGTATCTAACGAGATATCACTGTTTTTCGAATGTATTGTGCGGTGAGAAACTATGGAATTATGTCGTACTCCAAAATTAATGGAGTAATGGGATTCCCAATTTTATACTTCTTTTTTTATTACTCAACAGAAATGAGGATGGTGTAGCTGATTACAATATTGTGTTTTTTATTGCACAAAGATTTACTATTAAATCATTTAATAAAAAAATCGTAACCCGTTTTACAATCTTTTGCAATGTTGTCAAAAAGAAAGCAATATAAATTCACAAGCCTAGCTAATAGTACATATTTTCCAATACTAGTTAATTTCTTAAAAGTAAACGTAGAATTATAAATGTTAGTACTTCAACTGAAAAGAAATTGTAGAAACATTTTTATATTTCATATTCGGAAAGAGAGTAACAGCTTTTAGTGTAATAGTACAAACCAGTTAAAATCATATTTCACACTAACAGGGGATAATAACTTAGTGCAGAAACCATTGTATAGATTATAACGTTTATAGTTACATTGGATATTATCACAGTTATTGGATGTAAATTAGATGCATTCAATGTAAATGACAAATAAAAATTCCCTATTAGACTTATTGCAATTGATATTAAACTTTGATAATAGTTATCAATGTCTTTAGTATATTCAGTGGTAAGAAATATAGTCTATCAATATATAATACTTATTGTATTGTGATTCTACATGATGGATGACTTTTACTTTTCTCGATAGCTATAAGTACAATCCAAGCAGTTAGTGGTACAAAAATTGCTGAGAGTAACATTCTAACACTCAGTGGTTGCACTATTAAAGTCTGAAATTTGTTTACATTACATTTACCAATATAGACTAATGGAATCAGCAAATCTTTGCCTTGTACAATTGTTCTTAATATCCAAAAACTCACTTGCTAAAGTCTATGAGATCTCTGTCGATTTCAGCAGTACTACACCACGTGACGGACGCAAGGCATCCGGCAATCATGAGAGTCAACATAAAGCACTTCCAGTTGCCTTCGCGCCTTAGCACACCGCCGAGGCTCTGCTGCCGTGGCCGCTGTAAATAATACAAACATAATCTAAAATAACAACAAGGTTTATATCTAAATCTCATTAGCATAAATGGTAACTAAAATATCTTTACTGATTTATGTGTCCTAAGTATTGATAAATTTTTTTATGGATGTGACATATATATTTTAAAGTGAAATTTTTAATCTATACTGATGTTATAAAGTTAGAGGGTTTATTTGTTTTGTTTAACGCGCTAATCTTAGGAACTACTCGCCTGATTTGAAAAATTCTCATTTTTAAATAGCTCATTCATCGAAAAAGGTTTTAGGCTATTACATCACTCTAAGACTAATTGAAGCGGAGCTACAATTAAGAATGTTTCAAAATCGTGTTTTTTTCCGTTTCAGAACCTTCGCGACGTGTTAACGTTAACGCAAAGTAACTATTCCACGCGGACGAACTCGCAAACAGAAGCAAGTGTGAAATAAAATCCAAAATAGTTAATATATACCTAAAAATATGTGCAATAAATTTAAAATAGCACATTGTTTAGACATTTAACGACCATGAATTTCAACAAGGAATATAATACAATGTATATTTTGTTTAATATCAAAGAACCAATCCATTTTTTATGTAAAAGCAACAAAGTAAATTCGTATCGCTCAATCACCGGACCAATTGCGAAGATTCGGATCTCACTATTTACATTGGCCCTATAATTAGGGTCCAGTATCTCCGTGGGCTGTGTTCAAATATTTCTCTTAAATAGATGAAAGTTTTTTTTCGTATACCGCATTGATGATTGGTATTGGAGTGATGTTTACCCTGAAAGATGTCTTTTGGGACGTCTCAATTCCTTTTCCCAGCTTTTATTGATAAAGGGTAGTTCTTTTACACAATTAACGAAAAATGACAGCGCTGTATCTGATAATAACTGCAACATAAACTATATTGGCATATATACAAGAACACAACACTGTGTGCCCTAACACGTGCTCATCGACGTATAATTTAAGCACAGATTCCTTACCGCAACGCTTTAAATATTCTTTCCTTTACAATAAAGCAATCTCTAAAAGGTGCAAAGAAGTTTCGATACTTTTTTACATTTTAGATTCTCGATCTAGTAATACAATAAGTATGAAAAGGATGACTAGCTTTTTCATGTGTATATGTTTTGGAACAAATTAATAAATATGTGACAATAGATTTTTAATTCGGGAAGTATAGGACTAGAAAATAGACAACCGTTCCTACATTGAGTCATACATAACATCCTACATGAGTCAATGAGTGAGATAGAAGAAAATTGGAAGATCTTAAAAAATATATTGACAAAATTGACAGATGGTTCAGTAGTGCAATTCTATTTTATTACATGATTGTACTTCAAGGGAAGAATTGGAAGAATTGTAAGTTTAGTGGTTGAGGCGTGAAAGCGTAACAAATTTATAAACAAACAAACTCACTTACGCGTTTATAATATTAGTTAGCATTCAAGGTGTACGAAATCGCGGGCGGTTTTTAGTATTTTCAAAAAATATGTTATTCCATTGGAGTGCTTGCTCTCAGCAAAACAAGTTTTGGCAAGCTCGTTAAAAATTGCTACAGTTTTCTCTCATTCGAAGCGGTTGTTTTCGTTAGTTTTTTATTGCAAAATCATATTTAAATTGAATTGGAACTATTTTTTATACTGCTTGTTTACACTTCAAGTAGGTATCAAATTTCTCTTCCCATATAATAAGAGAGTGACGCGACGAAATTTGTACATTACATAATTTTAAAGAAAAAATACTCTAGGGGGCTTAGAATCAACGACATAACACATCTCCATAGTTTTTAAAATGTTGGTTTGTCTGCCTGTCTCTCTCAATTTATAACATGAGGACTCGCGAATCAAATACTAAATTTTAGAAATTGGGTATGTTACCTTTGCTGTCTCGATACATTAGTTATAATTTAATGTATGTTCGCAAACATTTTAAAAGCTGAATTAAATAAAAAACCGACATAACTTAAATAATAGAAAGAAATTGAGAAAAATTGGTCATCTCATGTTTTAGGCTCAGTAATACCAGTAATAGTTTTTGTAGAAAAATGCTATTAGGTTTAAGAACAAAGCCGCGAAGAATATTATCGGTTTACCGGATATAAGTTGAAGCAGCGTTTCGAGCTAGTTTTAATGCCTAAATGGTTATTATAGGGTGGATCAATATGCGAACAATTTTGATGTCTGTAACTGATACGTCTCTCTGTGCATCTGTCAAGAATGAACGTAGATATAATGTTTTTCAAATATATACGATGAACAGCTAGATGCTGTAGTGCCACGCTGCATCTCGGAGAATAAAATCGTTCACAAACGATAATGCCAATTAAATAGTCGATGTCGAGTTTAATACACTGTACAATCCTGTGATTTAATTAATTACTGTTTTTGATGTAAAACATCTATAGGCGGATAAACCTGATTGTTGGCGTGGCGATACAAAACACGAACATTGCACTATTAACGAAATACTCAAAAACATTTGCAACCTTACTTGTAGGCCAATTGTTCTACTAGTGTTACGTGGCACGCGGCGACGACCTAGCACCCTTTGATAAATGTCTCCAAACACACCGCACACACACAATTGAATTTTTATGTTTTGTATTTAATAAAAATGGATATTTGTGTAATAAAATAAATAAACAGTCACTATTTTATGGAACTAATTTGATTTTTTTTTAGATTTACCTTTTAATAATGCCATAATTGATTCCTGTCGTAATCTTTTCTTTTATGTATATAACTTATTCAAAACAATTTTCGTGTTTCACATCTGCCAGGCGTTCCGTGACGGCTCAATTTTTTTAATTGAAGTTTCACGCAAACGTAGTCGCGGGCATAGTTAGTTAATTATATATAGGTTTTATTAAAAAAATATGTATCCTTCATAAAAAGTTAAATTATTTTATATGGCAAATAAATATAACGAACCTTTGTGATAACTACTTTCTTCATACCAACTTACATAGAGTAATAAGACTTCGTCTGAGAAATATATTAGGTAATAAGTATTCCAGTGGAGTTAACTTATCTCTAATTTTATCATTTCGTATTCAACTCGGCGAATATCTTGAACTCATCGTGCAAATTGTTTGTAAACTTTTAAAATGTTCTATAATTTTCTTGAAAACTTCATCTTTCTGAATAATGAGAACAACTATCGCTGAATTTTAACAAATGACATTGAAATATTGTAATAAATTGAAGTTTTCACTATACTTATTGTTAGGATGATTTAAAATGACAAATTGTAACATCTCGGGATTCAGGAAAAGGCTTTTTTGTTAAGTAAAATTATAACCTAAAAGCCCTTAGGCGTTAATCATAAGCTATAAGACCCGGAAATATACCCGAATGATACTTGTGGGGTACGTAGTAATGATTTAAGCCTTAAGAGTAGCATGTGGTCCCAATTAGGACAGCGTTATGATTTGTCGTTAATTGCACTAACCTGAAGTGACCACATAACATTTGAGGGATTGTAAACCACAGAAAATAGATTACTAAATGTTTCTTTTATACAATTCTTCTAAGGAACTTCGAAAATAGGAATAGTAATTTTATAAAAGTGTGTGTATGAACTGACTACGCTATTGACCTAGCAAGGTCTTAACAGCTTCACCGGACTACCATAAATATAAAATAAAAATAACAGAATAGGTTGGTAAGGCTATATTACACACAAAACAGATGAAGAAGGAGACATCGAGTTGCGGTATACCCGAGAACAATTTTCAATAAAGACTTGTTTTTCTATTGAAAAAGGTTTAATTTCTAAATTTAATACACAATAAGTTCTTGAAACACAAAAATGATGAAAATAAGTATTATTGACAATATATAAAACCAGTAAGTACATTAGGGAAACTATAGGTCGCTTCAGTATTCCCTCGGGTGTCAGTACATTTGTCACGGTCTGGTTTAGGCTTATTTTCTATCTATAAATTCCTATATATAACTTTTTCGTTATTCGTCTGACTTATTCGTATAAGTCCGAACTTTATGTAATAAGTTATTTATGTAAGATACATTCTTGGTCGAATATCATTCTAATAATAAAAATAATTTGAAATAGATGAACATCTCGTTTTTAAAAGTAACATAATATATCCCATTTTTTTTTAAAACCTTACATTTAATACTATATGTAGCAAATAATCACAAATTTTAAGGCCAATATAAGAGTTTAGAAATCTGAATAGGGTTTTAAATCTTTATGAGATTAAAAAAAATATTTTGTAAATACTTTTCAATTTGTTCTCGAAAGGCATCCCACCTTAAAAGAAAGTAAATAATTATTTTCTATAATTTACTTCTTAGCGTTCCTCTTAATTTGCTTTCATTGTCTACGAATCGCATCCTACGTTCAACATTTCAGCTCTTTAGCTCCTGGGAAAGTTAATCTAACAAAAACCTCAAAAAAAAGCTTACTATACAAAAATTACAATCAATTATTTATTAGATCTATCTTCTATCACCTGATACAACAAATTGCAGGATCAATAAGACAGATTATTAAAAGCTATTAAACGACCCTATGAAGATAATGCGATGTTGTTATAATATTACCTTTCCTTCTATGGTACGTGAGGTTGTTGATCACTCAAATCTAACTCATTAACAGGATTTCATGCGATACCACGGCCTTTCCCTTCCTACGACCACAAAGGAGTTTCCGTCACATTATTCGTTAAGAATGATCTTCACAAACTCCTTTGTATGTTAAGCTATAAATAAAATATTTGTTTCTGTAAAATATTTTACAAGTTTTTCGGGTTTAGTTTTATTTATATATGGTGGTAGAGTCACGCTGAAGGTTGGTTTTAGCATAAATGGGTCGACTCGACCGGGGTAGTATCACCTTCTTGCAGAAAACCGACGTGAAATAACAGTGCTTGCACTGTTGCGTTTCGTTCGGTCAGTGAGAGCGCCGGAGGCCCATTTCCCATCCTTTATCCTCCCCTCTTCCCTCCCTCTTCTCTCCCCATCGCCCATTTCCTCCATCCCACCATCCCACCAGAACAAAAGCTGGCAACACACTTCCGACTTCCCTGATGTTGCTAGTGTCTATGGATGGCGGTTATCGCTTAACATAAGGTGACCCGCCTGTTCGTTTGCCTCCTAGATGACATAAAAAAATATATATTTAGTCCCCAACTAATACTATTTTGCAAATGTGAGTTTGTACTAGTATAAATAAAGAAACATAATATGCAATTGAACTCTTTTAAATGTGAATGTGAATGTAAATCAAACAATACAAAACATAAAAAAGTATAGTAAACGACCGGCATAATTTAAATACTTGAAACATAAATGCCTGTTTCAAACTGATTTTTAGATAGGTTCTACAACAAACTCCCAAAGCACATTTTCGATTTACCAGATAGTAAGTTCAAGTTACAGAATGTTTTGATGTTAAAAACTATAGTGGATCAATATGTGAGCAATAATGATGTTAGAAAATCAATATATACATTTACTAATGCAATATTATAAATATATCAATGAATATTCAAAGATAAAGTCCTTTGGTACATCTTTTTGTCAGTCTGTTCACGATAAACTGAAAAACTACTACACGGGTTTTCGTGTGGTTTTCTCCATCGGATAAAGTGATTCACGAGAAAGGTTTAGGTATATAATTTGTGGAGGTTTTTTTTTTTATTATCAGGACGGGATAATGTCCGTTGGACCTGTTAGTGTACAATAAAAATACATCACAGCGAATTACTTGCTGGCTTTATGACTTGACTATTTTTCGAACCAGTTGTAATTCTAACATTGACTGGCGTTTTCTTGGATCCTAAACTGAATAAGCTAATTTTGATTTCATATGATTATATCATTCAATTAACTAAGATTTAAATTACACTAACTTTATAGTTACAAACTGTCGAACAAAAGTAACAGATTACCACAATAATTCATGTTCAAAGTTAACGAATGGTAATAATTTAGTCGATAGAAGTTTACCCATTACTACGAGTGGATTGGAAAGTCTTTGCAGAAGTGTATCAAGGTGAATTTAATTCCATTGAGGGTTCGGAAACGTTTGAAGTGCTAAGTATTTAATTACTACTAAAGCTGCTCTCGACTAAAAATAAATGGTATAATTCTACGACTTCTTAGAAATTTCGCTTTGAATCAACGTATTTGATTTTATAGGCGTTCAAGATTAGCAATGTACTTGGTTTTCTTCTTTATGAAAAATAATGTTTCTGTTTTTTTTTTTTATTACACTAATTGAAAAATACTGTATACAAAATTATTTTTATGTTTAACATTTGTAAGGTATGTTATACATTAAAGCGTGGTTTAGATTTCTTTCAAGTACACATATTTTATAGATTAAGTTTATTAACATTTTTATTAACATTATTTTATTTTAACATTATTAACATTTGTAACTTAAGTTATTGCATTTATTTTACAGTAACTGCGCCTCGTGCTTTTACTCGCGTTTTATTCAATAAATGTTGAATTATTTGAAACTAGCAGTACTCGCAACTCCACACTCGTTTTTTTTTTAAATTGTGTTTAAGAATGATAGAATCGTGAGATTGTGTACAATTACAAGAATGTTCTTTAAAAACAATTGTAAGTGCGACACTCACACCACTTACAGTAACATGTAACGTGTACATTACATATATAAATACTAACAGCGTGCCAAATTAAGTTTGTCATCAGCAACATATTTAGAACCTTAAACCACCATATAACTACCTCAGTGATCATTTACTCTGTATAAGGAAGTAATAAACCATTAAAATATTATTATAAAGATTTACATTTACATTACATTTAATATACATTGCCATTATAATTAAAATTTGTAACTAAAGAAAAAATAAACGTTAGTCTGTTCCGCAAGAAATTGTAATATGCAACTCTTTATTTCTTATTAGGAGGACCTCTTCTATCATTAAAGTTACTAATAATTATAGTGTCCAATTGTAAATAATAAGCTTATAATTATTTTTCTAATAAAAAAAAAAAATGTTGAAATCTTACTAAATTTCATGCCGACAAAGTTACGGGTAACAACTAGTTTAAATTAAAATAAATCAAATTAATTTTATAAGGTCCGCTATCTGCCAGTGAAACTTCCGCGAAAATCGTTTTAACCGTTTTGGAGATAGCACTGCGAGCGAAGCCACGGTTAACAGCTACTCTAAATCAAAATTGATTAAATTACTTGTTATTTTGTCCGCTACCTGTTGGTTAAAATTTCGTGAAAATCGGTCTAATCGTTTTACAGATAACATTGCACACGAAGCCGCGGTTAACATCTAATCTAATTTAGAGTAAGTAAGTAACCCACTGTAATTTCAGCTATCTGCCAGTGAAAATTTCGTTAAAATCGGTCCAGCCGTTTCGAAGATTACCCGGAACAAACAAACAGACCGACAAAAAAATTAAAAATTGCATTTTTGTTGTCAGAAGCGTGTATACTTTCATATCCAATCAGTGTTTTTTTTATTTTCATATTACATAGAAGAGAACACTTCATTTTTATTATATGTATAGATAGTTTATGGTTTTTATATATCATACGAGGCAAACGAACGGTGGGTGGTCGCAGAGGAGTCGCAGATGCGTAGCCAGCCTAAGTTTGGAGAGGAGTGTGGAAGAAGAAGGGAAATGGGCCTCCGGCGCTCTCACTAACCTAACGCAACGCAACAATGCAACCACTGTTACTTCACGTCGGTTTTTTGTGAGTCGAGTGGTACTACCCCGGACGAGTCTACCCATTCTTGCTGAAACCAGTAATAGCTTCAGTGTGACTCCACCACTTACCCACCATGTTAACGCAAATTGGTAAATTTGAAAATGATCCATATTAACGAGACCGTTGCGTAAATGAACGACAACGTGACAGAACTGCGCGGTATGGTACCACGTTCACATAACATAACATAAGCATTCACAGCTCGGTAAACCTCGGCAATGTTCAGTTCTCATCGGACAAATAACACTTCCTCAACCATCAAATCTCCGCGCCACGCTATATTCCTTGAATGGACTAAAACTTCGATCTTGCTTAGTAAATTGAGCTATATTTTGTATATTCTACAACTATATAATCCAACCGTAAAATTAAAAACCTTCTTTTTGTCTACTTTTTTGAATTATTTAAACAAAACCATTTTACTGTGCTACTCACGGTAAATCTGTAACAGCCTTTACATAAACCAAAACAAAGTTAAACTCTTCCAAAGTGTAAGTTGTTTATCAGCAATATGTTCGTAAGATATGTTTATAAAGCCTGTCACGTAATTCCATTGCGTGCTTTCCTAAAAGCGAGTCGCGTGTAAGCATTAAATTACATGTTAATTTACTATTCGAAGTGTGTCTCCATTAACTGTCTAGTTATACATTCATATATGTATTTATTATAATTTGCTTGCTGAATGTCTGAAAAACTGTTAAATAAATCATACGAAAATAAACGTTAATAGTCGCGGACTCGCCCGGCATATGGGAAACATTTAAGTTAATATTGGAATTAAAAATTGTCTACTATAACCGGATATAAATAGTACGCATCTCACACAGATAAGCAACGAAGTGTATACTATAGGCGTACACACAAACGAGCCGAAAGCAATGGTGTACCGAGGGCATGACGGCATAAGATAGCGTCATGCCGTTTACTGTGACGGCATACGGATCGATTTTTCTGCCAGCATTCGCTTCTCACGTTTGAGTATTATCTCAAATGTGGTTTAAGCCAATTATAGGTTCGTTAAAACTAGAGGGAGAGTGGAAGCTAAGAGGATGGTATTTAACCAAGTAAGCATGAGAGAATTCCTTACCACAATATTATAGGCTTCGTCCCGATGTTTAGTGAAAACTCAGGCTCATAATAGAATCGAACCTACGCCGATTGATGCAATATCTGAAGACGTTACGACTGAGCCAGTTCATATGGATAAAATAAAGTAGAATAATTCAATACTCTAACTAAATTATATCGTAAAAGAAGTGCTCGCAATTGCAATTTTCGACGATATTAATATAAGTTACAATGAGAATTACAGATTAGACCATTACGATCTAATGAAATGAAGAATTCGGACAATAATCTATCATGCGAAACACGAGATTACGATTGCCGGTTGATCTATTTTCAGTTGAAGCCGAACACAAATACATTACTGGCATAGCTACAGTTTTTCCCGACCGATTAGCTTTCTTTGCAAGACATATATTCATCCGTGTAAGGAATACCAATCACATTTCTAGGACGGATCTGTAAAGAAACTTTTGATGCACTGGTGTATAGTTGAATTTTTTGCTTTATCACTACATATTATAAATCAAAGTCTTCTGTCTGTTCGTGATAAATTCAAAATTCTGTAGAACGGATTTTCGTGCGGTTTTCATCTATACTAATATTATAAAGAGGTAAAGTTTGTTACGTTCTAAGGGGTAATCTCAGGAACTACTGGTCCGATTAGAAAAAATCTTTCAGTGTTATATAGCTCATTTATCAAGGAAGGTTATAGGTTATATAACATCAATCTAAGACCAATAGGAGTGGAGCACCAATGTGAAATATTTCAAAATCGTTTTTTTTTTCTTCAAAGCTTCCGCTTCAGTAGCTCAAGGATATTGCCTTACTGAAGGTATTCTACCGTCTGTATCATGGCGAGTGTTTCGAAGAGTTTCTCTCTTTAACTGAATCACACGTGCTTTGGCTTCAACCATCTGAGCCCAGATTTAAAAGTTCGAAATGTCTTATTTCGTACCACGCATTTATAGAACACTTTCCCGGCCAATGTGATCCCTCCTTCCTATTTATTTATTTAGGACATGGAGAGGTACAATTTTTGCGGACGCGAGTTACACCAGCTCATTCTTATGATATCGGGTCCTCTGAACCTAACGTAAAGAGACATTTGGTAAGGCCGCATGACAGTTGTGGCTGGTGATGGAATCTATGTCTTTTAATAATCACCATTGTCTTTGCTTACAAAGATAGTATTGTAAAATGAATAATTAATACTTAAAAATCTTATTTGCCAACCAATATAAGTTATAATGAACTTTCAATTCATATTACATTAAAATTATTAAAATAGATACATTAAATAATGCTATAAGAAAGAAAATATCTTTATGGAAAAGTTTACTGAAGAGGCTGTCGGCGCGAGCTCATTGGATTACTGAGCAATTTCCAAGCAGTCTGCTAGCGGGATCTTGTCAATTCAAACTAACTTTAATTAGCTGTCCGTCTGAGCGGATTTCTTTCAACATTCGATATAAACTTGTAAATATCGTGCTAATTTGGAAATAATTTCACTCGATGAAAATTTAAAGGTAAAAATTTGGAGAATTACTAATATGTTCAGTCAACTTTTTTTTATTATTAATTTATGAATACTATATCTACATTTCGCTTTAAAATATGAAATAAATAACTAATATTTATTATTCAGACATAAATATCCATTGTAGCTCTATTATTATATCATATTGGTATATCTGAAATTGATAAACACCAACTTTATTAGACCTTTCATCGTGAAAGTTGGCAAACGTTTTTTTTATTTTAAAAAATGTACAGTATTAATTTTACTATAACTCTCCATAAGGTGGTACTGCAGCTCAAACAACAATAACTATATATTTTAACACTGATCCTCATTAAAATTAGCCTGGAAAACGTATTTAAGCAAGGATAATACTTACGCAGTATCCATTTTGTTATAGTTATAACTAAACTGTTTTTTAAAACAATAAATTAGAAAAAGTAAGGAAAACACATTGGGAACAGTAGACATAAAAAATACTTTATAGAGTTAAGAGTTTAATAAATTCATTATACATTAATTTGAGCAGATGTGTGAATTTAAAATTTAACAATTATCAGCGAGCTATTCGTTCCCATCATGTTTAATCCACAGAGTTCCAATATAGTTGTAATTTCGTTCACTGCAAATTAGAGACTCCGCCGTAATGTAGTTTGAGTTCGGGTTCGGAACCAAACTGACGAAACTAATTTCTCTACACTCATAGATCCCGTTCGCTTTTATTAAGGTTTACGTTGTGAATGTTCAGTGAATCAATTAAAAGGCGATTACACTTTATAGTATACTAGCTGTTACCCGCGGCTTCGCACGCGTTTTTTTTAATATATCAAATAAATTTAAAATTGTGATTACACATCTAGTGTAAATTACAATAATACTATTTCAAAAATATTTGTATCACACGCACATCATCTACTGTAACAGGTAACGTGTACATTATGTATGTGAATACTAATAGTGTATCTAATGGGATGGGATTATGATCAGTCACATAACTGGAATTTTAAACTATATATCACCCTCAGTGTTCATACTATATAAGAAAATAATGAAAATATGAAGCTACACATTATCGAACAATATTAAATAAAACAGCTAATTAGTTATTTATTTACCCGTAGAATTCCCGTTCAAATATTACTTGTAGTCCGGTGAAACTATTAAGCGTAGTCATTTCTAAGAAAAACATTCAAATAGGTCCAGTCGTTTCGGAGATTACCCGGAACAAATAAAAAAACAGACATATCGACAGAGTTAAAAAATATGTTGATGTTTGTAGCATCACAGATTGTATTCACCAAAAATAATTTATTTTAATATAAATTACACTCACTTTACTTTTATAATACGTAATATATCACAAATAAAAAATTGGCAACAAAACTAATGTAGAATAGAGTTTTTTAAGAGTGTTTGACGGGATTTCAGTCTGTCATGTAGTGGATTTTATATTTTTTTCATAATATTGTGTTACATGATTCTATATCGTGTAGAAATTGGTTGCGTATTATATAATATCGTTCGTTTATTTTGCATAAGTGAAATGTATGAAAAATAAAACCACGAAGCATTAATTCTATGGTCTTGAAGATTAAGAAGATAAAAAATTACGTTATATTATGTAGAGGATTCGGCGCTTATACCTTTACATTAACTTGGGCATAGAAGAAAACTAACTATATTGACAACTTCAGAATTGGTTGTATGGATTAATTCCTTCGACTGTCTTATTGGACGAATATTATTACTACTAAACTTTCTGAATAACTACACAAAATAGACTTAAGAAATGATTGCGATATAAACGTAACACGTATAATTAAAAATCGAAAACAATACTAACGTATAATAAACTTTTTTAATAGGAATACAAAATAAACCATGAAAATATTTTTGATAGAATGTTATCGCGTTACCATGGCAACGCATATAATACTGACATTAACACGCAGCGGAAGCTTCCAAAATAGCCCGATTTTGAGACATTCTTCATTAGTGCTCAGCTCCTTTTGGTTTTAACGTGATGATATGTAGCCTATAGCCATCCTCGATAAATGAGCTACCTAACACTAAAAGAAACTTTGAAATCGGATCTGTAGTTCTTGAGATCATAGCGTTCAACCAAACAAACAAACAAACAAACAAACTCTTCAGCTTTATATATTAGTATAGATAAATAAGATTTAATTTAAATATGGATAGTACGTTAGGGTTAATTAAGGGTTCGTTTTATACTTTGTGGGTTTTAGCTTCTGAACACAATCACATCTGATGGTAAGTGATGACGTGATCTAAGATGGTAAACACATCTTTTTTTTTATTATCATATCATATCATTGAAGGCAAACGAACGAAGGATCACCCGATGTTAAGTGATCACCACCGTCCACAGACACCAGCAACACCAGAGGAGTCGCAAGTGCGTTGCTGTGTTAGTGTTTCCTGTGTTAGTGGGGAAGGGTGGAGGGGGAAAGAAAAGAGAAGGAAGGGAGGTGGGCCTCCGGCGCCCTCCTGACCAAACGAAACGCAACAATGCAACCACTTCACGTCGGTTTTCTGTGAGAGGGTGGTACTAGCCCGGACTAGTGGAACCAGTCATGCTAAAACCAGTTATAGCATCAGCGTGGCTCTACCACCTGAAAAAAACCTTTAGGGGACTGGTTCTCAATTGTAGGTGCCGAAATACACTAACGAGTTCTTGGCGACAAACTTCCAACTTGACCGGAAGTTCGGACTCAGTTGTTCAGATTCGGACATACGCTCATCGACTCTGTGTCCGAACACGTAATAAAGTAAGCCATCAATCCTTCATTTTATGGTTCAATAAAATTATATCATCTGTCTTAGGCAATATTGAAATGTTGGTTGGGACTTTTCTAAGCTCGCTGGGCTACTGCCACTCTTAACATAAAAAATATACTGTCAAATATCTATTGGTGTATTCCGGGATCAGCACTCAGGAAACCGTACTACATCTAGCGTGTTTGTCTTCGACATTCACCATCACGTGAAATTACTATGTGTCAATACTAAAACCTATAAGATATAAAGGTTTTTTCCTCTCGAACTGACTACGCTATTGACCTAGCAAGGTCTTAACAGCTTCACAGGACTACTAAGGCGACCGCTTAAGGCACTCGGCCGATTTTATTTTTGGCAACTAGCTCAAGGGTGCACGGCACATTTCGGCTTGGCTATGGCCTGTTACATGCAATTCACGACCTATCTTAGTTAACCTAGCTAACTAACTATTCATATACGTATGAGTTGTTGAAACATATATGTGTACCAAGCATACATATCTCAACAACTCTAACATATATTTCTTATCGGAAGTATAAAGAAGATGTAGATATATTTGTTTCACAACTGTTTTAATAAATTTATTTAATTTTAAATTTTAATTTATAGTTATTAGAAACTACTATACGCTTTGATATGAAACAAATTGGAAGTCTTTTTGCGAAATTAATACGGAGTAATGCTTCTTCAGGGTTATTGGCGAGCCATTATTAGTTATAAATGTAGCTTCACGAGGAGAGCCGGCCAATGTTGCAGTCAAGACACGTCTCCGAACCCCAAACCAATCGATAACCATTGAATAAATAACTTCGCCGTGTTTGTTATTGTTTGGTTCAACCCTCCAAAAAGTACAAACTGCGGTGAAACCATTTCTTTGATTTTGATTACAAAGTAAAACTATCAATTATTATTTAACATCAAATTCGAACTGAAATCATTGTATACATGAACTTAATATTAATATCATAATTTCTTAACATAGTTATCAATTTACTGTGCTCTTTAAAAACAATCTCGAATCAACTGTCATTTGTTTATTATGTTAAATGTTAAAAAAAATTATAATTTTAATGGAATTTAAAAATAACGAAATATAATACTGTGTCGCCTAAATTTCAATATTTATATAAAAAAGGATTTAACATATTTTGAATTCTCAAATATTTTTCCGGTATGTTTTGAATCTTCTTTATGATGCCTACTACATTTTTCCGGAATAATATATTATTTACATATTCATAAAGCTAACTCTGTTTCGTTTATTTCCTTACTCGTCGCATTAAATATTACGGTATTTATGAAGTACTTGCAAAATTAAAAATACTAGAGGACGTTCATATGTAATTAATGAAGAGGCTCGTCTTAATTTATGCCATTTAGCTAATATAACATCTATAACATTTTTTTTATATCATAGGAGGCACACGAACACATGGGTCACCTGATGTTAGGTGATCATCACCGTCCATAGACACTTGCAACACCAGGGGAGTCACAAGTACGTTGCCAGCCTGTGTTTGGGAGGAGGGCGGGGGGACAGGAAGGGAAGGAGGAAGGGGAAGGGCAGGCTAGGTGGGTCTCCGGCTCTCTCACTGACCGAACGAAATGCAACAATGCAAGCACTGTTACTTCACGTCGGTTTTCTGTGAGAGGGTGGTGCTTCCCCGGACGAGCCGACCCATTCGTGCTGAAAATACTAATAGCTTCAGCTTGGCTCTACCACTACATATATACATATATCCTACATCCTACATATATATCCTTATTTCGATAGAACTGTATTAATTACCAGTTAATAACCGCGACTTCATTAGCGCCATTTTAAACATATTTATATAGCATATAACATTTTAGGAAAATAGTTTTACTAAGTATCGTATAGATAGGTTTTGTATACAGATAAAGTAAAGTGAAAAAACCACGTGTAGTTAAACACGTAGTTGCAAATTTTTTAAATAATAATAATAACCTTTATTTCAGACAGTATTGATTACACTATCTATGATAATTAATCTAATCTCTAATATCCAACACTTTTTGGTTATATATATTATTTTTCTTATACTAAGCTACCATGCATCAAGAACCCTGTCTATGTGCCATTTAATGGCAAAAGGCCTCATCCAATCTTTTCCATTGCTCTCTATCCTTAGCCGTTCTCGTCCAGGTGGGTCCTACTACGGCTTTAATATCGCCCACCCATCTTTAGTAAAAGCATCTTAAATAAGTATATATTAAATGAATATAACGTGATATTTTTTATAAGAAGTAATGATATAAAAAAAAACAGTAATCAAAATATATCCAGTAAATATTGAATGATACAATATGAACGATGACAACGGCAGATTTCTATTGTATTTATCTATCTGGGGTAGTTTGTGACCCACGAATGATACCCTTGAAACACAAGGAAAAAGTGTATAAAACTATCAGACGACCACTCATTTAATATTTTCATTTTATAGGTGGTAGAGCCACGCTGAAGCTATAACTAAGTTGTTTCAGCATGAATGGGTCGGCTTGTCCGGGGTAGGACCACCGACCACCTTCTTACAGTGCTTGCGTTGTTGCGTTTCGTTCGGTCTATGAGAGCGCCGGAGGCCCACCTTTCTTCCCTCTCACCCTTTCCCTATCACTTCCACTCCCTCATACACAGGCTGCCAACGCAGTTGCGATTCCCCTGGTGTTGCCAGTGTCTCTAGACGGTGGTGATCACTTAACATCAGGTGACTAACTTGTTCGTTTACCTCCTTTGATATAAAAAAAACTCATAATGCATCTAAGTACTGGGCTACGAAAGAGATATATGAAAGAAAACTACATGTGGCAGAGACGTTAATGTTAAGGTGGATGTGTGGTGTAACCAGATTGGATAAAATTGAGAATGAGTATATAAAAAGAAGTTTGAAAATGGCACTAGTGACAGAGATGTTGGAAGTAATAGGTTAGCATGGTATGCACATGTCATGAAGAGAGATAAAAATCATGTAACTAAAAACTAAAAAGGTATGAGCAGGTTGTGTGAAAAGTGATATGTATACCAGGTGACTGTTTAGACACTCACAGTATTCTAGGATATGATACTTCATGGTCACATTTAATATATAAAATAATAATATCAAAACAAATCGTAATAAACAACCAAGAAAACCTAAGTTAAAGTTTGTTCTAAGACTTTCAAAAGTATAGCTACAAATGTGTAAATAAAATAATAAACCTAAGTGCAATGACTGGTGCCAAAAGCTACAACTGGCGACCCGGAGTTAATAATTTTTGATAGTAAAACGGGCAATAAACCCTTTTATTTTATTCCTGACGTTCCCACGTTCCCTTTCAAATCAAAACTGAAGTCATTTGACGGTCATTGACTGCTTTAACATATACGCGTAGTGAATTGTGTATAATTTTTGTTATTTCTAGATAATTTGATCAAATATTAGGCACCTATTCGTCAAGTTATTTTAGAACGAGAATTGAGTTCAGAGTGTCCTCCAGAAATATTGTCACTGTCTAAACAGTCACTTGGTATAAAAGGTATCAATATTAAGATGACACCTGACAGGGGAGCGTGGTAACGGAACATTTGTTGTGCCGACTCTGTTTAGGGTAATAAGATGTTAAGAAAGATTTATAATACTTACATATAAGATTTATAATATTTTTGTGTAAGACGGTAAGGTAAGGTAACCGAACATCAAAACGAATGAAGCATCAGCATCTGGATTATACATTGGCTGATTCCGAAATATGACAAGCCAATTTACGCAGTTTGACAGATTTATGTGAATTATACTAGAGATTCAGTTAGATCTATAAGGGTAAGGATTCAATAATCGATACTTTTAGAACAGTATTCATATTAAAAAGCAAGAATGTTTTTTTATAAAACTCGGATCAACAGTAATTAGTGAAAATAACAATCAGTATTCTCAAGAATCAGCACAAAGATTTACAATTGAAGTAACTGTAATATATTCTTAGATATTTGAGAAAATATAGAAAAAACTAAAATCACCAGTTATGGACACTTAGGATCCAGTAGTTCATACCCAGTGATCGACGTTACCCAGTAATGGACATCCAGTCATCGACAACGAACAACATAAACATAATTATAGCAGATATAGAAATAGTATTTAGGAGACGAATAAATTAAATACAGTTTAATTTAAATTGAAACTGAGACATGTATTTTCATTCCATTATGGTCCATTCATTATACAGTCTGTAACTTCGAAACTGACTGAAATTAAGCATCATAAACAATATTCTTACTGAAAACCCATAGTACTCGTACAAATAACTATTATCAATAATCATTATTGATATTTACTAAATATTAAATTATAGAACACTATTTCTGCTTCTTAAAATAAAAGCAAATAACTTTTTAATTTTAAATCTTATTCAAAATCAGTAATAGATAACCCGTAGGTAATAAAATAGTAATGACTAATATCGGCATAATTAATTAATTAGATAAAGGTGAAACCAGCTGTCCAGCTGCATTTCCGGTAAATAAAACCGTTAGATTTTCTTTTTCGTCACCACATAAGAGTAAAGATGTTTATCTCCTTTTTTTGCTATAATACGGCCTGGCTTTGGCAATAAAAAAATGCACTCTCGTCAAAATTGAACACTCGGTTTGGGTCTTCTACTATTTATTTTAACTGATTTCCGTCTAAATAGCAATCTATTTCTTGAAACCACCTTCTTATGTCTTTTTCAGATACGTTGTCCCGTGCCTTGGATAGATTTTCTGGCAAATTGTAACCAAACCCGGGTGTCTATTGTTTGTAAAAGGGTTCGGTATTTTTTGACCCGCTATGATTTTTGCGCACCGTCTTGTAGGCAATCTTTTGACATGGGAAAGTGTTTTTTAGCTAGAGTTAAGAGCCATCTGACCAAATTCTTTCTTCTTGTTCTCTTGAAAGCACCGTGATAGGCCTCATTGTGCAGTTTATTTGAGTCTTTCCTGATACTTTATTGTAAAGTGTTATACGAGGCACCCCAAACGACTTAGCAACAACGGTAACCTCTCCATTGCGAACAGCTTTGATCGCTTTGTCAATTTGTTCGGATTTTTATTAAGCTATTGCATAGCTTCTATCGCGGGCCTTGAGTGTGGAGACCGAATCCAAAAATTCCGTAACGAAATAACCTAACACCCCCCACTCTGCCGACCATGTAACTCGGCCGAGCGTTCGCTTAACGTAAATATGGTACGACTGAACAAAGCTCGCACGGATCGAGACGAGCTGCTCCGAAATCGGACGAATACGTAATCAGCTGTTTGTGAGAAAGTATACTGGTGTATAGGTATTTATCATCTATGTACAACAGTGAATATCTGTACTCGTATAATTTGTGTACAAAGTGTTTTCCTGAATAACCTACATGTTTTGTAAGATAATAAAAATATTTTGAACAATATTAACTTCTCATTTATTTAATAAAAGCAAAAAAATTGTTTTCTTGTCGGTCACCACGCTCAAAAAGTATAACTTGAATTAATATCAAAGAAAAAAAAACAAAGGAAAAAAATACTGCATAAATAAAATAAATAAATAGTTATAATTGCATAAGTTGATAAAAAATGCTATGCAAATAGCTTTACCGCGGCAGTCCCCGAATGCCACACGTATTTTTTTTTCTCGGATTCTTCTGAAAAAAAAAAAACCAATAATGGACACTCACTGGATCCAGTGATCGACACTTTGTTTTTTACTGGTACATGAACTCCAATTTGTTTAATTTAGAAATATACTTAAACTGCTTGAAGAAAGGAGTTAATTTGATGTACCAACATAAGAAGGTCCTAAGAAAATAATTATGGACATATGTCGATTACCGGGTAAAGTCTGTATGTTAGAACCAGTAAATAACACCGGCTATAACCTTAAAAAATGCGTGATAACAAGCGGGAAGAATTACAAATGATATCTCTCATTTCAATACAAAACTTTAAAATTAATTAGAATTCAGTTGCAATAAATAACAAATAAATAATTGAGAAAAAAATAAACTCATCCTCTTAACGATTATGTTAGTAAAATTGGATTTTTCTGGAGAAGCACTAACTTGGTTTAATGTTTACTTCGCCATCTTGAAACAAAATGACAGATCACACTGAGGTATATTATGAGGCGAAAAGGAGGTCCGTTCTCTATGATTAAGTGCTGCCACACCAAAATTTCAATGTAGAAGTTTGTAGAATGTTTTCTTTGAATAAAAAAAAATGTCCATTACTGAGGTCTTGTCCATTACTGGATCCTCTACCTTATACTCTACCACTCCGATTGACTATTCTTACTATTATTATCCTGCCTAATATTATAAATATGAATAAGAATTTATGTTTCTTTATTTATTATGCTTTAATCTTAAAATACTCAATCGATTATCACTCGAGTAACGTTGTAAATGGTATCGGCATACAAGGAAAAGTATAATGTTCCCGAGGAATGGGTGAAATTTACATTAACGCGAGCGAAGCCGCAGTCAAAAGCTAGTACACAATAACTTAATATAAAAGAAATTCAGAACAAAAATCTCAATTATATACAAGAGAGTTAAAAAAAACAAAAAGCTAACGCTGTAATAAAGTAAAAAATATTGTGTGTGTAGTTCACACGCTGTAGAACTGAAACTTTTAAGAAGAAAGCAAGAAGAACAACGTCTCATTTATTTCAGTACCGGAAGCCAGGCGAGATACTGCTACTACTCTACCCGACACAGTGTTTACTCGCAACACTTTTTGTCACACAAAAAGGATACGGATCAAAATCCCAATACCCGTTCATAAGAAGATTCATTTCAATACATAGATATTTTGAAAGCATAATGCTAAGTACATATTATAAAACATTATACTATGCATTTCGTGTTTGATTTCAAACCTTTTATTTCTTTAGTCATGTTGTATATATGAAATATAAAGTACAATCTTAATCTGGTGTCATAAAAGTCCATACGTGATTTATCTTTCCCATTTTTAGCGTTTTAATATGTAAAGTAAATCTTATTATTATTCTACTTCTGCAACACTCACTTTAACATTTGAACCGTCTAAAATATTAATTGAAAGAATAAAGAGTAACTTTGGTCATTAGGAAGAACACAACGTGACTAAAGGGATCCCTCAGAAGAATCCCTAAAATTTAAAGCGAAAATTGTAACATAGTCGAATAATTATCAAGAATTAGGTACAAACACATTCTCGCATAGAGACTATGTTATATTCCTATGTATATATGATGTACAAATAGAAATATGTATTTTAGTAATATAAGAAAAAAATTTAAATGTGATTATAAATAGTATTCTGAGTTTATTATGAGATGACTACGCTATTGACGCAACAAGGTCTTAACCCGGACTACTTTCACACCGTTTGTAATACACGAAACATTACAATAATTATATATATGTATTTCGATTACCACTAAAACTTGAAAGCCGTTATAATATGCACATTACATAACTAATTTACTATATCGCATTATTATTAGAAATCCCGCCTAACTTAACAGAGCATTTCGTTATTTAGCTATTTTAGGCATTCTAATGGCTTACTCTAATTAATCTGCACATAGCATAAATTATCTGTAGTATAGATGATTTTCATATATTAATAGTGGATGCCCAGTGGTTGATATACGACCATAGTTCATCGATTTTTTAAAGTTTGAACTTTATTAGGGTTCTTTTGTCAAAGGTTTTCATCATGGCTACTCAGTTATTTGCCACTTGTTTTTTAAACTATATAAACATTTAAAAAAGCTATGATAAGATGATTTAAAATTATTATATTAACCTAAATTAACCTGCAATTTGACCAGGTAAATTCAAAAAGCATATAATGTATGGAACGTAAGTCGTATTATAAATATTATAATAATAGTTATATGTTATAATATTATTGTTAAATGTAGAATGACAAAGGGTAATTGGAACGTATAAGTAAAAAAAATACATACAGTCGAGCATAGCAACCTCCTTCGCAACCTTTTTTGAATTCCGTTAATGACGGCTGTCAAAATGTCACTTTTATTTACATGTGTGTCTATGTTATGTAAAATTCAAGCAGTAGTGTGAGTAATGCATATTTTAATTAATTTAATGTACTTCTGATGCGTTTTATATGGCTTTCTGCACTTCTTCGCCATATAAACTTTAACTATACCAAATTTCAAGTTAATACGTTCACGGAAATCGCTTAAAAAGGGGTACAAAGTTTTTTCTTCATGTATTAATATAAAGATGATATATACTGATGATATATATATGATATAATACTAGCTTTACCTGCAGCTCCACAAATAGTAGAAATGTACATGAATGGGCGAAATGAAAGATTCTATAAAATTATTCAAGTACAGTTTGATTTTAACTAACTTTCCATCTTTGTAGAGAGTTTGATATAACTTTCGATGCGGAAGACCCGGACCAACTGACAGAATCTTTGCTTAACTTCGTCTTGTTCGGCTTGTATGAAATTAATGTTTTCTGTGATCGGCCAGTTTCTATGTCATTAGCCTGAACACAAATTTTAGATTATTGTACCTCTTTTATAAGACGCATAATTATTCGTCTATAAAAAGCAGGGTATGGAATATAGATGCCAATAACTATATTATAATTGTAACAAAACGCTACAGATGGATACTGCGTAATTGAAATTTCACATACCTTACATGTCAAATAAATCAGAAATTATTATATTTACATGCAATATCTTGAATATTTTTAATGAAGTTGCACGCGAATTGTATTTATTTGAAACGCAACATTATATTTGCTGAAGTAGTTCGGTGGAGCTGATAAGACTTTACTAGGTCAATAGCGTAGTCAGTTCGAGAAAAAAAATTCTGCTGAAATATGAAAATGTGGAACATTTTTCCGGTGAGCCTGTCGCTTTCATCCTATTTATTATATGAATAGATACATTTTAATACAGTTATCAAATGGCACTGCTGAGAAAATTTGTTTCGTAGTTAGATTCTTTTTTTATCCGTTACTCAAGAAAACCAATTTGCAGGCAGATTTACATTTCGGCGTAGCATGGTGTCATTAATTTTCGTTATTATCATTAGATCTTTAACGCAGCTGGCAGTAGAAGGTGATTGGTAGAAAATCGTCACGTTAGGAAAAAGTGTTATGTCTGTAGGAGCCGCGGCTCAATACTATACATGTATATTCCGTGCGACTCTCTTTCACAATTCTCTGTATACGAGTGTATCTTTTCTCTTTATGCAAGTGTCGAAATTTGAGCAGACGACCTTAGTACGTTGGCATTTTTATAACCTCAATATTGAATGTGTGAAAATTTTAAACTTTCTAGGTCTTTGTTTATATATTTCGTAATATACTATCTGATATCTACATTATAATAATTAACTATTTCTCCTAAAATATTAAGTCAATCTTTTTGATCTAATTCCTTACTTAATGTCATTTGTAATGTAAAAAGATAGAAAATTAAAATATACAAATTACGCAAAGAGAGAAACAGAGATTCACACGATTAACACTTATAAAGGACATAAAACTTTGACATTAAAATATACAAATGCAAGTAATCTAAATCAACTTATTGGAGACATGGAAATTAGATTCGGAGTTCAAGAAAAAGCGTATATAACTTAATTCCTGACGGGGTTGCCCGTGGCCCCACGAGTTTTTTTTTTATTGCAACACGGCAAAGTTAGTGCATTAGTGAGGTTATTATAAGGTTGATCGATATGTGAAAGAGAGTAATGTCTAGAAATTACATTTCGTCCGTTAAAAACGATGGTACATTTTACGTATTTTTACACAAATATGAACGATTGAAAGAAAAACGAGATCGAGTTTATTGCCGGTTCTACTTTTTTTTTTTTTTTTTTTTTCACTTTATTTTTGGCAATCAATCTTTCAGATTATTACTGCCATTGTCGAGTAATCAATAATATTACAAGCGTCGTGCGATCACTTCAATATTAAGCGTCGTGTGAGTCAATATTCTAACAAGATGGTGGATCTCTTGTTAGAACCTTCCTGGGAGTTTTTGTGGCATCTTAGAATTTCATGCTCCGTGATATTATTTTCCATTCACATCACTTATGCACAATAAACTAACAATATTACGTAAAACTCGACCAAATTTACAAAATATTGAGTCCTATAACACAAGATTATGAATAAAATATAAAATCCACTACATGACAGACTAAGATCCCGCCAAAAACCCCAAGGTTCTACTTGATGGCTATTTTTTTTAACCAGTGGTAATTATGACGTTCATAAACGCCTTCTTACCACCGTGATTGAATAAAGTAAATTGATTTTGATTATACCTGATTGTAAAAGCTTACGACGATTTTCAAGCGACAAACAATCCATATAACTTTTTTTCCTGCAAGCTCTTGTTCCGGACCTTTTTTTGCTTTCTAATACCTTTAATCGAGCATTTCTTGTATATTTTTATATTGTTATATATTCAGGATCTCGGAAACAGCGTCAGCGATTTCCATGAAATGCTGTATGTAGGTGGTTTCGGGGACGATAAATCGATGTAGCTAGATTTCATACATAAAAAACTTTTAAATCTGAGTTTTAAGAGTTTTTTGGTAGAAAAAAAATGCTAATTTTGTGAGGCAAAACTAACAGTTTATTTTAATTTAAAATGTGTTTTAAACAACCATGCTAGGCTCGGTCGTCTGGGTGCTGTATTATATAGGTCAAAAATCATTGTATCCGTGGGCAACTATTAAGATTTTTTAAGTTATACTTCTTTTGGCGCGTTAGGGAAAAATGATGAGAGTAAATTTTACGATGCACGCGCACACCGTCACGAAAACCGACACCCTGAAGTTAGCTATAGTCAATATTCTGTTTCTTTGTATTTATTGTTTGTGTTTCTTTGTATTAAAACTTTCAATGTATTAAATACATTTTTTTATTCTTAGTGTTGTTTTTTCTACAAACGTAGAATAAGGCGAAAGATAAAAAATTTTAATAAAAAGAAATTATCTTGTTACGCCAAAGAAGTAAGACATATAACGCTTGTACGTAAGTACACACACTCTTTTTTTACTTAACTAGCTATCTTTTGACGGATTTTTTAATAAGAGCCACGCTGAAGCTATTATTGGTTGAATGGGTCGGCTCGTCCGGGGTAGCACCACCCTCTCACAGAAAACCGACGTGAAGTAACAGTGCTTACATTGTTGCGTTTCGTTCGGTCAGTGAGAGCGCCGGAGACCCATCTCCCCTCCCCTCCCCTCTCCTCTTCCTTCTCCCCCCCTTTCTCTCCATTCCTCCAAACAAAAGGCTGGCAACGCACTTGCGACTCCTCTGGGGTTGCTAGTGTCTATGGACGGCGGTGATCGCTGAACAATAGGTGACCCGCATGTTCATTTGCCTCCTATGACATAAAAAAAAGGTTGCCGTCTTTATGGCGGTAGTATTTTAATATTTTGTGGTCATTTTAAATTCTAATCCACAAAGTCCCCCGACGCGCTGGAGCGTCCGTGGCCTGATGGATGAACCCACTAATTGCGTCCTCAGTCACGTCGGTAAAGTTTATACTTAGTTACTATTGTTGAAGACGTTATGTACGATAAATCTAAAAGTATTTAAAATGTTTGATTTGAGAGTGCAATATATCCAATATTGTGAAAATAAAACTTTTTTTCGTACCAATCTCATTAGAAAAGTTTCGTTCGAGGCATTAAAGTTACAAGTACTTGAAATTTCTAACAAGTGTTTGTTATTTATATTTGAATCGTCTCTATATTTAGACAGACGTTAATTTGATTACATTACATTTAATTAGATAGCTGAACATTTTTTTCAGGAGTATTTAGTAAACATGTTGGAGTGCATTGTGATCTAAGAGTTAAGGTTTAATTAGTATACATAATAAAAATAATTTATAGCAATTGCAGATCAAAATAAGGAATTTATTTAAATACATTATTTTGTTAAATTGAAACAGTTTACATTTTTTAAACTGACATAGATTTAACGATATATCACCAAAATATTATATACCAAGATGTTAAAATATACGTTGAGTTTTTGGCGGGATCTTGGTCTGTCATGTAGTGGATTTTATATTTTATTCATAATCTTGTGTTATTTGACTCTATATTTTGTAAATTTGGTCGTGTTTTACGTAATATAGTTAGTTTATTGTGCATAAGTGAAGTGAATGGAAAATAATACCACGGAGCATGAAATTCTGAGGTGCCACAAAAACTCCCAGGAAGGTTCTAACAAGGGATCCACCATCTTGTTAGAATATTGACTCACACGACGCTTAATATTGAAATGATCGCACGACGCTTGTAATATTATTGACTACTCGACAATGGCAGTAATAATCTGAAAGATTGATTGCCAAAAATAAAGTGAAAAAAATATACGCAAAATATAATAACTGTATTATTACATTAAGTTTCTAAATTTATGAGACATGGTTCATAATCAGCCTAGGGCTGCAAAATATTCCTACTAAGACGATTTTTTTTTTCGAAATGGAAACGCTGCTGTCCTGGAAAGGTCTTTACAGCTTCACCGAACTATTGAGGTGAGCGCTGAAGGCAGTCAGCCAATTTGGGATGTTTGAAGAGTGCACGGCACACCTCGGCTTGGGCTGTCAACTGTATACTAAGACGAAATATCTATACAAACAATAGTATTATTTAGTACCTGGATGACCGAGCCTAGCTCGGTGCTTTAAAAAACATTTTTAAAATAAAATAAACTGTTGAGTTTACCTCACAAAACTTAGCATTTTCTATCAAAAAAATGTATATTAAAAAAAGTTATATCTTTTGCTGTTACTCGGATTCAAACTGGATTAAACGGATTTTTGAAGCAGCCGATTTCCTTCTGCACTATTTTTGTGATGACAGCGACGGCGAAATTTACCGCTATATTTTAGCTATACTTTTTCACTGTCTGAAAACACAGATAAAAAAGTTTTCTGTGAATGAAATCTAGCTAGATCGATTTATCGTCCCCGAAACCACCTATATACGAAGTTTCACGGAAATAGCTGTCGTTTTCGAGATCCTCAATATATAACAATATAAAAATATACAAGGATCGTTCGTTTAAAGGTATTAGATAGATATCCTATTTTATTTTACTTATTTTTCATCATTTTCATATTAAAGAATCGGGCTGAGTAACAATGGTTGCAACAATTGATATTAATATTCGGTAATATATTTAAAAATTATAACTAATTATATCTTTATCTATATCTTTCTTTCTTTTCTAAAAAAATATAACAACATTGCCACTAGTAAAATAACAGTAGCATAGTATATTGTGAAGTGTTAGAATAAAACAAAGTAAACAAGTATGTAAAGTGGCTGTATTTATTGTTAAGAATAGCAATACGATAACCAAACCGTTACCCTGTTATTACAAAAAAGTTAAATACGTATTGAATATTTGCTTTGAAAAGGTTTGGTTACTTTCTTTCGACACCTCGCTCTTTTATCCCGGTTTGGTTAGACTTGCGAAAAAGGATAATGCGAGTTTTTCGCGGCAGCGGTTAGCGAGCGCGACGCATTCAATACGAAAGTACCCAAATTGTATGAAAGCAAGTATTGAATACGTATTTAACTTTTTGTAATAACACGGTCAGTGTTTACGTATAAGAAAGGAGTTTAACGCAGTCTAATTTCGAGATATTGAGATGGTAGAAATCGAAAGATATATAAGCTATGCTTTTGTATGAAAAACTTTTGACATTTTTGCAAACTTAGTCGAAGTGTTTACTCGCTGGTATAAAATATTCATAACACATTATTTGATTATCCAGATTCTCATTGTAGGTACTCTGTCAACCCTAACGCTATGAATTCAGAGCAACTGAGAAAACGCGTAACACTGTAAACGAAGATTCCTTAAGTACACACTCGAGCTATTGTTGGAACGGGACTGGAAATATAAAGGTGATTCCTTTTTCAATTGAACTTGAACATTTTCTTTTAATCTTACAAAGGTGAAATAATAAATTATTCAGACCTCTCGAGAATTTCTACATTTAAATTTATTCGACTGATTACAGCGTTTTTATTTTTTGTATTGAACAATCGAAAACAAATTGGCTCGTTTTAATATACGCATTCGTTAAATATTCATAAAATAATTATTTACGTGCCTTTAAATTATCAAAGATTAGTTTATTAATCGTTTATGATGAATTAATAAATACTTTATTCAATTAATAATATCTTTACGAGTTTAAAGGCGACCTAAACATATTGTTTTGAAGGAACACATGAGTATAATCACCATGATGGCTCATGGCTCACGAAATATCGACGTATTCGGCGAAGTATTTCAAACTGGGAGAAATCCACAGTTCTAATTCCTTTTTCTAGACACGTTGTTACATTTCTTAGCTTCAGGTATCCTTATGGTATATTCCTTTATCGTCAATCGATAATTTTACCAATTTAAATTAGCATGTGTACGGAAATTCCTAATTATCAATCAGTACATATTAAGGTTCAAACTTAAAGAAACTGAATCAAGATTCTATTGCTTAAATCACTTGACCACGGAATTAGCTTAAAAGACACAAACTTAATACTACAGTGACTTGAATTATAAAAAAACAATCTTGAAAATATTAATACTTTAGTTACTAAAATATGTCTTTGCAAATGAAAGTCTAAAAGAAGTCACAAAATAACAATTGCACGTGTAAAAAACAAAATAGTAGTTATCCTAAAGTTTCTTGAAGTGAAAACATCTTTGATATACGTTTGCTATAATTTGTCAGGCATGTCGTAGTTTTCGTGAAATTAAAGGACAATAAATAGGTATACAAACTAGAAATGTATATATATTAATAAAATTGAAGTGTTTGTAGTTCGTCCGAGTTAATCTCATAAACGGCTGAACCGATTTTAGCAAGATTTTTATAGGAGTAATTTTCCGATATTTTCAGAGTAATTTCTTAATTACATATCACTATACTACCCTGTTTAAACAGTAATAGTCGAATTCAACAGAAGCGATGATGGCTTAGTTGATAGCGTATTCGAACCATTTTTACGAAAATTATCTCACTCAACTACCAACATATACAATGTAGATCATCATATATTCTCTAGGTATAATAGATAGTATAAATATTCGTGTAAGGATAAATATTAGGACAATATATGAAAGGTTTAAAGATATACTTAGCTATCTATAAACATACGCGGTATATTATTTCCGTAGTTGTTATATCATAGTAAAGAAGAAAACGCTTTCGAGGTAATGCGGAAATATTTTTGTAAGGATAAGGGAAAGGGTGAGTAAAATTTATAGGCAATTTATACTTTATACGAAGCAAAGTTGGTCCCTACTCGTAATCACCGTCATCCGTTTTCAACGTTGTCCGGAAACACCTACTTTGTTCCATTTTACCGTGTTGTTGTATAACTTACCTTTACAAATTTAATTAGTTTACATACATTATAGAATTATAATAATCTTCTAAAAAATGTCTTTTTTAATCGTTTTTGTCGACTACTTTTTTATGTCATAGAAGGCAAACGGGCAGGCGAGTCACCTGATGTTAAGTGATCACCGCCGCCCATAGACACTTCAACACCAGTGGAGTTGCAAGTAAATTGTCAGGCTGTATTTTAGAAAGAGATATGGGGAAGGGGGTCACTGACCGAACGAAATAATGCAAGTACTGTTACTTCACGTCGGTTTACTTCGGTCAGATAAGTGAAATCAATAAATCTTTATATCACTTATACTTATTTTATAGCTCACAGTTTATTTGTATGCTTGAATGTACTACCTCATAGAACTACTAGATACATTTTAAAAATTCGTACACAGTTTATAGCCATATTAAGGAAAATTACTAAGTTACTTACCAGCTCTTGTTACGCTACTGTTTTTAAGACTAAGGTAATTAACTATACAAAATATAGGTTTGAAAGTACTTTAAACCAGAACGAAGGAATAGTTCGGGCTGGAAGAGTATGACGCAACGCGGAGAACCGAGAGCCAAGGGTGGATTGGTCGCCCGAAGTAAACCGAACTTTAAAAGATAAACCAGATCTTTGCCGGTTCTTCTGGATGACTGTGTTATTTTCCGAAGCGGTAGTAGTTTCGACATTCATAAGTGCCTTCTTAAGGCCTAAATTGAATAAAGTGTTTTTCGATTTGATTTGATTTGCCACGAAGAACTTAAATGCCTATGTCAGAATGAGGTACAATGGGTACACGGCTACCGTGTTTGATCGGCTGCCTACGCAACGGCCATGCTTTATACGGAGTTTGTCTAAGCTTAACTGATTTTTTTTTTAATATGTTGATTTAAGTTTTTATAGAGAAATTATTTTCACTTTTTTCATTTATTCTTGGTTATTTTTTCCCTTTTGAAATGTTTATCAATATTTAATGTTACGTTATTTAATTTTTCAATATCATTGATATTGTAAGTTGTATCGGTGTGATAAAGCATTGTAAGTTTTCAACGTTGTCCGTTTATTCCTTATTATTGTTATTATATTATTCATGTAGTATTGACTGTTTCAGTATCTACAATTGTAAATCAATAAACTGCATCAACAGTAACCCCAATTTTTATCAATTAATCGGGATATAAAATGCAAGTGAACTAACTTTTATAAAGAAAAGGCTAATTAAAGAGAAAATAATTTAGTGTTGATGAAGAACATCTAACTAATGTATGTAACCATAACTTTATGAAGGCAATCTAAAACATGGTCATCTTATTTCAAGGCTAGCTCACTATGTCAATCAGTTGACATACCGACATGCATTAATATATTTGCATATTAAGATATCAAAACCAAGTCTAATAACCATATCCATCACGCAAATGTCCGTTCTGTGAAAGAATGGAATATGTGATACTCCTTACTTGTCACAAACAGAATGACAAAGATTAACATTATATTTTAGAATAGATTAACTTGCACAATCTGTCATACTTATATCTTCTTCGAAAATGGAGGTTTAAAAGTAAGGCTGAATACTTTTTTTTTTATATATTTTGTTTTAGTCTGCAGACTCTTGGTCCGCACCTTTTTTTTGCTTATATGTAGTTTTTTTTTTTAACGTAAAAATCGTATCCGTGAGCATATATCTATACATTATTATTATTAGTAGTTTATTAAATATTCACTGTTTAATTATTATTAACTTTTTTTTTGTTTTAATGACGTTATTGTTTTTATAGCGCTTGCATTTCCATTCTTTATGGCCATTTTTAGGTTGTAATCCACAATATCCCGTGCCGGAGCGTGGGCTGAATACTTAGGAGTTGATTAGGACCTTTTTCAAAAATTTTGTGTTTAATCTTTCATTTTACAACTAGCAGGGCTGGTGAAAGTAAGACGTAGTGGAAGCTCACAAGAGGAAAAAAATCAATTTTAAAACATTTGTCATTGGTGCTCCGCTCTTATTGGACTTAGCATAATGATATAGCCTATTACCTTCCTCAATAAATGAGCTATATAACGAAATAATTTTTGAAATCTGACCAGTAGTTCCTGAGATTACCCCCTACAACCTCACAAACTTTACCTATTTATAATATTAGTATAGATTAGGTAGCATGTTGTTATGCATCGTATTATAATTTGTCACGGTAATATGAAAATTAGAAGAAGTGTATTCCCTCCTCGTATCGTGACTTGGAGCGTGAGTAACTTAAAATACTCTCCTTTTCACACATATTGATTTTTGCATAATACTTGTCTATTCTCATGTTGCAATAATATACGGCCGAATAAAATCATTGTCAGGAACGAAGAAAGAAGCGATAACCATAGCAAAATAATGCTTTTCTTGTATAATCTGTTATAACATACATTGCTTGTATTATAATAGGTTATTAGTTATTAATATAAATTTTTATTTATTTATAAAAAAAAATGTTATATAAACAATAACATATTTAAAGAAAACCTTTTGACCTTGACCTTAATGCCATAACTTTGCGCAAATATCTCTCTTTATCAACAGATTTTATCATCAGATCGAAGATTATTTTTATATGTAATTTAGGGTTAAAAAATATAGAGAACTGTAGGATCGTTTAAACAACCATTTTACATGTCATTATCATAGTATCCTACGTAAACATATCACTTTCCTTTCGAATCTGAACTTTACGATCGCCTGTCAAATACATTTTTGCCCAAAACCCGTATAATTTGAATAATTGTAACGTAAGGGTTAGAATTGCAAATTAGCATATTGTCCTAAGAATTAGTTTCACGGTACGGTTTTTAAGGATACATCGAAATTATTTCCATTTATATATTTTTTTTATATTATAGGTGGCAAATGAACAGGCCGATCACCTGATGGTAAGTGAACACCGCCATCCATAGACTAATAACACCAGGGAAGTCGCAAGTGCGATGCCAGCCTGTGTTTGGGGGCAGGGGGATGGGGAAACAGGAGCGAGTTGGGGAGGTTCCTCCAGCGCTCTCACTGACCGAACGAAACGCAACAATGCAATTACTGTTGCTTCACGTCGGTTTTCAGTGGGTTGAGCAGTACTACCCCGGACGAGCCGACCCATTCATGCTGAAACAGTTATAGTTTCAAGGTGTCTGTACCACCTTAAAAGAAATGTAGAACTGGCCTCAATTGAGACATGACTATTATTAAGTCCATACATATAAATCAAACTGTAGCATCGGTTGTTTGTCCGAGCTAATATCTAAAATTTATTGTAGAAGGTCTTTTACTGAGAAATATAAGTGTTTTAAAAATATTATCTCGGCTACACGCCATTACACTTTTCTATAGGGTCTAAGTAGTAATGAAAAATAAAAACAGAAATAATTTAAATTCGGTTAGAAACTCTTATACATATTAAGTAGTAAGAATTAAAAAATAAAATACTGCTCCTAATATTTCCCGTAAGTAAACTTTACTAATGATTAGGATACCTTAAGATCAAATATAAGCTCTTCAAAAATTAAAACAAAACTCGAGGCAGTCATAAAGATTGTTGACAGAAGTGAAAATCCAAAATGATGGAATAACTGTGTACTTTTTTTAATTTTCAATTCAATAAAGTTTGAATTATTTAAATTTCATCATTACATATTATATAACAAAGTCCTTTGCCACGTTGGTCTGTATGTTCGCTTTTTTTCCTTGAACTGACTACGCTATTGACCTAGCAAGGTCTTAACAGCTTCACCGGACTACTAAGGCGAGCGCTTAAGGCACTCAGCCGATTTTATATTGGCAACCAGCTCAAGGGTGCACGGCACACCTCAGCTTGGCTGTTGCCTGTTGCATGCAAAATCGCGACCTATATTAGTTAACCTAGCAAACTATTCATATATGTTTGAGTTGTTGAAACGTATGTGTGTACCAAGCATATACGCCTCAACAACTCCTCCATATATTTTTTATCGAAAAATTGAGAGTTTTTTCAGTTCGATATGGGAAAAAAAGTAAACCCTTCCACTTTCATGTGTAAACGTGAAGGCGTGCACGTGTGTGGGGGTGATCGTGTAGTGTTGTAGCAGTGATGTATATTTGTGTGTCACCGTATCGCGCAAGCAACGCACTCAAGGGCTCCCTACCGAAGGATCGAACCTATTCTGTATGTTCGCGATAAACTCGAAAACAACTGAACGGATTTTCATACGTTTTTCACCAGTATATAGAGTGATTCACGAGGACGGTTTTGGTATATAATATGTCAAAGTATTTTTTGTTATCAGGGCATACAACGTCCACGAAGCTCGCTAATAATTGGTAAATTTAAATTGTTAACATTACTCTGCTTTTCTCATCTATTGACAAAACAAACAATAATTCTATAGATACATTTTTATACATTTTGTTAACTTTAATCGAACATATGATAGACTGCACAATCTCTATACAAAATATCAATATTAGTCTGCTATACTACGAGTCGATAGTATGACGCAAGCTCAGCAATACGTCACTAGCATGTCAAGGTCATCGGTGACGCGAACTTATAAGAATGTTTATTGCCAAAAAAAAACTCTCAACGTGGCGAGACAACTTATCTCTTTAAAAAAATATAGAATAAAAAGGTTTTGGATTCACAATTAATACAAAAAAGAATTGTTTACCATTTATCGCTTTTAAATAGCAGATGCATTACTTTAAAGTGATAATTTAATAAAAGCAGAAATAATAAACTAAAACACAATTAATGCTACAAGTAAGTTAGTTTGTTTATTTATTCGTTTTCACGTCGTAACTACTTAAACGATCTTCATTAAACTTTGCAAGTTGTTCGGGGTACAGAAATACAGTTAGGGTACAACTCAGCCAAAAAAGTACTCTTCCCGCGGGAGAGATCAAACCGATTTTTTTTTCTTGTACTGTCTACGCTATTGACCTAGCAAGGTCTTAACAGCTTCACCGGACTACCATCAAACCAACATTGACACGAACGAAGCACTATTTAATGAATTAAAAGATAAATATTTCCATATATTAATTTATAAGTTTTTCTTAAAAAATGTACTTGGTTAATGGCGTGATATTTTCCGATTTTCCTTTTTCTTTCCTCAGTATTCTACGATAGAATATAAATGATTTTTTTTTTCTTTGTTTCTACAGTTGAATAGAATAAAAAAGCTTTTTATTTCTTGCAAAGTAAACATGAACTTAAACTTATATATCTATACATATAATAAAAATGTTAATCTAACGTGTTTGTACTTTTTCGATTTTCATAGAGAAAACTTATTGCCGGTATCTAGGAATAAGTATAAATACATTTTAATCATTTTACAAATATCTGTCTGTCTGTTTGTATGCACACGCACTAATACTAAGGTACATGGTTCACAATAAAACCTTACTAAGAAAACCATAAAACATATCTTCGAGAGTAACAGTCTTGTTTTCATTAAAATCGGTCTACTCTATCAAAAGTTATCATAATTTGAATAACGACTACGAAAGAAGAGTAGTAATCTATACTACTATTATAAAGCTGACGGGTTTGTTTGGTTGAACACCTTAATCTCAGGAACTACTGGTCTGATTTGAAAAATTTTTTCAGTGTTAGAAAGCGCATTTATAGAAAAAGGCTATTGACTATATATGATCACGCTAAGACCAATAGGAGCGGAGCAACAATGTAGATAGTTTAAAAATAGTTTTTTTCCCTTATGAGAGCTTCCGCTGCGTGTTGACGTTAGCCTAAAGTAACTATTCCACGCGGACTAAGTCATAGGCAGAAACTAGTACATAATAAACATAAAAATCTAATAGTTATGCTTTTATTTATTTACAAGAACCTTTCTTCGGTTGAAGCCCTCCTTCCAAGAGGTTTAATGTTTTAATGTATTTCTGATTAAGTGAACTATGTTCTTTTGAGTAAGTAAATTTCCTGAAACCGATAATCTTGTATCTTTATAATGAGTGAAATTCTATTGGAATATAATTACTTTAATGTACTATTACAATTTTTGATAATTAATTTATAACACCAAAGTTTTAAATGTAAATATTAAATTATATTTTAAAGGATCATACTAACTGTAAAAAAAGTATAGCAATCTTATTCTTAATTGAGTTAATAAAAATGTTGAGCTTTTTCCGTTATTCAATGTAACTGGGAAAAAATTCTTTATAAATATGGTATGCAAAACATCCGAACAGAATTCGCTCTCTCCAAAGGCTTTTTTACCTCGAAATTTTGCTTTCAGATCGGCTACTTAATTATGTAAACAATTTTATACTTCAGGGCTGTTGTGTCTGTTTCATCACCGTACTTTTTAATATATATTTCAAATGGCTATACCCACTACCCCGTTCACGTAATTCGTTCGCGTGGAATAGATACACTAACACCAACACTAATACGCAGCAGTTCTCAAAAGGAAAAACATCCCGATTTTGAAACATTTTTCATCTGTGCTCCGCTCCTAATGATCTTAGCGTGATAATATATGGCCTATAACCATTCTCGATGAATGAGCTATATAACATTGAAAGAATTATTCAAATCGGACTAGTCGTTCCTGAGATTACCCCCTACAACGCCACAACATCACAACGTCACAAACTCACAAACTTTACCTCTTTATAATATTAGTATAGATAATAAAAAATACACTGTAACCCAGTTAAAGAATACAACTATGATTGAGAAAGGAATTGTGTAAATCGGTTTTAAAGTTATAAGCACACTATTGTACAACCGACGGACAAAATAACATTCTACCTTTTATATTGTGGGACAAAAATTATTAAAATGAAATCTTCGGTAATCATGTTGTAATTTGTAAATCGATGAAACGAAAAAACGATATGAATATCATTATTTGAAGACACACATGACTTTTATTATTCACTGTTAATGATATTCTAGATAATCTACTGTTGTTCTAGTATTTAGTATAATCAATTACAATATTTTTGTATGTGACCTGTATTAAATAATTGAGTATAACAAAAAAGTACGACATAAATAAGTATTTTCGTTAATTTAATAACACCAATATTTTACACAATTTACATGAAAATATTTTTTCTCATATATAAGTTTATAGTACGTAAATAGGTCAAACTAACACTAGTGAAGGGGTTAGCTTATTCAAGTTTTCACGTCGACCGCTGAATGTAACGCTGAAAATGACAGCGCAAACAAAGGGTTATTGTAGACGAAGCTTAGATATTAACCGTGATATGTGAACTTATTCTTAATAATACAAAAATACAAAAAAAAAACATGCCGCTGAAGTAAATGCTACACATTAATTATTCTTCATTTATTATTCCTTTTAAATTAAAATAGCGTCCTAAAATTAAGTAGGCCCTTGAAGCTGTAAAGGTCTTGCTAGGCCAATAGCGTAGTCAGTTCCAGAAAAAAAAAACGTTCTAAAATGACAAACGTACTACTACTACTAAAATGACGAGTGTGAAAAGGTTGAAAAAATAGAGCTGTAGAAGGTACTGAACTGTATAAAACAGTATTCTTTTTGATTATAGAAGGCAAACGAACAGGTGGGTCACCTGATGTTAAGTGATGAACACCGTCCATAGACACTGGTGGGGAAAGGGAGAAGGGAGGTGGAACCGAAGCGCTCTCACTAACCGAACGAAATGCAACAATGTAAGCACTGTTACTTCAAATCGGTTTTCTGTAAGAGGGTGGTACTACCCCGGATGAGCCCTCCCATTCATGTTGAAACCAGTCATAGCATCAGCGTGGCTCTCTCTCCCTTCCATCCCTTCCCGTTCTCCGTCCCCAACAACACAGGTTGGCAACGCACTTGCGACTCCTCTGGTGTTGTTGTAGTCTATGGACGGCGGTAATCACTTAACATCAGGTGAGCCACCTCTCCGTTTGCCTATATAAAAAAAGAATACAGAAATTAGTTCCGAAATACGTATTGAAAAGAAATCTTTGAACGTGTCATGTCGTAGTCCGGTGAAGCCTGAAAGACCTTGCCGGGTCAATAGCGTAGTCAGTTCGAAAAAAAAAAAAAAAAACGTGTCATGTGAAACATTTATAAGAGCATTTTCTTCTTTTAAAATAATTCGATTGGCGAGTTTGTAGCATAGAGTGTATAGTGAAATAAGATTTTCCAACGTTATTAGTTTAAAGTGTTTTAATCGAGTTTTGTAGCTCATACGGTAGCGGCAGCTCTTGTGTCGTCAAGCTACAAATTTAGTTAAATGACGTAGCATGGTTAATAAAAAGTACCTGGGCGACCGAGAGAAACTCGGTTTTGAAAAAAGATTATTAAATTATAATAATCTGTTAGGTTTGCATCACAAAATTAGTTTTTTTTTTTTGCACAAAATATATAAATAAGATATATCTTCGGATTCGAACTGGGGTTACATGGATTATCTAAGCAGCCGATTTCCATCTGACCTATTTTTGTTTTGATAGCGGCGGCGAAATTTACCTTTATATTCTAGCTATATTTTTTTATTGCCTGAAATCTCAGTTAAAAAAAGTTTTCTGTGAATAAAATCTAGCTAGATCGATTTATCGTCCTCCAGACTACCTACATACTAAGTTTCACGGAAATAGATGAAGCCGTTTCCGTGTTTCTGAATATATACTTACAATTATAAAAATATACAAGTATTGCTCGTTTAACGGTATTATTATTAGATAGATATTATATTAAGAATTCCAAATACTCTAAAATATGTACTGTGTACTCTAAAATACTTTGCCAAAGGTTTTCTAAAGTTATATTATTGTTTTTATATTTCATATGTCTTTGTTCCTGCATTTTCTATACATATCTATACTTTTAATATATAAAGCTGAAGAGTTTGTTTGTTTGTTTGCTTGTTTGTTTGTTTGGTTGAACGCGATAATCTCAAGAACTACAGATCCGATTTAAAAGTTTCTTTTAGTGTTAGATAGCTCATTTATCGAGGATGGCTCTAGGCTACATATCATCACGTTAAAACCAAAAGGAGCTGAGCACTAATGAAGCATGTCTCAAAATCGGGCTATTTTGGAAGCTTCCGCTGCGTATTAATGTCAGTATTATATGCGTTGCCATGGTAACGCGATAACATTCTATCAAAAATATTTTCATGGTTTATTTTGTATTCCTATTAAAAAAGTTTATTCTACGTTAGTTTTGTTTTCGATTTTTAATTATACGTGTTACGTTTATATTGCAAACATTTCTTAAGTTTATTTTGTGTTGTTATTCAGAAAGTTTAGTAGTAATAATATTCGTCCAATAAGAGAGTCGAAGGAATTAATCCATACAGCCAATTCTGAAGTTGTCAATATAATTAGTTTTCTTCTATGTCCAAGTTAATTTAAAGGTATAAGCGCCGAATCCTCTACATAATATAACGTAATTTTTTATCTTCTTAATCTTCAAGACCATAGAATTAATGCTTCGTGGTTTTATTTTTCATTCATTTCACTTATGCAAAATAAACGAACGATATTATATAATACACAACCAATTTCTACACGATATAGAATCATGTAACACAATATTATGAAAAAAATATAAAATCCACTACATGACAGACTGAAATCCCGCCAAACACTCTTAAAAAACTCTATTCTACATTAGTTTTGTTGCCAATTTTTTATTTGTGATATATTACGTATTATAAAAGTAAAGTGAGTGTAATTTATATTAAAATAAATTATTTTTGGTGAATACAATCTGTGATGCTACAAACATCAACATTTTTTTTAACGCTGTCGATATGTCTGTTTTTTAATTTGTTTCGGGTAATCTCCGAAACGACTGGACCTATCTGAATGTTTTTTTTTCTTAGAAATGACTGCGCTTAACAGCTTCACCGGACTAGAAGTAATATTTGAACGAGAATTTTACGGGCAAATAAGTAACTAATTAGCTGTTTTATTTAATATTGTTCGATAATGTGTAGCTTCATATTTTCATTATTTTCTTATATAGTGTGTTCTGTTACATTAGACGATGTGCGTCTGATACAAATATTTTTGAAATAGTATTATTGTAATTTACACTAGATGTGTAATCACAATTTAAAATTAATTAATATATAAAAAAAACGCGTGCGGAGCCGCGGGTAACAGCTAGTATTTTTATATATGTATAGAAATTATATTCTTTTGAATATAAACCTAACGTGTATGCACTTTTCAATCTTCGTGAAAAAAATTGTTACAGGTGTCTAATAATAAGTAATAGAATACATTTCAAACATTTTTAGAAATGTCTGTCTGTCTGTTTCACGCATCACTTCTAAAGTACCGAGCTCATAAAAACCTCAGCAAGAAAATTATGAAACATATCTTCAGGAGTAACTAATTTTTTGTTTTATTAAAATCGGTCCACTCTATCAAAAGTTTTTATAATTTGAAAGACTACTGGAGTTAAATACGAGAGAAGAGTAGTAGTCCATTCTAATATTATAAAGCTGTAGGGTTTGTTTGATTATCCTGCGGGAGTGGATTGAGAGGAGATGGGTCTCCCTGTCGTTCAGGCTGGTGCAGGTGCTGACCGGACACGATTGTTTCGGGTGGTACCTGCACCGGATCGCTCGCAGGGAGCCGACCGCCGCCTGCCATGAGTGCGGTGCTGAGGAGGATACGCAGCACACTCTCTCTGAGTGTGTTGCGTGGGAGGTGGAGCGCCGCACTCTGGCAGCGGTGGTGGGGGAGGATTTGTCGCTGTCGAGCGTGGTTTCGTTCATGCTCGGCAGCGAGCAGGCGTAGCGAGTAGTGGCCTCCTTTTGCGAGGAAGTCATCTCGCAAAAGGAGGCAGCGGAGAGGGCCCGCCAGGCGGACCCCGTCAGTGGCCGTCTTCGCCAACGGAGGACCGGCAGGAGGAGGCGGTGCTTCGCTCAACTCCTGCCACCGTAGCCGGACCTGAGGGGATGTAGTCGAGGGGCTCATCCCCTCATTGTACAGGTCCGGCGGACAAGAGGAGGCAGCTGGTGTGTACCCAGCTGCCTCTCTATAGGTAGGAGCCCGGCGGCGGCTATCTAAGGGGAATAGCTTAGAACGATCCCTTGCCGCCCCAACACTACGGTCGGTCGGTACACCTTGGGGTTTTAGTCTGTGCGAGTCGGACATAACCCACCCTCTCCCCCGGGAGGGTGGGTATCCATAAGGGATTTCCCCACGTTAAAAAAAGGGTTTGTTTGATTAGTATATTGAACGTGCTAATCTCAGGAACTAGTAATCTGTAAATAATATGCATTTGGTGTTTAATAGAATTGTAAGTATCGAATTTAATTTAGTAATACATTTATTACAATTTATCTATTACTATGTCTTACGGAGCACTCACAAAATATACGTATATCATTAGCGATGAAATCTATATAACAATGTGTACCCCTTATTAATTCTTTGTCATTTATAAGACATTAACTTTTTCTGTGACTTTGCCTGTTTGTTATATGGTATATTCGTGATACTAAGTAGCCTATGTCAATTTTTCGGTTACGGGCTATCTCTATGCCAAATATTCACTGCGATTTGTTCACCTTTCCACATTCACATTCACATTATTAGCGAAAAAGCAGTAAACAAATAGACTCACGGAATTACTTTCTAATTTATAATATAACTGTCGATTCTTACCTTCAATGCTAGAAAATCAATATAGTGTTATTAATAATGACATTTATATGTCAATTCAGTAACGAGTGTGATATATATGTATAAAACCATTCATTACGAAAGGTCATGGAACTTTTCTATGAATACTGACCTCTATTTTAAGCCGTCATGATGAATTAATCACGAATACAATTTCAAACAGTTCATTGATAATAATTTAGGCCGTTATATTTCAAAGAGATATCATATTCAGTATTCGCTCAGTACATTGCAAGTTGAATAATAATGATATAAATAATGTAAAGTAAGTAAGGGTAAATATAAATTGTAAGTGTAAATGTAAGTAAAGGAAATAAAGTATTGCAAACAAAAAAATGATTATTACAGAGTCATTGTATACGTAATAGAAGAAATGGGAACTTGTAAATTAGGTTTAAAGTTTCCTATTGAATAGTAATCTTCCTGTTTGATCCACAATAGGTTATTTTACAATTGTTGTAAAGAAGTATAATTTTAACTTTAGATAATTATCATTGCATAATCTATATGTATTGTTTGTTTAAAAATTACAATCTTAAAATGTCTACAATATAGGGATATATAGGAAAGGATCTCATTTGGTTTTATTCTTTTTGTTATGTGCAGATAGTAAGCTAGCCGCATAATATACTTTACTGCACGCATTCCAAATGAGCAATTAGTTTACTAATCGAATAAAAAATCGACTTTTAAATATTTATAAATAAGTTCCTAGTGTACCTAAAAAGCGTAAATGTTAAATATTTATTTTTTCAGCTAAATAGAAAATCTCTTAATTTTGATTTGTAACTTATCGAATGAAAATTTCAAAAATTTCCTTTTCAAAGTTCTAGAATAAGTATCATTACATATTATAAAACAAAGTCATTTACCACGTCTGTCTGTCTGTCTGTTTGTTCGCGATATACTCAAAAACCAATGAACGGATTTTGTTGCGATTTTCACCAATAGATAGAATGGTTCACCAGTTAGGTTTTGGTTCATCATTTACCTACGTTTTCTTTATTATCAGGGCGGGACGACGTCCACTTGACCCACTAGTAAAGATATAAAATAATAAAATATATAAGATGAAAAAATGAAGAAGAAATAACTCATAATTTGATATTACTGTTCTGGTCATGTGCATTTCAGTTCTCTATTGAAGAGCTTATACTGAAGCAAAAGGAAAAACCGTTTTGGGTTATGTATTCCACAGAACTAATGTATATATCAGGAAAGTTCGAGTGTAACTTATAAATATCACGATTTTACAACTTCTTAGTAAAGTTCGTTAGAACAGTTCACGTTCTATATGGAGTAGGACACACACATCACTGCGACATAATGAAAAGGTTTTAATTTTTACATTAACTTATTTAATGAAATAGAAATTATTTGCTGAATTAAATAAAAAAAATAAAAGCATTACTGGATTTTGATAAGAACATTACCTATGTTAGTAAATCAATAAAGAAAACATTTTACCTACATTTTTTTACACTCGACGTGCCAAATCAAATGCCGGTTATTGTAGCTAATGTAACTTAAAACGCACAAGAAAGAGTACATAAATTATATTTGTACTGTATATATTGTTTATACTTGTACTAGCGGGCCAAGCAGACGTTATCCCGCCCTAATATAAAAAAAAATCTTAACAAATTTGTATTTAAACCTTCCTCTTGGATCACTATATCTACTGGTGAAAACCACATGAAAATCCATTCAATAGTTTTTGCATTTATCGCGAACAAACGACAGAGGAGACGCTGTAGGGGACTTTATAATAGGTTGTGATTAAGAATTTAGGGAGTAAAATATTACCAATGTATGGGTATTTCATGAAGTAGAGCAAAAAACTAAAAGAGATTTATAGATGGATTGTGTGAAGAATTATTCATATTTACAAGGTGTGAATACAGATATGACATTGATAGATTGCTTAAAGAGGTGAGTGGAAGAGGATTTTGTGTCGACACTACTCAAGTGGAGTGAAGGCAAAAAGATGATGAGTGGACAAATAATGTGTTCTCTTCCAATCTAATAAACCAAAAATAGACATTACAAGTGTTTGCTCAAAATCATTGTAATAATGTGTTACAGGTTCATACATATTATGTTCTACTACTGAATATGTTGATAACGTTAATATTTCAGATAGTTCCAGTAACATTTCAATAAAGTTTTATTATTAATGAAAAAGTATGCCGCGGGACTGCAGCGAGTTCTCTTAATCTTAACAAGAACTTTACCTTCATTGTTATCTATACTATATTACTATATTTACTATATATATACTATATACTATAATAATATTATAAAGAGGTAAAGTTTGTGACGTTGTGATGTTGTGACGTTGTAGGGGACGTCTCAGGAACTACTGGACCGATTTGAATAAATCTTTCAATGTTATATAGCTCATTCATCGAGAATGGTTATAGGCTATATATCATCACGCTAAGACTAATAGGAGCAGAGCACAGATGAAAAATGTTTCAAAATCGGGATGTTTTTTTCCTTTTGAGAACTGCTGCGTGTTAGTATTAGTGTTTCACGCAACCGAAGTCGCGGGCAGAGGCTAGTTGTAATATATAATAATAAAGTCGAAGGATTTATTAAAATGCTTCAATGGACGAAATATATCATGTGACATTTTTTTAGTGTGTATATATTCATTGCTTAACTCATATAAATAGAAATAAATGAAATTAAGTGTATTTTGTTTGTTACGGCTAATTTCCGACACAGCAGAACCAATCATGGCGAGACTTTTAGATTTAGCTGAAGAAAGGAAAGCATTTTCTGCATATCGTTACGCTTTTCTATAGGGGCTAAATGGTAATTATACGGTTAAACAGGGATAAATTAAAATTGCAGTAAGAGTTATTGGGATTATGAATTAATGACTGAATTACAAGAAAGTTCTAAATAAAACTATCTATATATATTTTCAAGTTTAAAATCTTTTAAAAACATAGTATGTATGCGCATCTCTATGTTAGAACATATATATTATATCATATGATGACTTATTTTGAAACATCTTCTGAGTAAGTTCCCAATATGTATATGACATACAGTTTTAAAATAAATGTGTATATAAAAAATATACAAACCAAATCTTCCTCGTTGTCCGAAAAAATATTAGTTCTGTCTTCGGTCGTCATGTTTTCAAAATGAACATCCAAAACACACACAATTCATCCATGGCTCACAGACGCAAATCGGCCCGTACCACTGAAAAACACATCAACTGCATCCAAAACAGCCCTGGGGGAGCCGTACGCCCCTTGCAATACATTACTTCTAAATACTTAAAATTCAATCGATAAAGAATTTAATTCTAATGTCTATTGTTAAAACGAATTCTGATCATCGAATCAAATATTTTAATACAACAGTTATTAACATCGAGAAATACAATAATGAAACGCTGAAAAGGCGACTGTTCACTCCGGTGTGCGATAGCTTACTGCGGCGAAGGGCGGGCAGAGAAAGCACTGCAGCGTCTCGTAACCATGGCAACGGCGAGGTTTTCCATTCTGCTGCGGGGAAACACGCGCATATGCATTTTCATTTTTGTTCACATTGGCAATGTCGACGGAAAGTGACATTTCGGCAGTTAAGATGTATGATACGGATACACTGAGTGTATTTTTACAAAATTTGTGCATCTTTTATTTTTAATTATGCATATTTTTTTAGAAACATAACTTACAATTTTTGAGCATTACAATATCGACTTTTAGTTCTTAATAGATTAGTAGCTAAATTACAAAAAAGAAAAGTCTGATAAGGTGTGAAAAGAAGAGAGGAAAGAGAAAGTGTGCGGTCAGGGAATTTAGTTCTGTAACGTAAAGTAAGGAACCAAATTAAAGTTTCATTTAATATATGAGGAAGATATTAGTTTATAAAATAGTGAAATTTAAATTCTATAAAAATTTATGAATTAAAAAAAGTGCGTGTGTACTTATGTACACGCGCCAGAAGTTATACTTCTTTGGCGTAGCGTTTGTAGAAAAAACGACATTAACAATAGACAAAACGTATTTAATACATTGAAAATTTTAATACAAAGAACTACAAACAACAAGTACAAAGAAACAAAATGTTGACTATAGCTAACTTCAGTTTATCGTGACGGTGTGCGCGCGCATCGTAAAATTTGCTCTCATTATTTTTCTCTAACGCGCCAAAAGAAGTATAACCTCTATAGATTTGAATGAAGTTTCCACGCGTTCAGTATTGCTGTAATACTTACACCGAGAGCGCACGATACTCGTCTGCTAGAATTTCGATACTCGCACGAATAGATGCAGTCCTAGAAAGAGATAGAAAGAAAAAGCCAGATGGAAGAAGCATAACGCTTTTTCCTTACGGGAGAATTTCAAATCCAACCGCAAGCCGCGTTAAGGTACTTCGTTCTAAAAACAAACGAATAATAGGACTATATATAATATTGATACAGGAAACAATATAGAAATTGATGACAGCTGAATAAAATAGCTGTGCCCGTGTCTCTGCATGTATTTGATATATATATAAGTGTAGATGCAAAACCACCGCTTTACCGATCTCACGTGTCGTATTTTGATTTGCATACATTTTCATCCGTTACAAATCGACTCAGGTTTTTATTAAATTTCCGATAAGCATAAAGTTACAATACAAATGTTAGATTTTATAGTACACACTTGGGATCTCTGGATACAACATAAAGTTTATAAATCTGAATAGCAGTAGAGATAAATATATAGTAAGTATAGTTTCGTTGAAGTGTAGTGATTTAAGTTGTAGTTGTTAGTTTAAGTTGTTGTAGTGGTAGAGCCACGATGAAGGTATAACTAGTTTCAACATGAATGGGTCGGCTCGACCGGGCTAGTACCACCCTCTCGCAGAATACCGACGTGAAGTAACAGTGGTTGCATTGTTGCGTTTCGTTCTGTCAGTGAGAGCACCGGAGATCCACCTCTCCTCACTTTCCTCCTCTCCTTTTTCCCACCTCCCACCCTCCCCCAAGACGGGCTTGCGACTCCCTTAGTATTGCAAGTGTCTATGGACGGTGGTAATCACTTAACATCAAGTGACCCACCAGTTCGTTTGCCTCCTATGATATTAAAAAAATAATAATTTGATGCTTACTGAGCTGTGTATACTGCATGCTTAACTGAATTAATTAAGTTTTTAACTTAACCACTTCTTTAGGTGCGTTTAGTGGTATTTCTAGCAGGAGATAAACTTATGATTTCGCGTCATGACATGCTTATAAGCGTGATGGTGCGTATTGCGCTTACGCAGCTTGCGTCAGAATAGCGACGCGTAATATAGCGGCCTGTGTAATGTACTATTGATATTTCGTATTAAAACTATACAGTCCATTATATGTTTGAAAAGCAGGCTAATGTTAAATTTACATATGTATACAAATTATGAAATTTAAATATTCAAAAGAGAACACATTCCATTGATTTGAGTTTTCACTTCTATCGACAGTCCTTATGACTGACTCAATTTTTTTTTTAATTTTAAGATACCCCAGTTAAACTTTATTATACCTGTTTAGCACCTGTGAAAAAACGTAATGCTATAAAGGTTAGATAAAGATGTGATACTACACCTTCTGTTGATTAAAGTGTCATCAAAATCGGTTGAGTTTTTTAGGATATTAATCCGTAAAACCACAAATTGATGTCTTTGTACAAATTAGTTATCTCCACAAATATATCTTCTTTTGTAAAAATGTCGGTTAGTTGGAAAACAAATATCTCGTAAAATCAAAATTGTATGTAAGTACGTACAAAATTCATTCATAAATTTAAATCTTCCAAAACGCCCCATATATATGCTTACCTTTCATTTAAAAGCGTCATTTTCAAATTTGTTGTTCATTCATGATATTGATTAAACAAGTTATATATATTTATAAATACGAATTGCTGAATAACACGTCAAGGTGACGATGTAATTTCGCCTCAACGGAGTAATATCAGGTTTGAAAATAACACGTTTGTTTGTAAGTAATTTTCAGTGTGTATACTTAAGAAATATAACTTATTTCATAGATAAATTGGAAACGCGATGAAATGATTTGTTTCTTCTTTTTCGTATCACTAAGTTGCTTTTGGTTTATCTTTATTATGCAACGTAGGCCTTGTAGTGCACAGCATAGTAAGTCCGACTATTAAGCCGATAGTTCACAGCTTTAATACCCACACATACATGATATTTAAGTGATGAATTGTAGTCCGGTGAAGCTATTAAGACCTTGCTGGGTCAATAGCGTAGTCATTTCGAAAAAAAAAGTGATGAATATTTTTTTATATTATAGAGGACAAACGAACAGGTGGGTCACCTGCTGGTAAGTGACAACCGCCGTCCGTTAACACTAGCAACACCAAAGGAGTCGCAAGTGCGTTGCATTGCCGGCCTTTGCCAGTTCTGTGTTTGAGCGACCTATACACATGTGGTAATATCACCTTTTACCTAAGTTACCTATAAGCTAATCTTAGTTTGGAATTGTTTGTAATTTTGCTCTCAAATTTATTTATAGTACAATACACAAAGAATATAAGAAAAAATAATATACTTCTATTTAAATAACAGTATTTTCTACTAGTTTCTTCTTGCCGATTCATTCGCGTTAATGTAGATTTGACGTATTTCCTCACAAACGTACTTTTTTTTGTTATAAGGTACGTTATGTCCTCTTCTTTGTCACTAATACCATGTATGCAAGGTTCTAAGGTGATCATTCACGTAATTAAGACTTGAAAACGTAACAAACAAACATACGCATTTATAATATCAATCGGGAAGTAAGGATAATTATAACATACTATCCTCTGCCTGCGACTTCGTTCGTGTGGAATAGATACTTTGGGCTAACGCGAACCTGCAGCGGAAGCTCTGACGAGGAAAAAAACGATTTTTTAATAATCTTCATTGTAGCTCCGCTCCTAATAGTCTTAGTGTGATGATATATACCCTATAACCATCCTCGATAAATGAGCTATATAACATTGAAAAAACTTTTTAAATCGAACGAGTAATTCCTGAGATTACCCCCTACAACGTCACAAAGTCACAAACTTTACCTGTTTATAATATTAAGTATAGATAATTATGAAAAACAAAATCTATCCCAAACATTTCACTTTCCCCTTAATTGTTTTCTTTAAACATCTATTGAACAGAAAGATTTCACTTAATTATTATTTGATTATGCTCTAAATTTACTTTCGAATCCATGAAGTTTCGGTTCAGCTAAACGGACGTTGAAATAAAAGGAAAACTTCACAAATTGCCCACGAATAAAGCAAAACCTCTCAGTGATGAAGAAATAACAAAGCTTTTATTTAACAGCCTCTGCCTCAATTTAGCGAAACAATGGTAAAAGCACGGACCATTAAAAAATGAAGTATAATGAATACAGGGAGTTAAGAAATGAGTACAATTAAACGAATTAATTTCAAATCTGTGTGGGGACATTTGACTAATGGCGTAACGTGCTGTACCATTTCTCTTTAATATTAATTTAATAAGTCTTTGTGTAAGAGACTACCGAAGCCTGTGACTTTGCTCGCGTGTGTTTTCATTTCTTGTAATTACTATTTCAATTAAATTTCAATAACTAGCTCCTGTCCGCGACTTCATCCACGTAGTAATAGATACTCTGGGCTAACGCTAAGACGCAGCGGAAGCTCTCTAGAGGAAAAAATCTCGATTTTAAAACATATTTCATTGGTGCTCCGCTCATATTGGTTTTAGTATGATGATATATAGCCTATACTAACCTTCCCCGATAAATGAGTTATATAACATTGCAAGAATTTTTCAAATCGGTCCAGTAGTTCTTGAGATTACCCCCTACACTGTCACAAACTCACATACTTTACCTTTTTATAATATTAGTATAGATTATTATTATATTCAATAATTAAGTTATACTAATGGACACTGTGTAAATATTATTCTTCTTTAGATATCTAGATATATTAATTTTAATCACGGTGTATTCAACGATACAGGAAATCATGAGCTGCAGTCCCATCTAGTAAGTTATAGTAAGACGAATAGCATAAAAACCTTTCATATGAAAAAGCATTTGCCATGGTCATAGGTCAAATGATGTCGAGAGTTTATCAGTCTCATGATACGCGATAGAGCATTTACATCAGGACCTTTAAAAACATGTATTATCTATTTTGCAGTCCGGTGAAGCTGGTAAGACCTTGCTAGGTCAATAGCGTAGTCAGTTCGAGAAAAAAAAAAGTATGATCTATACTAATATTATGAAGAGGTAATGTTTGTGACGTTGTGACTTGTAGGGGTTAATCTCAGGAACTACTTGTCCGATTTGAAAGTTTCTTTCAGTGTTATATAGTTCATTTATTGGGGATGGTTACAGGCTATATATCATCACCTAGACTAGCGGACTAGGAGCGGAGCACCAAAGAAGAATGTTTCAAAATCGGGGTTTTTCCTATTGAGAGCTTTCGCTGTGAGTTAGCATTAGCCCAAAGTAACTACTCCACTCGAACAAAGTCGCGGGCAGAGGCTAGTATCTGTATAATTACAGTCATGTTTTATTCTTTACTTAAAAGTGTATGCTTGATCTCATTTTTTTATAATTTTCCTATGTACACAAAATACAACATATCTTTAAGATAATAAGTAACTTAGAAAGAGCTACCTACGGGTGTCAGTTACATATAATTTTTTGTAAATTCATGTTTACTCGCAGAAGACACCTATATAAACGTCAAAAGGGAAACTTTATCTAAATACAAAATTTGATCCAAATTAGTAGAAACGTTGCCGAGTTACACAAAATAAATTTACGTGAATTGTTAGCTTAAAATTATAAGCAAAGATAACAAGGAAGATGATTCTCATCACATAATTATTCCGTTATTTTACACAGGCAGTCTTGCTACCAAAAGGTAACCTGTTTTGCGATTAAATTACTGAGCGAAATATGAAAGTATAATTATAACAGGTCTTAGAGTTCATAAATAGAGAAAAGGTTACATAACACAGTCTCATTTGTATTTACCGATTCTGCTTAACAGGTTTTTGTGCTTTCAGGCTACGGCTTGAATAAAATGAAAATATGTGCATTGTCTCATAGCATGCGTATATTATTTTACATTATTTTTTCTCGAACTGTCTAGGCTATTTACCTAGCAAGGTCTTAACAGCTTCACCGAGCTAGTAAGGCGAGCGCTTAGGCACTCAGATTTTATTTGGGCAACTAGCTCAAGGGTGCACGGCACACCTCGGCTTGGGCTGTTGCCTGATATATGCAATTCTCGACCTATTTGAGCTAAGCTAGATATTCATACTTATATGAGTTATTGAAACATATAAGTGTATCAAGCATAAATACCTCAAAAATTCTTTTATGTATTCTGTGTAGGATAATTTTACTGAACTATTTCAGCTCGATAAGGGAAAAAATAAAACTCTTCCACTTTCATGTGTAAGCATGCGTGCACGTGTGTGGATGTGATATGTGTAACGTTGTTGCAGTGTTGTGAGATTTTGTATCACTGTATCGCGCGAGCAACGTACTCTAGAGCTCCCCGCGGAGGGATCGGACCTAGGCTTGAGCCGCTACCGAAGTGGCCTAGTCTGGTATTATTTTAAAATAGACTGCTAATTCTTAACGAACTTTTTTCTTTTTGATTCGTTTTTTGTCAATATTACACATGTCCAGGTGTTTCCGTTTTGATTTTGAGCCTGAACAACAGGTATGTGGAATAAACCATAGCTATTACCATCAGATTGTAGACGTTAAAGACAGGAATATATATATATATATATAGTACAATCAACGTCATTTGTTATAAATTACTACCATAAAACATAATAATGCTTGGTTCGATGTTGTGGCTCAGGATGGTTAGGGCGGCGCCGTAATGTCGCGACACACGGGCGTCTATCTAAATATCATACGAATTTTTCCCCTACGAGAAAAACTAACTAACTTGCATATTGAATATTTATCACGCGTATGAGCGATATTAACACATTTGTTAACTGTTCGTTTTTCTCTTCTAATTCATTTGGCTGGATCTAATCGTTATATTTGCTGTAAGTTGACTTTTCATGTTCTATTTATATATTTGTTTGGAAAATGTATTTAAATTTTATACGTTTTTCTTAGAGAGTTTGCTTTGTTAATAGTTTGGTATTTTTTGTTATTCTTTTTTCTTTCGTGAGTATTTTATTAATAGAAACATTGTAAACGACATTAATTTTTTGTATCACTTGATGACACTAAGACCTATCTATTAATCTTAGTAAATGTAATTCTAATTAAGTGAACTATATTTCTTTGAGCATTTATTCATCATGGGAGGCAAACGAATAGGTGGGTCACATGATGTTAAGTGATCACCACCGTACATAGACACCAGCAACACCAGAGAAGTCGCAAGTGCGTTGCCAGCCTGTGTTGGTGGGGAAGAGGGTAAACGGAAGGGGGTGGAAGGGAACGGTGAGGGGAAGATGAGGGTCTCCGGCGCTCTCATTGACCGAACGAAACGTAACAATGCAAGTACTGTTACTTCACGTCGGTTTTCTGTGAGAGGGTGATACTACGCCGGGTGAGCCGACCCATTCATGCTGAAACCAGTTATAGCTTCAGCGCGGCTCTACCACCTAATAAAATATATTTGTTTAAACCGATTATTATAAATGGGAATATGAGTTTGTTTGTTACGTTTTTACACTACTTAACCGACCATCAAAAATTTTTTTATGATATAATTCATATCTCAAATATCTAAAAAAAGGTTTACAACCTAGTAATATTCAAGCACATATAAAATGAATAGGAATCTATTACAATCAATATGGATGTTTTAGAAGTCATCTAAAGACGTTTTTTACTCAAATCAGATATCCCGTAGATGAGTCAGCGACGCAGTATCGACTGGGAGGGTTGAAAGAGTGCCAAACTTGGTACCCTACAAGGTCATTCCATGTTATACAGCATTGATGTTATAATTTATCAAATATGTATATAACGAATCTTAACCTTCCATAGACACTTTATTATATTTAAATTACCAGTTGGCTTCATATTCTTATATTTGAATTAATGTTAAATAATTTGTCATTACTATAGAAAATGCATACTACCTTTGAGACAAAAAAAAATGAGTTTAAGAGAAATTAATAAATATAACTTGCGGTCATTGAACGGTCAAACTTTGTTCATATTGTGGAGCACTATTTTTCTTGTAGTCCGGTGAAGCTGTTAGACCTTGCTAGGTCAATACCGTAGTCAGTTCGAGAAAAAATTTTTTTTTTTCTATAATATGCTAAATTATATATAGATATTGTTTATATGTGAGTTGATATGTATTTTCGTTTTCTTGTCTTAATGGTAAAAACTGTGTATGTAGAATATTGTAGATTGTAGAAGTCAGGAGTGTGAAATGTAGTGATTAGAGATTTATACGGGCCTTGGCTTCGCTTCGTGGACGTTATGGTAAAACTGTTTCCAAATTTGATTAATGATAACGCTGAAGTTAAAAGTCTGTTGAAAAAAAAAGGAGAAAGAGGTCCTAAACATTTTTTATATCATAGGAGTCAAACGAACAGGTGGATACCTGATGTTAATTGGAAATACCAGTCACCCTTCAATCCCTTCCTAACCATTAAACACCAACTCTCACGTGCGCATCTACACGGTTGTTGCATTTTAAGTGTCTAGACTTTCTTATTATCAATCAGTTGAGCAAAAGTGATTCTCTAACATTTATTGTTAACTATATTCTGATATTACTAAATGGGTAATAATAAAAACAAGTCATATTTTAACGAAGAAAAACTCTCGTGACAAAGGCCAAAACTGAAACTTTAAGAAAGAGTTATAACTGAAGATACCAACGAAGCACCGCAAAGTTTATCTGTGTATTCAGTTATTCCAGAATCATACAAATTATTATTTCTTTCCTGTGTAAGTACAAGTTTTATACGATTTTATACGATTTATTTAAACGTGAACCCCAAAATTAACAAAAATATGTCTGATGTCTCAATCAGTAACAAGTGTACAAATCATTCCCCTGTAGGCTATACAAATTTTACCGCCCCTAAGGATCTCAACAATTTGATATCGTAATTCATAATCATGTTAATTACATTTTTTCTGCCAGTGAAACGGCAACGTTATTGTTTGTACTCTATTTATATAATTACACGACCCTTTTCCCGTAATTATTATAATTGTGAACTATGGTGTGGATGGGTCATATTCTCAAATCATAATTGTGAAACTTTTTAATTTCTGTAAGACATAAAAAAAATAGTCCCAAATTTGCCGCCCTTAAAATCTGCTGCCGTAGGCTCCAGCCTACTGGTATATCTACCACTGGTTTCAATGAATTATACGCATTGTCAAATGTCTCAAAGATTAACCAGAACAAACAGCAGATATAGTCCGGTGGAGCTGTTAACACCTTGCTAGGTCAATAGCATAGTCAGTTCGAGAAAAAAAAAACAGCAAATAATTTATATATATAGATAGTGAGTAAAGGAAATAATATTTTACTTTAGAATGTACAAGAGAAAAATTATATCTTATTGTTAGAATAAATAATAACAGTTTTTAAATCAAACATCACTCTCACTAAATTCACTAAATAGAATCCTAAATCAAGTTAATTAAGTTAATATAACCGTTATCATAAGTCAAGTATCATTTAGGAATGACTATAGAATATATATAATCAATCAAATAGAATTTATATAATCACGGCTATAAGATTGATGACTCTACCTACAGAGCGCGTTCTGGGAATCGATTTGAGCAATTTGTTCGTCTCACCAGTAATCGATCTATTCGAGTGCTTCAGAGATTGATAGCAGACTGTTATACGAGGTGTTATAAAACCTCACCTGCATTAAAATCTAATATTGAAAGTGCTTCGAGCAGTATTGATTTATTCATTTTGTACATAAATTTTATTTGTAATTTATTGGATTTTACGTTGCTTCTGCTTGTATTCAACTCTTATTAAAAATCTATTTATCCTTACATATTGTAGAAAAAAGCAACTGTTTATTTGTTTTACATATTACATTTTTTTATAATCTTAAGTCTATATTTGTCCAAGTATTAATCAGTATATGTTTTGTATACTAGATTGCATATGGAACAGGTTATAAGATTACAAGTAAATTAAGTATATAGACATATAATTTGTTGCAATATTTTACTTTAAACGATTAAATATTAACCTATAGGTATTATATATTAAATTATTGTTTAGAATAGAAATTACTAGATATGTAGGTCGTATCATTTTAACAATTTAATCGATCACTGTTACCGTTATTTAAGATTTGTTAAAAATATTAAATTTAAGAACAACTTGCATAATGCAATATGTTAATCATCTACAGCATACAATTTGGTCACATTGTAACGCTGCAAATAATATATACCTATGGATAAAATAAGTCATGTAATGCTTAAAAAGTTTTGTTTAAGCTAGCAAATTGTTTTTAGAATGATATGTATTTTAATTTTAAATTTTTCAATTTTTATTTAATTATCCCTTAATCTCAAAATGACATACAATTCATGAATTAAATTCATCTCATCATCATCAACTCATAAATTGGAAAAGTAAAGTCAATCATAAATAGCTGTGTGTAACCAAGTCAAATAAAATCAAAAATACTTTATTCAGATTAGGCCCTAATAAGCATAGATAAGATACTATATACTGGGATTAATAAGGAACTAACTAACTAAACTAAAAAGGAATGGCAAAACTACCACCTGTTCGGAAATAATCCTGTCATCTTGAAGACTGAAAAGAAACTCGATCGGGCACATTTTTTAACATATACATTTCCAATACATCATACAATCGTTTTTAGTGGATTTACAGAGAGGAGTCAATTCCAGACATCACCATCGTTCACATATTGATCCACTCTATAATAGCCAAAAATGAGTATCAAGCAAATGGAGCGGAGGAATTTTAATTGAAACCATAATGGCTTAACGAAATAAGAAACTAAATAAAATAAAACTCAATTACAACATTATACAAGATATTACACAAATTGTGTGAACAACTGAATAATTACCGCCAGTGTTAAGAGAATGACATGAAATTATTCAGTGACAGTCCTTGCCTTATGTTAACATGGAATGAGTTGCCAAAACAGAATTTTGTAAGCCACCATTACCGGAAAGGGCTTAGTGAAGTAAAATGAACATCGACTAATGAGACATGAAATGAAATCGTTCGTAAAGTCTCGGTCGCATTCTAAGATGTATTTTTATTAACACATATATTCAAGTATATATTCTTTATATTTGAGTCAATTTACCTTTAAAACTTTATTTTATTAGATTTTTTCTAAATATATACGTATAAAATTGTATTATCTGTATTTTATTTGGTGCAATCTCTAAAATTGCTGAACCGATGTTGATGCGAATTTTACTTGCAGATTTTCAGATATTTCAGACCATTCACCATTTACCAATCGATCGAGCTATGGATTCAGATGAAGAAGGGGTATTGTTGGTTCTGGTCTTATCTAAAAAAATGATTACAATAATAAATGCTTACCTGGATATTTCTTTTCATTTGTATTTTTATTTTTTAAATTTATATTATTGTTCTTACACATATCTTCCCGTCTTTTATTCTGTATAAGATTAAAATAAACATCATATTTTGAGTTTCAAACAGCGGGCTGGACCTGCATTGCGTCTATAACTTTTTCTGTTTTTGTGTCATCCATAGTAAGAAAGTAGGCAAAGTTATTTATTGCAAAACTCGATGTGCCCTCCCCACTAACAAATCTAAGAACAGAAACATCGCGATCGCGATGTTGCCGTTCCGCCAACTGATGTGCGCCGAACTGCCTGTATTTTTTTTTTTCGAACTGACTACGCTATTGGTCTGCAAGGCCTTTACAGCTTCACTGGACTACACCACCTTCATCGGACTACATACTCGCCCACGGTTCGACGCATTTTGTTTGAAAAATATAACCGACCGTGTGCAGTACGCTAACCGTCCTACTTGCGACACGACGGCAGTTTGATACCAACCGCTTAAATCGAAAGCGCTCTTAGATAATATCCTAAAACCTACAGAGCATATAAATATTCTTACATGAGAACAGAGCTGAAGGCATTAGCTAACAATAAAATAAATATATATACGTACAATTTTTCAGAGTAAAATAAGTTAATAGCATACCGTTGTCACTACGACTAACTTACTTAAATGTTTCGAACCGCAAGGAATTCAATATCTTGTTGCGGAATAAACATTTCAATTTCCGAGCGCGGAGGCTTGAGGCGTCGCCGTAACTTACAAGTGGTGAAAACATTTTATAGAATACGTTCATGATTTCTTTTCGTGGTTATAAAATATCGGCTTTATGCTCATGCCATGAAGAATGCCTCAAAATTGAATTGTAAAAATACATTACAGTTTTCTATTTTTTGTATTTTTTTCTCGATCTGACTATGCTATTGACCTAGCAAGGTCTTAACAGCTTCACCGGACAAATTTTTTCTTGTAATTTTCTGTATATATGTAGACACATAACCTAACCAATACCAATATAATATTTTTTTATAAGAAACACATTGCCTTCTATTACCTACTAGCAGTGCCCTTGAACTCCGTTCTGCTTAAAGTATACCTATAAAAATATACGTTTTTTTGTATAGGAACCTTCTCTTAACAATATCAAACACAACAAAAAAAGAATTAGCGAAATCGGTTCAGCTGTTCTCGAGATTTGCGCTTAGCAACACATTTAGCGATTCATTTTTATATCTATACTAATATTATAAAGCTGAAGAGTTTGTTTGTTTGTTTGGTTGAACGCGATAATCTCAAGAACTACCGGTCCGATTTGAAAGTTTCTTTTAGTGTTAGATAGCTCATTTATCGAGGATGGCTCTAGGCTACATATCATCACGTTAAAACCAACAGGAGTTGAGCACTAATAAAGAATGTCAAAAAAACGGGCTATTTTTTAAGCTTCCGCTGCGTGGTAATGTCAGCATTATATGCGTTTCCATGGTAACGCGATAACATTCTATCGGAAATATTTTCATGGTTTATTTTGTGTTCCTACTCAAAAAGTTTGTTCTACGTTAGTTTTGTTTTCAATTTATCATTATACGTGGTACGATTGTATCGGAAACATTTGTAAAGTTTATTTTGTGTTGTTATTCAAATAGTTTAGTAGTAACAATATTAGTCCAATAAGACTGGCGAAGGAATTAATCCATACTGCCAATTCTGAAGTTGTCAATTTAGGTAATTGTTATGTATTCTTTAGCCAGTTTTCTTTTATGTCTAAGTTAATGAAAAGATATAAGCGCTAAATCCTCTATATAATATTTCGTAAATTTTTATCTTCTTAATTTTCAAAACCAAATCATTTCACTTACGCACAATAAACAAACATTAAATTACATAAAACGCCGCCAATTTAACATAATATAGAGTCAAGTAACACAAAATTGTGAATAAAATATAAAATCCACTGCATGACAGAATGAAATTCCGCCAAAAACTCCTCAAAAAGTTTATTGTACGTTAGTTTTGATTTGTTATATATTACGTATTATAGAAATAAAGTGTGTGTGTATGTAATATTAAAATAAATACTTTTTGGTGAATACATATATCTGTGGTGCTAAAAATATCAACATTTTTTTTATTCTGTCGATATGTCTGTTTGTTTATTTGTTTCGAGTAATCTCCAAAACAGCTGGACCTATTTGAACGTTTTTTTTCTTAGAAATGATTACGCTATTGACCTAGCAAGGTCTTAACTGCTTCACCGGTCTACAAGTAATATTTGAACGGGAATTTTACGGGCAAATAAGTAACTAATTAGCTGTTTTATTTTAAGCTAGCGGGTTCAGCAGACGTTGCCTGCCCAGATAATAAGACAAACTATACCTAAACCTTGCCAAAGAATCATTTTATATATTAATGAAAACGACATGAAGATGCGTTTTGTAGGTTTTGATCTTATCGCGAACAGAGAGACGTGGAACAGGACTTTGTTTTACATAGTAGTGATGAACTGTTATCCGTTACTGTAGATGATGTGCGTGTCATACTTACAAATATGTTTGAAAGAGTATTATTGTTATTTACACATCTAATAACAATTTTTAATATTTTTTTAATAAATTTAAAAAACGCGTGCGGAGCCGCGGGTAACAGCTAGTTATAGATAAAAGGAAAATCAATATAGAGACAGACCGTTTAAAAGTAATAAACTGAATAAACGATAATGTAATTTATATAGCAAGGTACTTGTATCTGAAGTAACGAAAGCCCGTATATGGACAATTTTAAACTTTTGAACTCTAATATTTTCACTTATATAATTTTGTTTTATTAAAGTGGGGAAATTCTTTATGGATATGCCACCTTTCCGGGGGAGAGAGTGGGTTATGTCCGACTCCCTCGGACTAAAACCCCACGGTGTACCGTCCGCCGCATTGTAATTACTTCAACGCATTTTGTCTTCGTTTACTCAGTGCATAAGAAAGTTAGTATATGTAAATACATAGGTACCGAAAATATTCATTATAACACGAAACTGTTTATTACAGAAGAGATAGTAAAAGTGAGTATGTAATCAAATATATATCACTGCTACAACACTAGACGTTCACCTCCACACACGTGCACGCCTACACGCTTATACATAAAAGTGGAAGGATTTACTTTTTTTCCCCTTATCGAACTGAAAAACTCTCAATTTTCTGATAATAAATATATGGAGGAGTTATTGAGGCGTGTATGTTTGGTACACATATACGTTTCAACAACTCATACATATATGAATAGTTAACTAGGTTAGCTACGATAGGTCGCGATTTTGCATGCAACAGGCAACAGCCAAGCCGAGGTGTGCCGCGCACCCTTGAGCTGGTTGCCAAAATAAAATCGGCTAAGTGCCTTAAGCGCTTGCCTTAGTAGTCCGGTGAAGCTGTTAAGACCCTGCTGGGTCATTAGCATAGTCATTTCGAAAAAAAAAAGTGAGTATGTAACTATTCACGACACGACACAAAAATGTTTAACACTACATGTTGCTATAAGCGTTATATCAGGCGTTTGCAATAACTGAAAGTTAAGTAAAGTAATTCGTTGTTTCGATCACATATTTTATACGCAAAAATTTTGCTTCTAAACTATTTATTTTACTATTAAAAATACAATTAGTACATTTACTATACAGTGATGTGACTTCAGTAAGGAAACAAAAACAAACTTGGTTTAATTTTATATTAAAAAAGCACATTAATAAAATTCACGCATCATAAAATATAACAACGAGTGTGATGCGTGTACCACCCTCAGGTCTCACAATGATGCGGCACGCACATTCGATGAAATACTGGGCTTAAAATATAAGCATAAAATTATTTATATATATCAAAATATAAATACCTCTTTGTCTGTTTGTTAGTGCATTTGTGTCTCGATAATCATTAAATCGGTTACGGTATTTCTTCTAAATAAATAATCTAAGAGCATATGCTCCGATCAGGTTTTATTATATAACCTATTATTAAGTAAAATATCTAATAAGTCGTGAGATTAAAAATAAAGACAAACAAATTAATTTTAATATTTCTAATGTCATTGAATTAATACTTTGATTTGACATTGTAATGTGACAGTAAAAATAAAACATACGATAACAATTGATAAGTTTAGCACGAATTCAAAACCAAAAATCAAAATTTTACTTATTCAATTTAGGCCCTAAAAAGGCTCATGAACGTCACAACTACTACCGGTTCAGAAAACAACCCAGTCATCGAGATGAACCAACAAGAAACTCGAACTGGTTTATCTCTTCACGTTATATATTTTTACAAAATCTTCTATATATTAATACGTGAAGCAAATTTTTTGTATCCCTTTTTAACCTATTTCCCGTCAACGGGTGAACTTGAAATTTGGCATAGTTAAAGTTTATATGGCGAAGAAGTGCAGAAAGCTGTTTATTTTGCATAAAATACATTAGAAGTACATTAAATTAATTAAAATATGCACTACTCACACTACTACTCGAATTTTACACAACATATACACACATGTAAACATAAAAGACATTTTGGCAGCCGTCAATAATTACGAAGTTCAAAAGAGGTTATGAAGGAGGTTGCTCTATGCTCGACTGTATGTATTTTTTACTCTTACGTTCCAATTACAATTTTTATCCTACATTCAACAATGATATTATAAAATATAACTATTATTGTAATGTTTATTATTTTTTCTTGGTGAACTCACTTCAAATGATGAACTAATAAAAAAATAAGCCAAATAATACTTTGCATGATCAAAATAAGAATTTTGTTCATAAAAGTAATCCATGACTTTGACCTTAGCGATTACAATGTTGCAATACAACGTTATTTATCAACAAAAAAGAATTTATTTTGGAAAGCTAATGGTAGTATTAAGAACGTCTTTGTCTTGGATTCACCATTTCATTGTATTGTGTATCCATTACTTTTCCAAACGATGATATTGGGCATATCACTATTTCTCATAATGAACAGACAACATTTAATTCAATATCACCCAGTAATATCACCCCATGGTGTCGTGTAAAATTAATTGAAAATTGTGTCATGGGTTGCGATAAATATCTTTATTTTCGTAAAATTATGTTTGGTTAAAATTTGAGCTTTACCACGTGGTTTTTGTTTCCAATTTATAATTAATTTTCATTTTCATTTACACAAAGATTTTTTTAAATGATTATATAATAAAGATCATGGCAAATGGCAAATAACTGAGTAGCCATGATGAAAACCTTTAATTATAGAAGAATTGACAAAATGACTCTAATAATGTTCAAACTTCAAAAAGTCAATTAACTATGGTCGAATGTCGACCAGTGGGCGCCCACTCGTATGAATAAATATTTACATTCGTTTTTTAGTGGATGCTCAGAGAGGGGCGTCATTTCCAGACGTCACAGTCGTTAATATACCCTATAATAATAACAGCCTTTAGATATAAAAACCCGTTTGACATGGTTCTTGAACTCACTATTCGTCAAATCGGTAATGTGTTTAGGGACTTTGTTATAAAACCTAACATTATTACCTAAAACACTGTTTTTAGACATAGTGAGCCTGAAGCATGGAATGACCTTTTTATTGCTGTTTTCATAGTTAATTTTAATTCAATCAAACGTGTTATATCTAATAACGATATTTAAAAAAATAAGAAAAAAAGTTTGAAACTATCAACAGTTGGACAACTCTTTATATTTTATGTCGAATAGTGAGCACCTAAGTCTTGTAAGTCAACGATGTGCATAAGATTAAGGTTCTCTTAGTAAACAAACTCTTTTAATCAGATATAGAGTATATAAAATCTCGTTTTATCGTGAGGGGTTTACAAGAAGATACGTTCCTCTAAAAAAATACAGAAAATAAGAAAACCCGCCATAATTAGTACAAAGGAATAAGACGTATAATTGTTAATAAAAAAAACATAAAACTCGACAGCAAAACCTTCCATCTTTTATGTACAAACATCATGTTTAAATATTCTAAATGACTTCCACACTTCCACAATTATTCTGCATAACCTTTTATTCACAAATCACAGACGTCATGCTTAGATATTCTGAATCACTCCCACAAAACGAACTTAACGACATCTGTTGTATTTAAATTTAATAAAACGGTTAGGCTTCATAACGTCCTAAAAAAATAAACATACACAAATACACTTGAAAAACATTGTCCTTTTTTACGCAGTCGAGTAACGTCTCCAGTTTAACCACTGTAATCGCTATAGTTAACGACAGTACTGTCCTTTTGGGACCCTTAAAATGACAAAACAGACCAAAGAAAATTAAAAATTAAATAACGTACAGCTCTTTCAATAACTAGCAGTCTATTCGCCGTCCGATCCTTACGATAAAAGCAGCAATTGAATAGAAACCGAAACAAAAATAAAACTGAGTCTATTTAGCATAAAATATTTTGGTTTTAATAAAAAGCGAGGTCCTGAATTAATCTAAGTCGCTTGGTCCCGTTTCGTCGGTCTCTCTTGGCTTATCCCACTTAAAACTTCGTTTAAGGAAACGTCTTGCCAATTTTCCTATTGCACGGACGATTTTTTATTAGAAATAACATTTTTCTTTTAATCGGACGACTTCTTTAGAGTGTTTTAGTTTGAAAACAATTTTTGAATGTAACGATTACGGAAAATGTAAACACGTGATTGGAACAACTTTAATAATGTACGTAATATTTACGATTCACATTGAAAGCATCAAACAATGAACCTTCATACAACAGAGTAAGTGCTAAAACTTTGGGCATTCAAATGTATTGGGATAAGCAAATGATTCGTATATTATACTACTAGCCGCTGCCCACAACTCCGTCCGCGTCGAATAGTAACTTTAGGCTAACGCTAAAACACAGCGGAAACTCTCAAGAGCAAAAAAAATTTTGAAACATTCTTCATTAGTGCTCCACTCCTATTGGTTTTAGCGTGATGTTATATGCTATAACCTTTCTCGATGTATGAGCTATATAACATTGAAAGAATTTTTCAAATTGGACCATTAGTTCCTGAGATTACCCCTACAACGTCACAAACTCACAACGCCACAAACTTCACCTCTTTATAATCTTAGTATAGATTATAATTTTAGTATAGACTAGCGGGCACGGCGGACGATGTCCCGCCCTGATAATAAGAAAACCTTGGTTCGTGACTTTTTTGTAGGCACTATCAAGCTCTACAAGTTTTCTCTAGAACTCAATCATATATCTCTCATCGTTAAGGTAGCGTTCGTAAGAAACTTTTTCGTTTGACCGTTTTTCTCCAACTTACTTTGCAAAGCCGATGTATATAGTTAATATATAGCCTATAACACTCACAAATAATGTGGTTTCCTATTGGTAAAAGGATTTTCAAAATCGGTTTAAGAGATTACCCTACGAAAACGAAATTCCAGGAATTCGGTATCTTAACTCTACCCTCCCAATACATTCTTGATAATTTAATGTATGTCCGTAAAAACTTTGAAAAACTGAATTTAGTAAAAGACCGGCATAATGTAAATACTAGAAATTGTAATAAACTGGTCGTCCCATGTTTCAGACTTAGTCAAACCAGTAATAGTTTCTTAGGTAACAGTGTTAGGTTTTACAATAAAGTCCCAAAACATGTTACCGATTTGCCGGACTGCAAATTTAAGCGCCATGTCAAGCGGGTGTTAGTGTCAAAAGGATATTATAGAGTGGATCAGTATATGAACGATAGTGATGTCTGGAATTGACTCCTCTCTGTGCATTCACTATAAGCTGTATGATGTATTTAAATGTATGTAAAAAAAAAATGTACCCGGTCGAGTTTCTTGCCGGTTCTTCTCGATGGCTGGGTTGTCTCCGAACCGGTGGTAGTTTTTGACGTTCATAAGTGCCTTATTAAGGCCTAAACTGAATAAAGAATTTTTGATTTTGATTTTGACCCTCTTCCCTTCCTCCACCCCTTCAACACAGGCTGGCAACGCACTTGCGACTCCCCTGGTGTTGTGTCTATGGACGGTGATGATCACTTAATATCAGATGACCCACCTATTTGTTTGCCTCCTATGATATAAAAAAACTCGCAAACTTTACCTCTTTATAATATTAGTGTAGATTAAAAATAGTTACATAGAATCATATAATATAGTCACAAAATCTTGTCTATTCAATACTTTAGTTCTAACATAACGCCACTGTGAGTGAATAGGCACTCAAGTGTCAACTTGCTCTTACATTAAGAGCACTGAGCTTCAGTTATGTTTTCAGCGGTCGTTTTTTCAACCCTCGTCAAAACTTCAACTACAATTATATACTAAAAACGACTATTACCTCAAGGGGTTTAAGTACTTACGGATATAATTAATTATCTATGCAAATTCTAAACATTTTGTTACTAGACTTCTTGTTACTGTTCTTGTATTGTTGTTTAAATATGTGGATACCTACTTTTCGGCACGTTATATAGCGTAAACTACTTACAGGACTATAAACCACTAGTTTTTGTACGCATCTTCGCTCGCATTAATGTAGATTTGATCCACCCTTCGACAGCAATACTTTTTTGGGATATAAGGTATATTGATCTTTCCTATAACCTTGACAACCTGTTTGTAAAATACCATTATAATCAGTTCAATAGTTAAGCCGTGAAAACATAACAAACAGACAAACATACATTTACAATTATAATATTAGTAAGTATAAGAATTAGTTGTCTAACTGCGGAAATTACGTAAACATTAGTATATGTAAAATATCTAAAAATCAAAAAGGCCGAGGACGAGTTTTCTTTATCACTTCCGTCAACGAAATTGACATAAAAAACGGTATTTTCGAGGGTTTCTGTTTGTTTTTATTTATTAACAAGTAACTAATGCCCACGCCTTAGTTCTCATTAAATAAAGTTATATTTCGTGAGAACTATATGTTTTAGCTGGTTATATAATGATCTTTTATATACCCTACAAATATTTTACTTTTGTTCAATTTTATCATTACTGTTGAGCATCTATAAAATAGCGTAATGATACTCTGAAACCTCCTCTGTCTACCTGTACAAGTATCGGCAAAATCGGTTCAGCCGTTTCGAAAACGAGTCTGAACGAAAACAGATACTTAAATACTTACTGCTTTTCCAATTACTTACTTATATACATTACTTGACTGTTATTTGCAGTTTATGTATGTCCTGTTGTTAAAAAGCGGTCTTCTGTTCATTATAAACAACATCCCTTACCATGATCGGCCAAACTTAGTTAACCCCAGAAGAAATTAGAACGGCACAATAAGGAAACCTTATAAATATGGGTAATAATAAAAAACAGCTGTTAGTTTAACACTTCAATTTGGCATTGTTAAATAGCTACTGTTTTATAGGTGGTAGAGTCGCGCTGAAGCTATTATTGGTTTCAACATGAATGGATCAGCTTGTCGGGGGTATAACCACCCGACCCACAGAAACACCGACGTGAAGTAAGAGTGCTTGCTTTGTTGCGTTTCGTTCAGTCAATGAGAGCGCCGGAGACCCACCTCTCCTCACCTTCCTTTCCTCTTCCTTTCCTATCCTCTCCCCCCTTCCCCAACACAGACTGGCAACGCATTTTCGACTTCCTTGATATGGCAAGTGTCTGTGGACAGTGGTGATCAGTTAATATTAGGTTCCCACATGTTCGTTTGCCTCTTATGATATAAAAAAAGACATTACAAATGATCATCTAACTTCATCTATAAGAGTCATAGCTTGTTATTTAACAAGGAAAGACACTGATATTGTAGGGTTTATATCATAGTTATTTATCTTTAAAAATCACCACAGTTATGTGGTGAAAAATATAGATAAAACTATAATATGTTAATATATTTGACGAGAAACGACGTTACAGTGGGAGACGTTACATAAAAATTCAGAAAAATTGGTAGGCGGTTCTACTGGGAATTCTTCCAAGATTAAGAAATCATGCTATAATAACGTCTGCTTTGATTTAAAATATGAAACATGGTTATAATATTTTATAAGATAGTAGCTAATATTGTTTACTAGCTGACCCGTGCAACTTCGTTTGCACCAAATTGGTTATCACGCGAAAAAATTGTTTCTTTTTTTTATCGTAGCACGGCAAAATGCCTGCACTATGCCTGATGGTAAGCACAGTACAATCCAAAAACAATAGCGACCACCGAGTGACACACTATCTATCGCTGGTCGCCACTATCATGCCGGCCTACAAAAAGCTGGATATGCACAGGCTGATCCCGAAACGAGACGCGCAGAAGCGAATCACTATTACGGATTTTTTCGTCATGTACATGGTGGTTGTGACCCAGTCAGGCTGTAAAGCCCTACCACCCCGCAATTAAAACTGATACCCGATTGCAGCCACAACTACCGTTTCCAATTGTGAATCCAAACCTTCCACGGATTCACTTAAACATATACCCAGATTACATGTATTCATTTTTTAAATAAACCTAGTACCCATTCGTAGCGTCATCTACCAGGATCAATTAAAATAAAAACTAACCTAAATAAAACTGAATAAACATCTCTACCACTTACTTTATCATAACTATCTTCGACTTGTATTAAAACCTTTTTATACTCCATTGTATTAAAGAAAAATATATGAACACCGTATCGAAGCGTCAAACATCCCGCCGAAAACGTCAAATGTCACTTGCTTGAAACTATTGTCTAAGAGTTATAAACTGTTTCAAAAACGTATTTGAAATATATTTCCAATATATTTTTATAAATAATCTCTGTACCACTCATAACATAGTACCTATCACCTTTAAACCCAGCCAGTTTTATACATCAGGTTCAATCCCTCGGTAAGGATCCCTTGAGTGCGTTGCTTGCGCGATACGGTGACACACAAATATACATCACTGCTACAACACTACGCGATCACCCCCACACACGTGAAACACATGAAACACTGAATGATGATGAATGAAACATGTTACACATGAAAGTGGAAGGGTTTACTTTTTTCCTTATCGAACTAAAAAACTCTCAATTTTCCGATAATAAATATATGCAGGAGTTGTTGAGGCGTGTATGCTTGGTATACATATACGTTTCAACGACTCATACATATATGAATAGTTAGCTAGATTAGTTAAGATAGGTCGCGATTTTGCATGCAACAGGCAACAGCCAAGCCGAGGTGTGCCGTGTACCCTTGAACTGGTTGCCTAAATAAAATCGGCTGAGTGCCTTAAGCGCTCGTCTTAGTAGTCCGGTAACTTATATACGTATATAAGTTATTGAAACATGCATGTGTACCAAGCATGCGTGCCTCAACAACTTCTATATGTATTTTGTGTAGGAAAAAATAGTCTAAACTATGTAGGATAGGATAACGAAAAATAAGGGTAGAACTCTTGTGTCACTGTATCGCGTGAGCAGCGTACTCAAGGGCTCCACGCCCAGGGAACAGATCTAGGCTTGAGCCGTTGCCGAGAAGGGCCTAATTTGGTGCACGGGAGCGAAATTTAGTCCCAGACCACGGCAGCGTGATCTGCGGTTATGCGGGCGTGGGTGAGAACACGCTCTGTTTGAAGAGACAGGCTGATACTGATCGTTCGCTGACGTGATTGAATCAGGAGCGTCGGTAAAAATGTGTTGCGGTCGTCTTCTATACTGCGCAGCGTTGGGTACGGGTTCATCATTCGCGGCGAATACCACTAACGAGCTGGGATGATTCGCGGCTTTTTCGAAATAACTACCTGTAAGTGATTTTATATACGCTCAGACAGAAAGCATCTCCAGGTCCTGTGGAGATCCTTATTCCGGACGTACCATGGGGCACCGGTGATTTTACGTAGGGCTCAGTTCTGGAGAACCTGCAACTTTTGAATACGATTTTGCGCATGTGCAAAGACTGAACAACTGTACGTCATAATCGGACGGATGCAAGTTTTGTATAAAGTGAGTTTGTCTGGGGGATATTTTACTCTTATGACAAAGCAAATGATAGAAACGACCTAAGACCATACGGCTTTGTTTCGCACTCTTTCTGCGTGTGAATCGAAATTTAAGTGTTTATCTAAAGTAACACCAAGATATTTCACCTCGCCGGCCCAAGGTATTTCGGATTTGTATAGACTGATGGTCGACAACGCATATATTTGAGATGGCGTCAATCCCAAGTCATACGTTTACGTTTATCGTTGTATATGGTGCTCAATAATGTTTAATAAAATGAAATTGGTTCTTTGTTATGAAAAAAAAAAAATTGATTTGAAATTTATTATTGGAACGAAGTTCCTTACGGCAGGCTTGGAGGAGATAGAGATTTTGCTGCGCGACCAAACTGAAAAAAAGGTGATAGTAAAACTGTAACGAAACGTGCATGGAATAAAACAGTTAAATGAGACGTGCGCAGGCGCGACAGTCGTATACATAAGCGAGTAGTGTATAATATCTTTCTCTTTCTCCTTTTTTGTAATTATTTCTATTTCTATGTAATTTTATGTTGTCAAACAAAAATAAAGAGACATATTTTGTTATTTTAATTGATAATTTGAATTACGATTACATAGAATTGACCACGATTTTTTTTTCCAAATAGTGTCGATTCTACATTAGCCGAAAGAACTTCGTTCCTACCTGGTGTCCCACGACACCACATTCTTTTTTTTATTTATAAAATATATCAGCTGGTATATATATGATTGTTTATAAAAAATGTGTCTGAATGTTTAATTGCGTTTAAAAGTTACTGAAAAAAATGTTCCTAAACTTATTATTGATTAATCATAAATCAAAATGCCTATTAAAAATACAACGTTAACCCGCTACCAAGTGTCCTAAATTCTGTCTATTGATATATTGATAATTTCTGTAGGTGGTAGAGCCACGCTGAAGCTATTACTGGTTTCAGCATGAATGGGTCGGCTCGTTCGGGCTAATACTGCCAGAATACTTACAGAAAACCGACGTCAAATAACAGTGCTTGCATTGTAATGTTTCGTTCGGTCAGTGAGAGTGCCGGAGGTTCCCTTACACTCCCCCATATACAGGTTGGAAACGCACTTACAAATCCCCTGGTGTTGCTAGTGTCTATAGACGGTGGTGGTCACTAAACATCACGTGACCCACCTGTTCGTTTGCCTCTTATGATATAAAAAAAAAATATTGATGTATTAAAGAACCAGGTATTCTAAACTTCTTGTTCTTTTAACGTTGCCGGCTCTTGTACTAAGGTGTCGCAAAAAAGTCTAGTTACGTTAACTGCAAATTTTTGTTTTTCGTTATTCTGGAGAACTCATTGCGTGTTATGGGACAAAGAGTATCCTGGATGTAGTCTTCTAATATTAGTTATCACCGTGTCAAATTTCGTTAAAATTGGTTCAGTACTTTCAGAGTAATTCGGGTTTATATTCAAGACTTTTATCCTTTATCCTGGAGAACCCTTTGCGTTTTATGAGACAAAAAGTATATTTGATGTAATCTCGTAATATTAGTTATCACTATGTCAAGTTTTATCAAGATTGGTTCAGTACTTTCAGAGTGATGCGTGTGCATAGGGACAGACAGACAGACAGACAGACAGACAGACAAAAATTGTAAAAAGATTATTTTTGGCTTCTATATCGATAACATAGTCTACCCTGATTAAAATTTTCAAAAAATATTTAATGTACAGATTTCGATTTGTTACACTTTTATTATAGTATAGATAGAAGATAGATTATTGCAACACTATATTATATGTACAGAAAACATATTGTTTATTATTGCAACACTATATTATATGTACAGAAAACATGGAACATAAAAAATTGATAACAAAAACGTACACTGATTCCGAAAATTACTTAGTCTTTTGTTGTTCTTAGAAAAGTCTGAGTTTCTTAAAACTTTAGTAAATTTATATCGAATTGAGGTATCGTTAATTTTTTTAATAATAACTGTTTCTAAGAAATAAAATGTATTATTTGCGTAATTTACGCATGTCATTCATAACTTTTTTCACTTTATTTATACAAGTGGTCGGCCAGTGCTCGAAATTCGACCATAGAGAAAAAAACCATTTTCCAATTTTTTATTGATAACATTAAAACCTTTTTCAACAGCTACAAAAACGTGAAAGAAAATAACATAGAAACAGAGGAGACAGATGTTCTTAACCGTTTCCCAACTTATTTATATACAAATAACATTTAAGAATCCTTATAATCTTACACTTAAATTGAATACCACCTTGACGTTACGAGTATGGTGGCGTCCAAAGTAAATGTTCCACAATGCATCGATGAAAAGTAAAAATAAATGTCCTCAACTTAACCACAGTATAAATATGAGAGACAGTACGGAAACTACCTACAAACGCTCGAAAACAGCACACTCACACAAACATGCGCATCTACGAGAGATTTGGAAAGGTACCCTATGGACAGCACCGCACAAACCGCTTAGGGGTCTCGTAAATGCGCAGGTTTGTGCGAGTGTGCCGGTACGAGCGTTTGTAGATAGTTTCCTTACTGTCTCATATATTTATACTGTGACTTAATGATATCATTTGAGATGTGCGACCGATGACGTAATAGCCAATAATTTATTTAGCCCTGTAATCATACAGTAAAGTATCACTTTTCATTACACTCGTAGTGTTTACTTAATCTGTTTGATGTTGAACCGCGTACGTATTGACATATTTTATGAATAATAAATCGTTCCGCGTCACGATTGTACTGTTCACCAAAGAAGCAATTTTATAACTCTGTATTTCCTATTCCTATATTTCTTTAATGTAACAAAATTAGGGTGGTAAGGCTTTTTCTAAGTGCACCTGGTTAGCTACAATCCCTTTAGTATATTCAAGCAGCAGCATTTCAGTGCCAGTTCCTTCTAAGATTAGCGTATTTACTGAATTTATACTTATGCTGAAGAAGGTGAACCCTCCAGCGACATGACTCGACAATTAATGAGTCAATATATAATATTATATGTTTTCATTTAATAATTCTTACGATACGTGAAAATATATTTCTGATAAGATATTGGTAATTATATAGGGTCGCATTACTAAAAATATTTATTTAATGGAAGTAAGATATAACCTATACAAAGTTTGGTTGCCAAAGCATCATCGCCACTCTTATATATACGCATATACTTATTTACTATATACTTATATATATTTATACGCAAAGCAGCATTGCTATTTATTATCTAAATAAAATAACAGAAGTTTTAACCTCTTAAGACTCAAGGTACAGTTTATTGTTCAAAATAACATGTAGCGTCCCAGCCCAAGTTTGAATGAGACGTTATTTCCTAGAACGTTTATTCAAGTTGGATTTTGCATTTAAAATTTCATGCTATCTATAACCTATTGTGATATTGTGATTAATGCCATATTACTCAATAAGAGACTGTTTAAAAATGTTTCTTTCGTTTAAAAATCAGGGTCATCTAAACGCCCAATGTGCATTTAAGAGATAGAAAATATTGGTTAAGTTTTTTATTTAATAAAGTAAATTTTCAACAAAAAGTATTAACCGACTTCAATATTA
>JACEII010000029.1:268477-284058 GCA_014332785.1 Antheraea mylitta | reverse complement strand
GGCGAGCGCGGTGCATTTAAACTTTTTAAAAGTAATTATTCAATACGTATTAAACTTTTTATATAATAACACCATGGACTTTTAACTCATCTCGATCTTTATAGCTTCTGCCTTAGGGGAATAAATAAAAAACAAAAAACCCTAAGCACCTAAAAATTACTTATATTCAAACGGCATAACAAATGCAACCATTACTGCAATCGATGTGTGGAATTAAATATTAAGTTTATCCGATAGATTTATTGTTAAGTCATAACCCCTTGAAATATGAAAGATATGGGTGATAATGATGTCACTATCTTGATCTCCCGTTGCGCTATGATACGTTAAGGGAGAAGTAAATTATATCGCGGGCACTTATCTACAGTTAATGAAAATAAACGAGTCCCAATAAACACAATAGATGACATTTTCCCTGAGAATGTGATCGGAATAATACCGTTCGTAATACTGTGTTTATAACTGTTCGTACTGTAGTATCGTGCTATAGAATCTTGGGTGCGTTACTTTATTTTTAAACTCATTTAAAAAAACCATTATCAACGGTAAAATATTTAATACTTTTGTTAAATATGTTAACGTTATTCATTTCTTTAGAAGCAGGTATATGTTTTTCATATTATTACCTTGCTTATGTCGACTGGAATGCTTACCTCTATGATAGGAATGTGTGGAAATTTAAATATACGAAATATTAATCAAACTGAATTAATCGATTAATTATCGAGGAACTGATCCATAAGTTATCTAATCGATAATCGAACCATTAAGTTAACGGAAATAATTTGAATATTTTTCAAAAGATACATAACTATTGGATATATATTAATTGGAAAGAAATCTCAAATAATTCAATTATTATAGTTGGGAATTCGCGATAATTACAATCCTTTTGAATAAAAGTTACTTTTTGTTTAATAATTAATCCCTTCCACAAAGTAATTAATCATTCCCAAGATAATTAACTTTAGGTAAATCCCAATTTTGAATAGGATTCCTAAATTTTTTTTGGAATTTTTATGTCACATTGAAGACAATAAAACAGTAAGATTTTGAATTATTCAACAAAATCGAACATTCAATATGAAGTTTGTAGTTCGGTGAAGCTGTTAAGATCTTGCTAGGTCAATAGCATAGTCAGATAAAAAAACGATATGAAGTTCGAATACCGTGAAGGTGTTTAAATCGGAACAACTGCATCACAGTAAATGTGATTGTAAAATCAATGGCGCGCTGGTCGTTTTATTTACAACACGAGTCACACACCAAAGCTAGTGTAGAATATAAAAGTCTAGTTATAATATATACAACAATCTCAACATTTACAATATAATTATTTTAAAGGTTGTATTCTGTGCCGAATTAATCATATAGCTTTTATTTTTCACACATATAAAGTTTCGTTGTTTCGTAGAAGCTACATATTTTATCTGTTTTAATTTTGGAACGGTTTTTTTTTATAAAATGTTGTCATATTTTTAAATACCTTTTCAATTTCAATTACTGTTTGATCCCTATCGAAAATCCAATGATTTCTAGCCGACGTAATACTCCGAGGAGTCTTCGTTCTGTTACTGCAAGGCTAGTCAAAATTGTATCATTAGGGTTTTAGTCCGTAGAAACAGTAAATAAATCATGTAACGTGTTTTTATATTCTCAAGTCTAGTGAGAAAATATATATATATAGACAATTAATGTATCAACGTATTCACACTCGGCACAGTTTAAAAACGCATATTTATTTCGAACACATTATTCAGGCACGATTCGGCTCTACAAGACATTATTTATCTCAGAATGACCGTAGGAATGTCGATATTTTGGCCCATGTCCAAAATAAAATTTATCGCCAAAACTATGACAAAAGAAAATAAATGTCATTTTGAAGTCGGCCTTGGTTGTTTCACGAGTTCTTGTGTCAAATAACGAGTCAGTAGGTTGCTGCGTTGAACCGCGCAGTCCCCATTAGCCTTGCCTTATGACGTAACCGTTATGCCTTCGATCTTCACAGTTCGACCGTGCGAGACATTGAACGTGCGCTCGCGCATCTTATCCGATATTCGAATTAATATTAGTTTTTTAAATAATATCTTCTCGTACTATTATTTTTTATTTACTCTTATTTCTACTTTCATATAAGAAGATAAATATATCGTGTTATAATAAAAATGTGAGACAAATAATGTGATACCGAAAATTGTGTGTTAATGAAAACGGGAATAACCATTGAATTCAAGAAAACATAAAATACGGTTGTTAATTACAGTAAAGTTTGGGTAAGCTGTCCTCTTTTGACTTTTATATATTTTCATTGGTTGAAAGGATTAATGATATACCAAAATAATGCAGGAAGACCAATTAATTGAATGGAAATAGACAGAATGCATATGTCGGGTACCTGCACGTTTTAAAGTGGGAAAACCTATCTACTAAGAGAAAAGCGCTACCTCGTTCATACCAAAGTAATCGCCTTAACCGTATATTTTCTTGTCGAGACTATTAGGAAATGTAATTTCTAATTGAAGGTACGAGTATTTATTCCTTATAGAAATGTCGATCTACTTTTTAATTTGTATTTGTCTTAGTAATTTTATTTAATGTAAAACATCAATGTAATATAGATTTTATTAATATAATTAATTGTATCCTTATTCTCTTAATCTCATAAAGTTTTTTTATTATAACTAGTAAGCGCAATGATAATAACATAATGTCGTAAATCCAACGCCATTTAGTGTCTTTTTTGGATGCCTAATATTTAAATTAGTAGTTTTCTTTTTAACATAAATTGAAATCCTTTTTATTTACTTGAGCACATTTTAATATATGTATTTGGAGACACAAATAAATACAAACCACAATGGTAATAATATAATTTTGTAAATCCAAGGTAATTGAGTTTCTTCTTTGAATACTTAATATTAAAATTAGTATCTAGTATTCTTTTTAACATAAATTGAAATCCTTTTTCTTTCCTTGAGAATATTTCAATATATGTAATTAAAGGCACAAATAAATAAAAATCACAATGAAAATAACATAATGTCGTCTAATGGCACTGAATGTCTTTATTGATTACTTAATATTAAAATTAATAATTTTCTTTTTAACATAAATTAAAATTCTTTTTTTTATTCGAGAATATTGCAATATATGTATTTAGAGACACAAATGAATACAACTAGCAATCATCCATCAAACAATGGAATAAATAACACGCATTTCAAAACGCTCTTTTGAAAGAAATCCTTGTAACCTTTCAGTAGTCAAGTTCATTACAATCTACAGTACAACTAACACTATTCAACTACAACATAACGACCTAAATATAATGGTGTAATTACTGACCACTGGCAGCGTGGGTAGACCCAGTTTATAACGCTACCCATTTTGCGTTAACTGCACGAATTGGACTCGAACTGGTTCAACGGCATAACTTTTAAATTCAAATTAAGACAATGATTTCAGCTGTTAATTTGATAAATATCAAACGTAACCTATATATGGCTTAATTTAATTAGGACTGGAGGTGTCAAAGTTCGCTAAATATCAATAGGTTTCACACATTCAACATGGGTCAATGAACTTCGAATGTATGTGAATAATTTGTTAATACGACAATCTATATGATAGCTTCATAGTATTTTGTAAAAGTAAGTCATTTAATAAAGGTGTTTATTGCTCTCAAGTGTTAACTTAAGTTCGGTAACTTAACTTTAGATATACCTCCATAATATTAACACAAATATATGAAATCTAATCGACATTAGCTGTCATGGTAATATATATAATACATGGTAAAAAAGTACTCTATGTCTTTTCGGTACCCTTGTGTGTATTTTTATATAAAAAAAAAACAGTTAAATACTTAATGCGTTAAAGCGTAACAAACAGACATACAGACAGATTCACATTCACATTTCAAATATTATCTGTGAACGCATCAACCTATTTTTTAAATTCAGGGAACGATTATGGTTCTTCATAATTAAAAAAAATAACAAATATGTTACGGATACATTATATTGCTTCTGTAATTGATGATTTTATTAAACTTAAACTGAATCTATCGACATTTTAATTCTCCTTGCTAAATGTTACAATCTCCTCAACTCTTTGTTTATATTAATATCACAAATTTTACCCGTAAAACATTGCAAGATTAAATATGGATATTTTCCTTATAAGATATCGATAGATTAAAATTCATTTTCCGAAGTAACAGAAATACGTAGAAATATATGTAAATTACGAAGATCATTCATTTAGTAACGTCAGTCGTTATACGATCAATGCGTCAAATATCTATCTAGAGCACAAAGGGAATATTGTAATGTAAATTACATTGTCAGTTGGCACTTAGTTGTGCAATCAAAGGCTATGCGCATCACGAGTCGCATGTATACGCATAATTAGGAACGGTTTAGCTTGATTGCATTGCCAGAAGGTGAAAATTCCATATGTATAAATTACAATCTTTACTAGAAAACTATATATAGGTACTTCACCTATTTGTGAACTTGTCTTATAATTTCTGAAAGTTGTTGTTCACATGTTTTTATTGATTTAAATTTTATAATTAGAGGTTTTTTAATTTAGAAAATAAATAGATATACATATTCGTGCGCTTATTTGTATAAAAGGTTTGAATTATTATAATTTGGCATATGGACATATAAAATGTTTAATTTACAGACACAAATAATCATATCGAAGCGGATTGTCTGAAGTTGATTCTAATGAAAAAGAGGTTATAATGATTATATGTTACCTAATGTTATACTTAAGTTACGTGTAAAAACTGCAATATTCAAATATAAAGAGTAAATAAATAATTAAAAAAATGTAATAATTACTGTAGCACTTGCAATCAGTCTTTGACAAACACTTTCAATGTTCAGACAAATATGACGGTTCGAGAGTTTTATTAGAATTTAGATAGGATATAAAATAAAATAATCTTTAACATTTTTGTATATAGGTTAACTCATAAACATTTCATCAGTCATAAAATTAAAAAAAAAATTTATTCAGAAAGAAAAGATATTTTTATTCACTCGACAATAATCTGGAACTCTTTACAAAACATTCATTTTTAAAACGCTTAATGAAAGGAGTAACTTTGTTGAAAAATAAAATTGAATTCATATTTTCTTAGAAGCAACAAAAAATGTGATCATGATCTAAAGCTATCTGCTTTAGATGAAAACTCTCGTAATGAATAACCCCTCTTCTAATTATTTTATTTATACGTCTAAAGTTTTCTTGATTTTGATTTTTTCTTAATTTAGGAATTTACGTTAAAGTTGAAACTTGTCTGATATTAAATTAGAGAACTTAGTATAAATAATGCTTTATCTGTAAATTTTCTAACATAGCTAAAAGCTGTTGATTGCATTGCTCTGCATCATAATAAAGTTAAAAAAAATAGCTCAAGTAAATATATTTCGTTCTGGCTTGCCGTATCCATAGTAAACAACTGCCATAGAATTGTGTGCAAACCTGTGTAAACAGTACTTGTTTTGTTATTTGTACAGACTTGAAATAATCATTTGGGTTAATAAGTATTTTGTGAATAAATAATTGAATTATCGGTGATATTAATGACCTTATCTTTACACATTGCAGCATAATTAACTTTGTAAAATAAACAATTATTTAGTTAGAGAAACAGACATTTATTCACTTTATATTACCCTATGAATACTACTGGCAACGCTCGCGGGTCTACAGTAAAACGTTTGTAATTATTTATTGCTATACATATGTATATGAGGTATAGCAAAACTGATAATATATGCACATTATAGGTATTAACATATCTAAACATACTTATTATTTGATATACGAATATATAGAAGGTATAGAAGTTTCTGAGCTGCTCCGCCATCTAGTCTCATCTCGAACTGACTACGCTATTGACCTGGCAAGGTTTTTACAGCTTCACCGGAATACTAAGGCGAGCGCTTTTTTTTTAATTCGAACTGACTATGCTATTTACGCTATTAACCTGGCACGGTCTTTACAGCTTCATAGGACTACTAAGGCGACCGTTTAATTTTTTTTTTTTCGAACTGACGACGCCATTGATCATCTGTCAAGGACTTTACAGCTTCACCGGACTACTAAGCCGAGCGCTCACTCAGCCGATACCAACTTTCATGATAATCTGTAATGCGGTGTTGAAGTTATCAATATCAGATATACATAACAATACTCACTTTTATATATAGGTATACTAGCATTTCCCGTGGTTTCGCACTCGTTATCTGTGCAGTAATAAATTTTGACTCTATATATAATTTCCATAAATATAAGATAATAACTGATTGACGAAATAATGACGGTGACATATTTCATCCTGTTTTTCGCCACCTTAGGTGTGTTTCCAAAAGCCCTTTCTTAGTGGTCACCTACCGTGTAAAAGAAATCCATATGCAAATTTTCACGGCCCTACTAACCTCAGTAGTTCGGGCTGTTTATATAATTTTTCTATAACAATATTCATATCTGTATTCATAAATATTCATATAATTATTGCATTCCACTTCAATGTATTTTCTTAATGCTTTTAGAAACGAAATATTCTTTGAAAATAAATGAAGATTTTTTTCTGTTAACTTAATAGACTGAATTTTGCAATGGTTTTAGGAGAAAGTTGACGTATTTTTCGTGAAAATAAAACTAAAGTTAAAATAAGAAAAGTAACAAGTTTTTGCTTTTACGAAATCAACCTATCTGTGAGAGTCCTTAACAATTATCAACTAGAGATTAATGACAATCATATTTTTTGGTCCGCCTTTAATAATTATGTAAAATAGTTTAATGCAAATATTCTATTTTTTTTTTTTTTTTATGTTTATATATTTATCAAAGCAAAACTGAATAAAAACGAAACGTTTTGCCAATGCTAGATAAAGATTCATGGTTATATTGTGCCATAAAGCTAAACCATCTTTCGTCCGCATATCTCCGTCTTGTGATATCAGATAAAAGATTGAAAGGTATTTATGCAGACCAGCGCAATGTCTTGAAGTGATGACTGTATCTATCAACGGATCGTCTCTCTGCGGTAATACAAAACACGCTATATATTTTATTATCAAGTATACTGATATCAAATATTCTGAACACTGCTGCATTTATTATCTACTGCAAGGTAACTTATTACAAATATTTAGACAAACACACGTCAATATTATCAAAATAAAATGTAAATAAAAAAATTAAAACGGCATCAAAAAAATCTACTCAAAAGAAAAGCAGTAAAGCCTCCTTGATCTTCACTTTTTTTAACATGTGGAGATCCCTAACAGATATCCATCCCGTGGGGCAGCTGAGGATGGGTTATGTGCAATTTGCACGGACTAAAACCCTATGGTGCCTTCATACACCTTATTAGCGGGGGAGCAGGGAATGCCGACTGGCACTGCGTCTTCTCCCCCGAAAGGTGTGGGCCCTCCAAGAGGCCCTGACTGCGGTCTGAGGGGTCAAAGACGGCAAACCCCTCAAAGAGGGAGTGGGTGTTGGAATCCCCCCCCCCACCCTGAAGAACTTTGGAAGTCGCATCGGCACAATGAGCCTCCACAACATGAGCCTGTGTAGTTTAAACTTGATCTTCACCTAGCATTGTCATAACCCCACCGATATCTTGGTTATTTATATATTTCCCACGCGATTTTGTAGAGTTCTTGGTGTTTTATAGAAATCTAAGGTCTAATGCAAATGAAAATCGGACTTTGAAAATATATATGTATCCAATAAATAAAATCTCCGAATCAATTTATACATGGCAAAATTTTATGATCACAAACATTTAAAAAAACCGACGAAATAAAAACGTCCTCCTTTTAAAAATCTATCAGGAATACAGAATTACTGATAGTTTCCATGATTTTTTCGTATTCCAGCATATTTCAACACTAATATTTTATTCTGGATGGTGATATCTATTACAATATGTATATATATATCCAGTATCTACCATCCATATCTACCGCTCTTGGTTTGGGCTACAAACTATTTTATTATATTTATTATATGAGTTGTCCGTTTTAATTTTGTAAGTAACATAAGCTGAAGTCTAAAGAAGCGAAGAAATGATTTTTTTACATTGCAATACTTAACTGAACAACAACAATATCATTAACTCTAAAAAATGTAGTATTGTTGTATTTAGATTTATGTATTTCTCTATTAATAATTGAAACTGTCAATCTACATCTAAATTTAAATAATATATAAATATCCAAAATAGAATAAGTATACAATACATCCAAGCCTGCGAATAAAACAATGAAAACGGAATATTTAGTTCCCAGCCAGTTGTGACTCATTCGTCCTCTGAAACGAGTTCTGCCTTGGAGATAGTTTTGCTTCGTCTCGAGCGCAGCCGGCCTCCTTCTTTGGTATTCGCGGGGGTGAAACTTGTTGCGGCAGGGGTTAAAAAACTTCAGATTAATTCATAACTATAGAATTATAAAACAGTATATTTAGTATATAATATTGTAATTAATATTCTGATGATTAAAAGTAGCTTCACTATATCTTTCGTTTACAATTTTCGAAATATTTTATGGATTATAAACTAACAACATCTATTGTCGCAATTGATGCTTCCTTATGCAAATATTTAAAGCAATCAACAATTAAATTAGAGACTGTTCATTGTCTTTCAATTCGATTTGACAGTATTATTTGACCGATATGGAAAACACGTAAATGAAGAGATAGGTATTAATTTTACCTTTTTTTTATTGTAGCACGGCAAAGTGACTGCACTATGCCTGATGGTAAGCATAGTACAATCCAAAAATAATAGCGACCACCGATTGACACACTGTCTATCGCCGGTCGCCACTATCATGCCGGCCTGTAAAAAGCTGGATATGCACAGGCTGATCCCGAAACGCGACCCGTAGAAGCGAATCACTATTACGGGCTTTTTCGCCATATACATGGTGGTTGCGACCCAGTCAGGCTGTAAAACCCTACCACCCCGCATGCGCCATTACCTCGTTCGTTATTCAGCAGGGTGTACCACGTGCAGGTGAGGTTGGCTTGGGTGACTCAAGTCTTATGATGTTATTCGACACCCCTTAGACTCCCAATTTATTTATATATTTACCCCCCAAAAAATTACCTGATCAATTAAGGTGCAAGTATTAATTACTAATTTTTACGCGCGACTTCGTACGCCTTAATGTAAGTTTGAGTTATCCCTCGAGACCGGTGATTTGTTCTGCATAAAGAGGTCCCTTATGTATTTTTTTGTAGCCCTGAGAACGTGTATTCTATATTTTATGATAATTGGTGAACTGGTTAAAGGTTTAATTTATAACAAACAAACAAACTCATAATCACATTTATAATATTGGTTAAGATTACGATTATGGCTATCATAGCGCAATAACCACTATAGGTGATTTTCTTTTGCGTACGTATATTAAAATTAAAAATATATTGGAGAAGATATGTGGTCGCAATCTGATATGAGTTACTTCCCTTCCCTTGGATGCCTTGCATGAGCATGTTATTTACAAAGTTATTTATTAACATTTAGAAACAACTAAAAGTGTCATAGTAATTTCAAAGTAATTAACCGCCTTCTTTACCGTTCTTATAGCAAAGCGTCGGTTCGGCGAAGCCGATCTGCGTCGTGCGATCTGCGTCATGTGATGCATGCGCACATACATGCATATGTGATGTATGCGCGAACGTCATAACATGCTCATTTGAAGTAGGCCATGAACCATGCAAATACTTAGAAGCACAAATAAAAGCAGAATAGTTTTGCATATAAAAAAAAATTAAACGTATGTCGCCGTTCTCAGAGACCAACGCGCAAGTATAATGAAGTCAAATGGCTTGAGATTAATGACGATATTCTTCACAAAATCATCAATTTTTTTTCTATCTCACTTCCCACTGATAAAACAGTTTTTTTTTCCTGTTGAGAGCTTCCGCTGCTTGTTAGTTAGCTTAAGGAAACTATTCCAAGCGGATGAAGTCGCGGGCATAAACAATATTAATACAATCAATTGCCGAATATATGTACACTCAACACTTCAGAGCGGCTACATTAGTTTAATTAAATAAGGTTTACACAAACGGATGTTTCAAAAATCTTCTCAAGAATGAAAAATTGGGGTTAAAAATGTCCATATACAAAGCGCGGTAAGTGAAACAGAAAACAGTAGGAAGATTTTCAAATTTATTTCATTATATGGTAGTACTCTAAAGGGAAAATTAGATCTATTTTTTCATTATTAGCTCCCTCATGCGAAACTGGAGCGGATAGTTAGTATGTAATGTTTAACTTACATTAATTATACAATGAATCCTCAGTAAACTTAATATCTAATACAGCCATTTTGTCAATCGACCAGGTGTCAACCAATAATCCAGCGCTTTCAGTGCAGAAAATATGACTAAATTGTTAATGCTGATTGTTCATTAGTAAACGTAATTTTTTTTAATAGAACTTTCTTAGTTAGCTACAAACTAGTAGTTTTATGTAGTGAAAACTATCGCCATGTTTCAAGGGTGTTATACAAGATAGTCAATTATATATGATAGCACAAATTAATTCATTCTTGTAGAAAATACCTGAATAATTTTCGATTGTAACATGAGGTATCCAGAATGTATTAATTCTCATGGGTCAGGCCCTCTCCAAACTTTGGTACGTAAACAACAAATACACGGATTACTCTGGCTTGGCATATTCCCAGTTCAAGTCAAGGTTCCTTTAACTACTTAGTAAAAGCAGAATAACAAGAGCATGTCTAATTAAACTTGTATATTCATTCTACGTTTTGAACCGCTTAATTAACGTCATATTCTTATTTCTACTTTATAAAACTTTGGATTATCTTATACTGCTTGCTTGTGACTATCGGATAAGAATTTAAAAGCACATTCTATTGTCAAATTATCGAGAAATGAACTAATATTAATTTTATTTGGTATTTTTGCATTAACTGTATGCAGCTTAATGGTCGTTCACGTTTGAAACAGAACGAAAATATTCATGTTGCTAAATGACAGATGGCGCTATGTCCGCCTCATCGAAATTTCTTCAACTTTTTTTTTCGAACTGACTGTACTATTGACTAAGTGAGGTTTTTACAGCTTCACCGGACTACGAAATTTCTTCAACACATACATAATTCATTCACTAAACCAACTAGGTATGTGTTTGAGTGAGTCCAATAATTGTTTTGTTTCATAATTGGAAACGGTGGTATACTACTATAATAGGGACACCCTAATTAACTAGTGGTATGAAATATATTATTTACGACCTATTCTTAGACCTACCTCATAACTTTCGGAGGAGTTCGAACACAAGCACCGTGATACGAGACTATATATAATAATATATATAAACTTTTTAGAACTACATGTATATAAAATTGGTAAAAAAAACGTAAAATTAGTTAAATGCCAAGTGTTTTAAACAAGGATAAGAAAAGGACGAATGCAAACTTACACGTGTAGAGGGAATCAACATAGACTGTGATTCACAGTAAAAGATATACAGAGTGTATTACAAAGTGTATTTTAATGTGATGCCTTCAATTTAGTAACGATTTAGTTTGTACAATTTAAAAACAAATATTTTTTCAGTTCGTAATCGACATATCCTATTTAACACGTGATATAATCTACATGTATAAGCAAGCTGTATAAAAACATTTTTTTTGCAAAGTAATCAGGTCTATATTTATATATTGTCTTTTAGAATCATGATGTGTAAGTAGCCCAAACATCTTTACCCGTTTCCATAACAACACTGTGATACTCATATATATAATATATATAGAAACCAGGTGTACACGTTCCCTAAAAAAACTCTTATCGCATACAAATACGTAGGGGAGGCTAAAATTTGTCACCTTTTATCTGGCTTGCACGAAGTGTCGTCTTTTTACAATATGTTCCCGACCTTGTACAGTTCGTTCACTGGGATTCTTAAAGGGCACACTTAGTACGTGCCACGTGAAGACACAGTTTCGTAGCCATATTCCGTGTCAGACAGTATATGTAACAACTATACTCTGCTCGCGACTTTGTTCGCGTGGAATAGTTACTTTGGGCTAATGCTAACACGCAGCGTAAGGTTTCAAGAGGAAAAAGAACCCCGAAACACTCTTCATTGGTGCTCCGCTCCCATTAGTCTTAGCGTAATGATATATAGCCTACAACCATTCTTGACAAATGAGCTATATAACATTGAAATAATTTTTCATATCGAACCAGTAGTTCCTGAGATTACTCCCTACAACGTCACAAACTCACAAACTTTACCTCTTTATAATATTAGTATAGATTTTTGCATATATAATAACGGAATATAATCGACTTAATACTTATTTAATAATCATATCACACATTAAGCGACAGTGTGATATAAGACAATAACAATGTTACACCAGTCCTCTTTCAATGCTGAGTCGTCGTCCGAATGAGCAATTACCATCAGGTCAAATTGTAATATACCATTAGCTTATAAAATGAATGAAAAAGTAGATATTTAAGAACCACCGAGATTAGTGCATTCTTTTAAAATTATCTTCTACATTAGTAAATCTGTAAGTATTTCTAAAGGTACACTTTATTCCAAGTTTTAAGTTACATATCTATTATAAAGAACGCTGATCACTAACATCAGGTAAAAAATTGTCCGTTTGTATGTCCGAATTTACTAGAAAAATGGCTTATTAAATATTTATATAATGTTATATTTATGAAGTCTATAATATTCCTTAATTATTAGAATACAAAAATAGTTAATAATGTTGTTACATATCGCAAAAAATATAAATGAATTTTTCAACCTATGTATTTTCATGAAATTCTGTACATGAGAAATTCGTCAATCCCAATTTGATGGAATATAAAAGCTATTATATTACTTTTAGATTTTGTATTTAAAAAAAAAAGATTAATTTCAACCGATTTTTATCATATTTTATACATAAAAAGAATATCGAAAATGGTAGTTAATTGAATACAGGGATTGCCAAATTGTTATTAAGATTTTTTATTGAATACTTTTTATTCTTAATCGATTTTAACTGGTTACTTCATTTCAGAAGTATATGATTTACAAAGATGAACAGTAATAATTTTAGGAATAATAGAATATTCTTAAATTTTAATAAAATAACGAATCAGAAATAACTGAATAAAAATCGCGTGCATAGCTACGGGTAGTTGCTAGTTTCCTCATAAAATGGAATATTATCTGTTGTGTGCATTTCAAATGCTGCGTGTATCCCACGCATTGACACTTCTCTCGTAAAATAGCCCATAATTTATTTAGATCTCGAGGCAGAAAGAATTTTATCGTTGAAATTACTATAGTAATTCACATAAATTTCAGTATCTTCGATTGTATTATTCGTTGTTTTTGTATCTTATATCTTATGTTATCTTTTCTTGAATGTCCATTTAAATATAGAAACATGTAATTTTTGATTTTAAAAATATACCTATTTCTCCATTTACTTTAAAATAAGATATTGGTTATAGAGACATAGAGCTTTAAAAATCACGATAACATTAAAAAAAATATATTACATTACATTAAAAAAAAATTGATATTATTTGTATCTTTATATGGCGTTTACTCATCGTACCCTAATGTGACCTGCCTTTACCCTACAAACCAACCTTTGTAATAGCGTGCGGCGAACCGTGGCTGAGCTTCCTAAAAACAATTTTTGAAAGACCTCATTCGGATAGACATTGGGTGCATTATCCGGGCTCAGCAAATACTGGTAACCTGACAATTAGGTATCCATGCACCCTAAAATAGCACATCGCAGTACGGTAGTCACGATATCGGTTGTGTATAGTGCAAGGCTTGTTTTGTGTATGATTTGTTTTTATATGAAAGTGTATACGCGCAGTGAATATGAAACTGTATGGGTAGGAAAGAAGTATCAAGTAAGTTCCAAAATCCTCATAAAAATATGTAAATAATTATTTAAAAATGTATATGTTTAAAAAAATGTCTTAAAGTATAGTTTCTTACAAATTCGCGCACATACAAACATCGAATTCACTGTATCATTTTTCTTATGTTTTTTAAGATTACGACCTCGGTTCGCAACTTCTTTTTAATTACTGTTTGTAACTAGATACCCATTATTAAACTAAAACTGCGCAGTTATTACAAAGAACAAATTTATTAGACGATACCTTGAGAATATCTTCAGTATAAATTTTATAATAAACTATACCTATACCTCTTATTTTTGATTTGATATGTCTCGTGGCATCGTAGTGATGAATTCTATTACTGAGTTGAAATTTTCCCCGTATATTTCCGTTGCCAGTCTATATTAGACAGGAGGGGTGAGAAAGGGAAGAAGAAAGGAGAGGGTAGGTGGGCTCCGATGCTCTTACTGACTGAACGAAACGCAACATTGCAAGCACTGTTACTTCACATCGGTTTTCTGTGAGAGAGTGGTACTACCCCGGGCGAGCCGACTCATACTTGCTAAAAGCAGTAATAGCTACAGCTTGGCTTTACCACCTAAAGTGAACTGAAAAGTGTGTTTACGTTTAAGAACAATTACTAGAATAATTATTTATTTATTCGAAATACAACAAGATTTATACTAGGACATTCCAATACATACATTTAGAAAAAATGACTCTATACAAATACAATCATAATTATAAGTGTTAATATTGCAAAGATCTCAACTAAAAAGTTAAAAGGAAAATCGAACTTCATATACACGATTCCAATTTACTTTTTAACTCTAATTACTTAAATATATTTCTTTATATACGTTGAGATTATTTGTAAAGATGTCTAGATTTGAGATTGTAAATTTGGAATTGTAATGAGATATCAATCTATTTAAGAATTAATGTAGCCCTAAATTTATTCGGAAGTCATTCGTAATGAAAGGTGTCCTATAGACATTTAACTAAGATATGAAAGAATTAATGTTATGGAATGGTTTTTAGTGTACTAACAAATAGAACAGTACGACCATATAACGAAATAATATATAATCGCAACTAAATAACTGAACATTAGGCTGTGAAATCTGTCAATATTTTTGATAATCCATCTAATGTGTCTGGTCTCACTTACTGACTCACATTTTTATATAGAGATTTTATAGCTCAAACGTTTCACTTTTCCATACAATTTTTCAAATATTTTCTTTCGCCCAAATCTTACCCTGATAACAAACACTAGATCGATTTATCGTCTCCGAAACCACCTACATACTAAGTTTCACGGAAATCGCTAACGCTGTTACAGAGATCCTAAATACATAACAATATAAAAATATACAAGAATTGCTCGTTTAAAGGTATTGGATAATAAGAAAATAATTAGTGAAATATGTGTGCCATGAAGTTATGCGCTTATTATACTTTCGGCAATTTATATTTATTTATATAGTTATATTATATTAGATTTAACTAACCTCTGTCCGCGACTTCGTTCGCGTGGAGTAGAGACACTAACACTAACACGCAGCAGTTCTCAAAAGGAAAAACATCCCGATTTTGAAACATTTTTCATCTGTACTCCGCTCCTATTG
>JACEII010000029.1:256897-268467 GCA_014332785.1 Antheraea mylitta | reverse complement strand
TATTAACTCTTACTACCCCTGAAAAAATATTAACTCTTACTACCCCTAACTAATATCATAAATGGTTTTTTTTTTTGTTACGCTTTTATGCCTTAACTATACAACCGATCATCATGCAATTATGCATACCTGTTTTTTTTTTAACTTTATTTTTGGTAACCAATCTTTGAGATTATTACTGCCATTGTCGTGTAGTTAATAATATTACAAGCGTCGTGTGATTATTTCAATATTCCAACAAGATATTGGCTCCCTTGTTAGACCTCCCAGGGAGTTTTTATGGCATCTCAGAATTTCATGCTCCGTGGTATTATTTTCCATTCACTTCACTTATGCACAATAAACTAACTATATTACGTAAAACACCACCAATTTTACAAAATATAGAGTCAAATAACACAATATTATGAATAAAATATAAAATCCACTACATGACAGACTAAATTTCCGCCAAAAACTCCTCCTACCTAAAATAAAATAAAAGATAAAGAAACTCTTTATCCAGAAAAAGTACGGTTCCCGACGGATAAATCAAATCAACATTAACGCGAGCAAAGTCACGAGCAACTACTATATTTCGCTCACTCATTTATTTTTTAATTCTTCCTGTTATATTATTACGGTTTAAGCTACAATATTGTTAATTTCTTTACTTTCTTTCAGTGCTCCTCATTATTTGCCTATTTAGCGTCAAATATCTGATGGAAGCAATACGTACTGGATACATCTATAGTAGACCCGGTGATGTCTATCATAAATATTAAGAAACAGGTTTATTTACGACATAAAAACGAACTGAGGTTGTTTAGATATAAAAAAAATAGCATCTAAACGATTACTGTTATCAAGATTTTGATACCACGTAAGGTTGTATTATGATATCTAAATATTCCAAATGATATCGCTGAAGTATCAACGAAGCTAAAGAAGTATAATGACAATGAATTGTTCAATCGCTTCTGTAACTGTAAAGTTACCGTTAGTGAAGTCATAAATATCAAACCATTGGTGCTGAGAAAATAAATGACGACTGAACTATTTAAAAACGAAGTGAATTAATAATGTTTATACTTTAAAATGAATTATTTAAAGAACGATTATGGTATTAAAAATATTAATAAAAGTACACAACTTGATGTCTTTAATTAATTTGAACTTTAAAAGGCTACATAAAACTGCTTAACTAACAAAATACAAATTCTTTATAAAATGAACACGGAATAATTTAAAATATTAGAATATTAATCTTATAACAAAAGTCCTAATGCATATCACCGATTTAGCCGACTGTAAGTTGCACCATGTCAAGCGGGTTGAGTGACAGAAGACTGTTATAGGATAGACCAATGTGAACAATGGTAATGTCTCGAATTGACTCCTTCTCTGTACATCCACTAACACGATTGTAACGATAGTGAATCCGATCTTGTTTCTTGTTAGTTCTTCTTGAAGGTTAGGTTTTACTGGACCCATGGTAGTTTGATGTTTATAAGGGCGCTTTTTAAAAACCTAAATGGAATAAAGTATTTTTGATTTTTTTTTTAAATATAAATCTAAACCAATTTCAAGGATATCCCATAATATGACAAGGATCTAAGTATTTTTATTAAATAAGTAATCTGATAAGTAATTCACCATTTTAAACATTGTATAAGATTTATTAATTTATTTCACGATGAACAAAGACTATCTAATACATTAAGATATAATTAATTACACTACATTTAATCACAGTCTGATGCTATTATATTTTAAAATAAATACGACTTAAGTATGTTCCCTATTCATGTCTAAATAGTATATTTAAATTTTCTGGTGTTTTCAAGTCACGTCTTCTCCGTCTACGCCCAAGCATCATTGGTACAACCATCGCCATTGTAGCTGGCAGCATGCCCGCGCCCACTGCAGCTAAAACAGCAGAACTATCCGGCGAAACATTAGACATAACTTTTCTCGTTAAAATTTTACTTTTTACTGGCCGTATCTGCGACGCGGATTCTTCTAAATCATTCTTCTTGTCCAAATCGCGTTTCGACTCTTCTACCGTTTGAAAACTTTTTTCCACTTCTAGTAATCCTCCGTGTGATGTTGTCATATTGGTATAGCCATTATCGACGGGTAGTACAGTCAAACCGACTGCTTGATGGGATGTTACGGTTGAAGCGTCTACTGTATCATCGACAACTGGGTTTAATGATCTTTGCCGTTTTTTATTCCTATATCCCTTAGTTGTTGATAATAAAACCCACTGACCGTCACCATGAGGAGGTCTTGAAGAACGATCATTGTCATAATCAGAAGATCCAGCATAAACTACTTGTGTTGGTCTTCCTAAAGGCCGTCTTTTAGGAGAATTAGTTGATTGGTGAAGAGCTTCATATTCATAGGGAAAGTTTGCTGGACGATTATCAGTTACGAGAGAGTCTGACATTCCATAGTATACTGTGTCATCGTTAGAATCATGTTCTTCAGACTCACAATTTGGTTTATGTGGACGTTTCCCTTCGTTGGAAGCCCACATGGAAGGATATGAAGTTTGCTGAGGCTTACTCCAGGATGGCTTACTTGGCACCTCCAAATCATATCCTTGAGGTATATGTAATTTATTATTAATGTAACCAGGGCGAGTTAAAGTTGGTCTTTTCTGAGACTGTATATAACTGCTACTTGCGCCATGGTTTTCAGAAACATACCTATCATCATCAGGAAATTTATCTTCATCATAATTCCAATTACTAGGTTTTTGTTTTTTAACATTCGGCTTCCATTTCGATATCTTGCTAGTAGACCATGCGACTGGTTCTAGGGATACCCAACCATCTTTGTCATCAAAAGGGTGTTTATGTTGCTTCACTTTTAATTTGTTCCAACTAGTATAGACTTTACTTCCCTCATCTTCGTCGTCTTCTAGGCTCATCTGAGGAAAACGGTCTAATTTAAATTTATCTCGCTTAAGTTTCGCCGCCAGGGCTGTTATAGCTTGCAGACGATCTTTAGGAAAGTCCCTATAATCCTTCATTTTATCCATCGCTGAAACATAGTCATCAAATTCAGCCTCATCTTTATCGTACCCCTCTTGACAGGATGGCCCAAAACACCGTGGTTTGTTACCATCTAAATCATGTATAATATGAGTCATGAGGTTCTTCATTTCTACGTCGTCTTTATCTTCTTTAAGATCAATAATTTCTTTCCACTTACTCTGACTGTTATCATTTTCTATATTTGTAACTGAATCCTTTCCAGACGGATCAAGTTGGTAATTTTTTACTTTTTCGTGTTTCTCAGACTGCATGGGGTTATTAGGATCAGCCGATGAGACGGCGAGCACGCAAATAACAAGTAATAACACTCTCATTTTCATAGTTATTTTCACTTTCGTTTGCGTGGCGATGCGCTAGCAAGGCGCGCTAAGACTGAGCGCGCCGACAGCAATAGCATACTGATATAGTTTTCTTAGTGGACTCACAATACCCTCTCTGCGCTCTAATGCAATGGTAATTGCAATTCAGCTATGATGAACGAGCGAGATAATTATATCAGGATTGTCGTCTAGCGAGAGGTATCTTTTTGTTATCAACTTTCGCAGGGCCGTGACCCTTGCTCGAGAGAAATTGCTTACTATAATCAGTTAAATGTTTCTCTCAACAAAGAATTTTCTCAGATCTTAATCAAATATATGAACGTTTGTTTTGTAGGCACATTTGATGAATACATATCCTTTTTTATAAAAATGTAGTATTCTAATAAATAACAAATAAATCACTAATAATTAAATAGGTACTTTCTCGAATATTAATGTATAAAGAGCATACTATAGTCAATATAACACGTGAGCTATGAAAAAATTGATTGCTTAATGATTGCATACTTTTTATTAAGAAGAAATAGACTGCGTTAGGTTCTTAAATTTCAAGCGAATTTTAAATAACGTATCAAGTTCGGAGTGCCTATAAAATATAATTTGTTGCAAATTGTACTTATGTCAAACAAGAGAGAATAAACACCAAGTATTTTAGAAAGAAACGATTGAAGTTATAATAATCCTTTTAATACATATATTAAGTATAAAATTAATCCAAATCAGAAAATAATATTACGAAATAAATGACTTTTACAGTAATACTTATTTTCTTTTATTAGTATTATAGTTCTAATAGTATTCCTCTAGTAATTGATATGAATTAAAGGTTTAATTTGATAAATATATATATATATATATATAGGTAGTTATAATATAAAGAGGTAAAGTTTGTGAGTTTGTGACCTTGTAGGGGGTAATCTCAGAAAATACTGGTCAAATTTGTAAAAAATATTTCAGTGTTAAAACCTCATTTATCGAAGAAGGCTATATGTCATCACGCTAAGAGCAATAGGAGCGGAGCACCAATGAAGAATGTTTCGAAACTGTTTTTTTTTTCTTTTGAGAGCTTCCACTGCGTGCTAGTGCTAGCCCAGAGTAACTATTTCACGCGGACAAAGTAGCGGGCAGAAGTTAGTATGCTAGAATACATATAAATATTGCATATACATATAATACGCTAGCTTAGCAGCGTGTTCAGACTCCGTATTATTTGACATATGTAGGTTCGAATTCTTACTACCGAAATGGTGAATGAATATATCGGGATGATAGCACAACTCATGGTGGTAGGTAGTATTTTTTAAGTCAGTCTGACTACTTATCACACCCAAGTTAAAAATTTGTTGACAAGCACTTATGTGTTTCGACAGATGCATTCGAGAGCCGGTCTCCTCTAGGTCTTCCGTGTCTACCATCATAGACCACTTCGCCGTTTAACATCCAATCCGATAACATACAAAGTATTAAAAAAACCTTAATATCAAAGAAGTGGAAAATAAAACATATTGATAAAATCCTGAAATTTCTCCTACGTTCCCTACGGATATTTTCGGCTCAAAGAAGGGATCTTGATAGTTGATTCACTAATTTATTATAATTTGTTATAGATATGCGTTTTTATTCGGGCTTCGATTATAACGTAGTCATGTAAGCTTAAATTGTGTAATAAGCATGATGATTCCAAGTCAAGCACTCGTAAGTGTATTCCGTACTAGAGACTAGCTGCACTAGAGAGCCAGTCCCCTCTAGGTTTACCCAGTTTACCATATTAGACCACATCGTAATTTAACAAACTGTAGCTTTGTTCCAATGGTGTATATTTTTATGTGAAACATCTATAGGCGGAGGGAAAACCTGATTGTTGAAAATACGAACTTTGCACTATTAACGAAATAACCAAAAACATTTGCAACTCTATAAATAAACAAAATAAATAAACATATGCCCTTAGATATATGCCGCTAAAAACACGCCTGTGCCCCGTTGATTTTTTAAAATTTTTGTATTTAATAAATATTAATATTTATGTAATAAAATAAATAAACAGTCATTATTTTATGGAACAAATTTGTAATGCTTATTTATCTTTTCATTATACCATAACTAATTCTTCTCGTAATCTTTTCTTTTATGCGTATATTAACTTACACAAAACAATTTCGATGTTTCACATCAACCAGGCGTGACGGCTCAATTTTTAAAAAATATTTTCTATTTGAACATATATCTGAATAAATTAAAAAAAAACATCTATAAGATCTACAATTTCGAAGTAATGCTTTTCTCGATGATGACCCGAAATGGCAACCCGGCTACAGTACTCCAGTTCCCGCGTCGCGTCGTGTCGTGTTTGACTCTCACCGTAATCGTGCGACTACTTATTATGTTTATCTCGAGTCGAATCGATTTCGCTCTAATTATACACTGCACTTTTACCAACAGGTCTCAATCCTAGTACTGAGTGATGCCGCATGTACAATGATTTCGAAGTAACAAAAAGCTTGTTTCTAAAAATTTGGCAACGAATAATTTATGCAATTCGGTTTTAAGAATATTGTATCCTAATATATTTCATTAAATTGAACTATACATACTTATTACCAGGGCTTTTTTGTGGGAGCACAAGCAGGGGGGCACTTAAAGGGAATTTTGAAAATATCGAAAACTAGCCATAAAAACTGAAAAAAAAATGGGCTTGCAACATCCGAAAATTATCGTGTCCCTAAAAGCGAAGTCATTAACTTCCAATGACGAAAAACAATAAAAATAAAATGATTATTTATGTATGCATGTTTGGGTATATTCTTATTAATCTTACTTTTTTTTTAGACCAAAACTAAAGCTAAAGATATTGTTCGATAATTATTTGCTTGTTTTTAATACATTTAATGTTTATAAATTTAGAAATATAAAACGCATGCAAACAAGATAACCCATTTTTAACTGAATTTGTCCTATATTTACTTAATTACATAATATTATACATACCCAGGATTTAAGATAATATTATAAAGGCCAAAATATTGTTCGATTTTTGTTTGTTTAAAAACTCTTATCTTACAGTTCAGTCACATTTTTAGAATTATTTTTGGATTTTGCATCCTTTTTATCGGGGATTTTTTATTCTATCTAACATCACGATACAACACTTTAGTGCGGAGCAATTACCATCTCATTCGACAGGAACATTATCGAGAAGGGTCGAAATATTAACGCCTATGTTAATAAGGTAAACCGGATTTGATCGGCTTCCTACAATACAATACACTACAATATACAGAATTTCTTTAAGCTTACCTAAGTTACAAAATAAAATACCAGTAAAAGGCGCGTCACAGTTATTACAAATAGATTTGTAACTAATATAATATTTGAAAATAAATTCACAAACGGTTATTCGATTCTTAACTAAGCACATCCTGTGTTACAACTAAATAGTTAATAAAGTAAACAAACTTAACAAGACTTACCAATTACGTTAATTAATTATGAATTATGTAGGAAAATTACTGGCAAAATATCACACTTATGTTTAGTATCTTTCTAATATCGTTCGCTAATACTATTATTTATCAACTTTTACAATAAAAAGGAAAAAAAATATCCGAAGTATCCAAGAAAAAGGAATCCTATAAACGACTATCATTTGGATCATCATCATAAACAACAAAAAAATCTCCATGAGTTCTCTACAAGAAATTTACATAAGTAATTAAGTTATTATGGATTAATAATTGTAATTAACAATGGAAAGCTATTTTAGATACTTTTACATCCTATAAATCAATTAGAGTGAGATTATCTAAACTTGTGCGGAGAAAGGAACGCGCAGTAGTAAAACATTCACACATAATATAAATTTATGACGTGACCGACACATGGATCGCTTCACGTTATTAACTGTTGTATGATTATAGCAATGACGACCAATCTTATACGCTAATAGCACAAAAAATATATAGATAAATTTATAAAACAACAGCATTGCTTTAGCAGCTTTAAACTGCGTAACTTTTCAAAGTACACACACACAATTATACAACAATACAAACTCTATGAAGAACGCATACATTCGAGTTATTAAAAAGCTTAATCACAATAACTGTCTCACCAAATATTTACCAAATTATTTAGTTCGCAGGCTATATGCTTTTTTCTGCAAACTCTTGATCCGCATCTTTTTCTATTATCGGTAATTGTACTAGTCTTATTAAAATAGTTGTATATGTCAGCATCTATTGTTATTTTAGTATTAAATATTATACGTTACATTAGTTTACATTAAGTAATACGACATATATATTTTTTATTTTAAATTGTTTGTAGGCTCTTTTATTCCGCCGAACATATCAGCCTCATTGTTTCCCATTTTTTTAGCTCCATCATGGAGTAGCTGATGAGGCATCATTACCAGATCATATAGCTTCTTAGTTTCACCCGAACAGGGTTCAGCCAAGATGCTTTGACAAATACCTATGTTCTGGCAACTATTTTTTATATTACTTATCAACAAATCGCTTTCGATGCGATTCCTTAGCACACTTCATCATCAAGTGATTCACATCCTCAATTTTTCTGTATAGATCGCAGTTGGGAGATTAAACTTTCCTCATTAATAGTTTTTCATAGGTATTATCTCCTTTACGGCGGCAATATTCTTATATTTTACTAGCCTCTGCCCGCGACTTCGTTCGCATGGAATAGATACACTAACACCACACTAACACGCAGCAGTTCTCAAAAGGAAAAAACATCCCGATTTTAAAATAGTTTTCATCTGTGCTCCGCTCCTATTAATCTTAGCGTGATGATATATAGCCTATAACCATTCTCGATGAATGAGCTACATAACATTGAAAGAATTATTCAAATCGGACCAGTAGTTCCTGAGAATACCCCCTACAACGCCACACATCACAACGTCACAAACTCACAAACTCACATACTTTACCTCTTTATAATATTAGTATAGATTGCCAATCTAAATTGTAATCCACAAATAGCTACATGCTTAACGGAATATATTTTACAATTTTTAGATTTTAGCATTTGATCACAAATTCACCTTGTGGTCTAAGAAGGTGAGTACGCTAAGCCTAGAGGAAACTGGCTAACTAGTGTATTAAGATACACTATCAGACAGAAAACACGTATAGGTGCTTGCGACAGATTTTGAATTTAAAGGCGGTACCTAGCCAGGCGGGCTTAGAAAATATCCTAGCAACATGCTATAATTTCATCACAGTATTTTTCTTTGCCTAAAGCTCCGGCTCTTTTACAAAGATTGGAACCCTCGACGAACGATATCCGGATATGCCAAACAATGAATTATTAATTTTAGTTTTAAACACATAGTGCTGAATTACCTTAATGGAAAAATAGTTGCAATGATACCAAAAAAGAAGGTCATACAGAGATAGGTCATTATGACCCAATACGTATTTCGGTGTTCAATACCATTCCGCCACCTATTTAACCCTTAACCTCCAAACACACTTAATCAAGGAACCCTTTTGTGGTAAAATACATATGACTCAGCTATTCTATTTCTTTCTAACTACCGTAAATACAATACTTACAATTTCGTCAAATTGGAATAAAACAATTTGTTATCACGTACCAATCTTTAGAAAATATTGGAATAGAAACTATTTAGAATCGTTGACAACTCTGTTAGTTGTAGAAAGCATAAAGAATAATCATCTAGCGTTAAATGACTGTGGAAGTGACGCCGCGGAGAAGTATCGTCGTGAACCGTGACTATTGGAAAATCTAATTATCACTAAGTTTCACACTCATAAATGTATTATTATGATATATTGCTAACTGGTTAAGAACAGATAAGGTAGTTCTACGTTTTTCTCTGCCTTTGTTAATTCATTTTTTTTATGTTCATTTATATCTTAATATATCTGAATCGTTTCCGAGTCGCTCTCATTATATTATGATTCTTTGTTAAATAGGAGAATTAAATAAAAATCGAATTATGATCACTTTTGGAAGATCCTCCTCGAAAAGGATAGCGCTATTCCCAAAAAAATCAGTATCAAAATAGTCGCCACTATTTGAACTATTCAATATCAGGTGTCAGGCGTTTAATATCAATAAAATCATGGAGTTCACTGTTTGGATTCCAACTGTAGCCAATTCCAATAATATTGCGTTTCTCTCGTTTCCTGGCATATTGGTAGGTACCATTGGCGGATTAGCAGTCTTGGCCGCCCTAGGCCCCAGACCATGTAGTAAGTACCAGCCACCCCTTTCTCAGCACCCATCATATTGAGTACATAATCAGTTTAATTTTTTGCCAACTTTTTTTAAAGGATTTTTGTTATACGATGCGGTGTAGTGCGGCGCACCACAATGTGTGCGAGCCTTTAGAATATTTACGTACTTTGAGTTATTTCTTGTTATCATCAGAGAATTTTTTGTCACGATTGACCAATAAATCCGCCACTGTAGGTACCTCACTTTATTATATACTTAATAGAAAGAAGATCAGAAAGAAATATGCAATATCCTGGCTTTTAGAAATAAACATCACGCGAGAAGAAAATCCTGTTAGGAGTAAATCTGTGTTTTATTCTGCACAATTTGCAAATTTATTCTAACTGTCGAATAGATTTAGTTACTAAACTGTTCCTAGATATTTAGTACTACATCATGTTATGTTAGTAATAATATAAACGTAGACTAAAAGACTGAGCAGATGAGGCTTTAAACTATGCAATATAGTGAAGTGAACATAAAGTTACAACAAACAAAGGTAATAGTAAAATAAATCAATCAGGTTTAAGGCGATAAGAGAACTGCTAACATTCGATAACTGAAGAGGCGCCACAATGATTAGAAAAGAATAAGTATAATCTTAATGTGTTCCTATAGTTGTTTTTCGATCAATAATAGATAAACACACCAAAACTTTAAAAGAAAGTAGCACTTAAGACAGGCAGTTTTCGTAAACAGATATTCCAAATTTGGAAGTCTTAGCTGATCAGACATAGTATGGAAAAATATCTGTTAACAATCTATGGTATCATCGTAATGTTTTCTTTCCTCAAACGACCAATTTATTAACTGCGCAGACATTCATCAATTCGGACTCGTATAGTTAGAGAAGACTTCCCAATGCACTAACATTCCTCATCGTCGATTCAACTATAATTTAAAACGACAATAAAAATAAAACCTTGTGTAGATTTTAATTCGCATTTCTTGAAAACAGATTTACAAATAACACATGAGGCACTGAGCCACGAAGTCATAATAGTTATTTTGTAAACAGAGAAGAAAGTCGACGATCATTTCAAACGGACCGGGGTTAAACACGGCCGCGGGAACCATTGTCATAATGCGAATTGCTTTCTTTAAACATTGTTGAGGTTGGATCACACAAATGGCTACATGAAAATATTATTTGCAAAGATTATTTGCATAATACACTATTTAAAATGCTTTTACAATTAACACATACAGTTTACAAGTGTTTGGCATCATTAGGAGTTCCACGATCTTATTCAAGTTATTTTTTATTGATTACTGAACCACATATTCTTTTGAAATTGTTGGAATATTTAGGATTCCTGTTAACTGCATCAGTGGCTTTACATGCCTCATCAGAACCACTTTAACTTATGACACAATAACTTAATAAAAAAAAAAAATTGAAATAGCAACAAATTTCAAATTAAAATCCTGTACGTGGTAGAGCCACACTGTAGCTATTATGGGCTTCAGCATAAATGGGTCAGCTTGTCCGGGATAGTGCCACCCTCTCACAGAGGGTCTCACAAAACCAACGTGAAGTAACAGTGCAACGCACTTGCGACACCTTTAGTGTTGCTAGATATAAAAAAGTGCTCCTATGATATAAAAAACGTGAATTTATTAGAAGATAGTTTATTGGCGTTAATCACAGTCTAAGACTTAAACAACAAAGACTTAGACACTAAAAGACAGTACCAGCGAAGATCGAAAGAGTAACACACTCCTGCAAACTTAGTAACAAACGTTTTTCGATCTGCACCGACAGATTCAAAACACTATATATTAAAATTATTGGTCACATCATTATTTATTTAATGCCTAGTAGTTATTATAAAATTATTATGAATTTAATGAGTCAAATTAACTCAGACATAAGTCTTGGTTTGCAAGATTACCTTCTCCAAAATCATAATAATTGTACTAATGGTTAGCGTTTGCA
>JACEII010000029.1:118768-256461 GCA_014332785.1 Antheraea mylitta | reverse complement strand
TTAATCTTTCTTAATCAAATCTTAATAACTTTGTGTAAGACCAAAGTTACTTGCCTAGTTTTTCACGGTTTTCCGATTAATTATCGTATTCGAAGGCAGATACACATGTGTGGCTTGGTTCAATAACCATAACTTGTTTTCAAAGTTAAGTGGGTGTGCAAAAAACCCACTTTCATTGTTTCTGCTGCATAATGCATATCTATTACATACGTTTACCATTTTATTCGAAAAGAATAATGCATGGATAACAGAACATATAATATACTTACTGCATATGAAGATGTCATAATAGTTTCGGTTGTATTAATAAATAGATTGATTTTTGAATTATGTTTTTTAGTATGGACATGTTTTTATTCACAGTTTGGCATAAGCTTCTTCTTCTTGCCCTAATCCCACCTAAGTTGGGTCGATATTTTCCGTTTCTACTCTTCCCTGACAGATGATATCTCAGTATTCACACCTTTGATACACATATCATTTTTAACACAACACATCCGTACCTTTTTCAGCCTTTACTCTTATATTCGTCCACTTCATACGCATGAATTTCTAGTTAATAATTTTCATAACTTCTCATAACATGCCCATACCATGCTATCCTACTCCTTAACTTTTTACTCATTGCTGCTATTTTCATATTAACATACATTAAATAATAACAATAACATTTAATTTTTCTTTAAAGAAGACTTCCTCTACATTTATTAATTCTACTATGAATAATAGAATCTTTAAAACAGAACAAAGGAAATCTTGAACAGTTATAAATTACAAAATGTAGTACGCATGTCTTTAAATTTTCAGAGTTGTCTTTATCACGCGTTTCCATTGCACATGGCATTTTCATTTTGAGCCTATGAATCTCAAAGTAGTCTATATCGATCGCCAGAGATCTCTAACGACAAGCATAGTAGTGTTAGCGAAAAAATAAATGGAAAGCCCGTGGAGTGTTTGGCGGGATTTTAGCCTGTCATGTAGGGGATTTTATATTTTATTAATAATCTTATGTTATTTGACTCTATATTTTGTAAATTTGGTTGTGTTTTACGTAATATAGTTAGCATAAGTGAAGTGGATGGAAAATAATACCAAGGAGCATGAAATTCTGAGATGTCACAAAAACTCCCTGGAAGGTTCTAACAAGGGATCCACCATCTTGTTAGAATATTGATTCACACGACGCTTAATATTGAAATGATATTATGACGCTTGTAATATTATTAACTACGCGACAATGGCAGTAATAATCTGAAAGATTGATTGCCAAAAATAAAGTTTAGAAAAAATTGGAAAACCCATGAGATGCAAGGTTTAAGGATAATGATCTCATGTAAGTAGCTTGCGGATTCAATTTGGTTTACAATGCACATACTGCTTTCCTGCTTCTACTACTTAAACACTGTTTCTTTATAATATAAGAACATATCTAGTACATAAACGATAAAATCAACTTTTCAAAACATATTTGAAGTTGAAGAATGTGTGAAAAAGCAATGTCAGGTAAGTAAGGGAACAACCGAAATTAATTGCGAGTCTACGAGAGAAAAAAGTTTTTTTTTTTTATTGTAGCACGACAAAGTGACTGCACTATACCTGATGGTAAGCATAGTACAATCCAAAAACAGTGGCGACCACCGAGAGACAGATCATCCATCGTCGGTCGCCGCTGTCATGCCGGCCATAATGACGAAAGTCACCTGGTACTGGATATGCATACGCTGATCCCGAAACGCGACGCGCAAAAGCGAGTCACTATGACGGGCTTTTTCGCCATGTACATGGTGGTTGCGACCCAGTCGGGCTGTATAACCCTACCACCCCGCTATCGCCATTGCCTCGTTCGTTGATCAGCAGGGTGCACCACGTGCAGGTGAGGTTGGCTTGGGTGTCTCAAGTCTTAAGATGTTACTCGACACCCCTTACACCCCAAAACCTATTATTTAAATAAAATACATATGTGTATTTAATCCATTAATCAGTTACTTTTAAGTTTGAAGCCTACTGATGTCACTACTACCCAGAATGCTGACAAAAAGAAAATAATAAAAACGTGCAACTTCACGATCTTTGTCAATAGTAATTGAGGCCATAGCCAACATCTTTGAAAAATGTGTTCATTGTTATGTCACAATTATATAAACTATAAGTAAGTGTCCCAGATGTTCATGTGGTAAGTATTACGGAAGCGGATTGACATATCTTCTGGGCAAACAAACATTTGCCGCTCCGTTAAACTTTCTTATTGTATAATTATAACTTTTGTATAACTTTTGTTTCCTACACATAATATGTTCATGAACTATTGTAAAATGCTATTTTTTTACACATTCTTGAAAATCTACACATATAATAAGAATGTTAAACTAAAGTGTATGTATTTTTTAAAATAGGCAAGCAAGGAATACGAGAGTTGTTTAGGGATTTAATGAAATTCAAATAAGTTTAACAATTTAATTTCCTTATTAACATCATATAGTGGCAGGAACACGGAAGAAGTATAAATTTCAAATATATAAAATGAAAAATTGATCTATACTTCTATTCTAAGTAATATTATAAAGAGGTAAAGTTTGTGAGTTTGTAACGTTGTGAGTTTGTGAGGTTTTAAAGGGTAATCCCAGGAATTACTGGTCCGATTTTAAAAAATTCTTCCAGTGTTATATAGCTCATTTATCGAGGAGGGTTATAGGCTATATACCATTACGCTAAGGCCAATAGGAGCAGAGTACAGATTAAATGTATTTCAAAATCGGGATTTCTTTTTCCTTTTGAAAGTGTTGCGTGTTAGCGTTAGTCCAGAATGACTATTACTACGCAGACGAAGTCGCGGGCAGGGGCTAATCAAATATAAATATGTAACATCAATCTTCATAACAAATATTTTATATTCAATCTTAGACTCTGGCGACCTATTTTACCATTATCTACTTAAATACTGCTGTATTTTTACTTATCGAATTAATAGCCTAAAGGAAGAATTCTTAAAATGTTATTATCCGGTGCCTTTCTATTATTTTTACAAAAACAATTCTATGACGACTCGAAGCAATAACAATAGCTCCATTATGAGATGTCATCGTGCGTGCAAACAAAAGCGGACGGGAATAGATAAAACACAGTAAACTAACCATACCATACCATATCACTGGCCATCGAGTTACCTGTTTCCTCCAGTCAACAGCCAACCCCCGACAGAGATGGTTGCGATATACATACTTCTGTTTTGCGTTTCTTATATCTCAGCGGATCATCTTGGAGCGTACTCTTCACCGCAGTACGCTAAATCGATGTACAAGAAAGGATATGACACCAACGCGTTACTGCCGAGGGAAACAGCGCCGATACCATTCCAAGAAAAACAAGCTGCATCGAGGATCGATGGCAACAACACTGCTGAATACAGCCAGTCATCATTTTTGGAATCTGCGAGTAATTTTCTAAGCGGTACGGGAGGCCAAGTTGTGACGAGCATAGCTAAGGACTTCATAGCTAGGTCGACTGGGAGCAGTCAGGTTGGTTTTGACTGTGTTTCGCAGGTTCGTATTGCACTTTCACGATAAATTTGCACGCTTTTCGTATGACTAATTGTGCTTTGTATTTATACAGATAAGAATTTAAAGGATGAATTCATAGAACTGAGTCATCAACGTTTTTGGAATTTATAAGCTAGTATAAGCATGTTTAAGAATTTAATGAAGAATTTAATGTTTGTTTGTTCGGTCAAAAGGATAGGTAGGGCAAAGGAATCATTGTAATTCAATTAGCTGGTTTGTGTCCGGTTAAGATTATTCGGTATAAATAAAAAAGCAACTGGGCATTTTAAGGATTTTAAAACTATTTTTTTTTTAATATGACGTGTCATCTTCAATATACCTAGTATTTAAGGATTACACAACAGTTTAATAACCTAGAAACAATCAAAATGTAACACATTTTTCCATTCACAGGTCCTCAGTTTAAATTTAACAAACCTGGTGATACTTATTATACTAAAGGCATTAATCCTAGCAGCTGGTTTCTTCGGCGCCGGTGCGTGGAAAGGTGGTCACTATTACGGAAGAAGTTTAGACGGTAAGCTTTTATGCTATAAATTATGTTTTAATATTCGAAGACATCAACTAAAGAATAAATATTCTTTACTTTACAGTTTGGTTACTTTATTTATATAAAACCTCAAAGGATGGATGAACGTTTCTTCCCTTTTCATACAAAAAGTACTGAATGGGTTTTTATTAAACTTTACAGTAATACTTTATGCATTAAAATAAACACACTGTCTATAATTGATCAAATCAAATCAAAGTAAAAGCCGAGGTTCGATCTGTGGACATCGAAACCAGTGAAGTCAATCGACCACAACGGTAGTTATTAGATTCTCTTTAAAATGTAGCATAATGACTAGGAAGTATTGCAAATGGGTACCGGTATATAGAACATACATCTGCTCTCAAAATACTTTTTTTTTCGACACGTGCCAAATCCAATGGTCAAGCGAAACATCGGGTTTTAATCCGATATACTTATGGATCGATTTGCCGAGTCCATCGACACTTAATCCCATTGCTAGGGGATTATTTATTTGTATCTCGTCTGTCAAATGACCAACGGGTTTTTGGAATGTAGAAAATGATGATTTTATTCCCGCGAACTGCATATTAACGGAGCAGACTTCATGTTTGTATATTGTTAAATTACTATATCGGATGTGGTAACAGAAAAGGCTGAAATGAGGAATACAAGATAAAAATTGGTTTGATATCTTCCTAATTCTCCGCCTAAATTATAGCATTTGACTGCATATTGCTAACTCGGTCTCCATATGCGCTGATTTACCAGCAATATTTTTTTTTATTAATATAGTTCATAACTTAATGATGTAACTTCTTAATATAACTACCTAGTTCCATAGATTTACTTTTGTATTTAAATCACCTTTACTTATTTCAGCTTATTGAGAACTAACTTTGTTATACGTTTATACGTTGTTTCAACCTAATTCTAGCAAACTATCTACTCAAAATTCTGCATCGAATGGTCATCGTCTCATGCCGATACGTTAAATAATTTTAGCTTATTTGTGCCTCAAAGGAACTGTGGTTTCTTTTTTTTATCGAAGCACGGCATAGTGACTGCACTATGCCCGATGTTAAGCATAGTACAATCCAAAAACATCGGCAACCAGCGAGAGACAGATTATCCATCGTCGGTCGCCGTTGTCATGCCGGCCATAATAACGATAGTCATCCGGTACTGGATATGCACAGGCGGATCCCGAAACGCGACGCGCAGAAGCAAGTCACTATGACGAGCTTTTTCGCCATATGCATGGTGGTTGCGACCCAGTCGGGCTGTAAAACCATACCACCCCGCTTTCACCATTGCCTCGTTCGTTATTCAGCAGGGTGCACCACGTGCAGGTGATGTTGGCTTGGGTGTCTCAAGTCTTAAGATGTTACTCGACACCCCTTACACCCCAAATGTATATATTTATACATGTTTAGAACTAAATGACATGCCATATAAATGTGCTAACGAAATTATTCTGATTTATGATAGATAACAAGAACGCCTCTTACATCACCGAAGATGAAATTTTACTATACTTGAGCTATCTAGCAGGTCAGCAGAAGAAAGACTATAATTGTTTATATTTGCTCTCATGTCAAAAACCAGAACTGGCTGCGGTTTATTCGTCAGGAGCTGAATTGTTACTACAAGGCACTAAGCTTTTACAGGGGTATGTATTCATATTATTCCTACGGTAGTTATGAACTTTTTTTTTTGACAACAACAAAGAGTTATGTATGTCTAGAAAGAGATTTGTTCATCGATCGGCTATGGCAGCACACTCAGCATATTTCTAGATATAAATAATGCATACACTAAGTACAATTACTCTATAGTAGGATCAGTAACAAGTGCGACTTCTAAAAAAACTTTTTAACAAAAAATTAAACCGCCGAAAAAAATTGAAAAGCAAAAAATAATAAACCTTTTACTTTTTTAGTCTTAATAACTAAGTTCTTAAAGTAATGTAAGTATACCTAAATGATTTTAAGTCGGCGCCAAATAATCAATGAACGAATGTACTTTAAATTGAAACATATAACCAAATCAAATTAAAAATGCAATGTGAAATCTCCAGCGGTAACATGTGTGCCCGTTGTTGTCTCGCTGACATTAACTTATTATATATATATGCTTTATATAATATATTTTTATAATATGTTTTTTCGGCAGTTAAATTTTTTGTTGAAAAGTTTTTATTTTATAATTTTTTGTGGCTATAATCTACTAATTACTATATGCTTGATTTATTTGTAATACATAACTCAAAGACTGAATTATAAATCATTCCCTGTTTGCCTAACCTTAGGTTGTTTTTTCTTGTCAAAATGTACATGGGACCAACTTCGGGGTATACTCTTTCAAATCAAAGAATCTATATTCTATATATTCTATATTCTATATACTATAATAAAACTGTAACAAGTCGAAATCTGTACATTAAATATTTTTTGAAAATTTTAATCAGGGTAGACTATGTTATCGATATAGAAGCCAAAAATAATCTTTTTACAATTTTTGTCTGTCTGTCTGTCTGTCTGTCTGTCTGTCCCTATGATCACGCATCACTCTGAAACTACTGAACCAATCTTGAAGAAACTTGACGTAGTAATAACTAATACTACGAGATTACATCAAATATACTTTTTGTCCCATAAAACGCAAAGGGTTCTCCAGGATAAAGGATTAAAGTCTATAATCTAAACCCGTATTACTCTGAAAGTACTGCACCAATTTCAACGAAACTTAACACAGTAATAACTGATATTACAAGGCTACATCCAGGATACCCTTTGTCCCATAAAACGCAAGGGGTTCTCCAGGATAACGAAAAACAAAAATTTGTAGTTAACGTAACTAGACTTTTTTGCGACACCTTAGTACAAGAGCCGGCAACGTTGAAAGAACAAGAATTTTAGAATAGCTGGTTCTTTAATATATCAATATATATTTTTTTGTATCATAGGAGGCAAACGAACAGGTGGGTCACGTGATGTTAAGTGACCACCACCCTTTATAGACACTAGCAACACCGGGGTGTCATAAATGCGTTGGCAACCTGTATATTGGAGGAGGGTAAGGGAAGGCTAAGGAGAAAAGGAGAAGAGAGGTAAGCCTACGGCGCTCTTACTGACCAAACGAAACACTACGATGCAAGCACTGTTATTTCACGTCGGTTTTCTGTGAGAGGTTGGTATTAAACCCGAAAGGACACTTGGTAGCCGGTTAACGTTGTATTTTTAATGCGCATTTTGATTTAATTAATTTTGATTCATGAATAGGTTTAGGAACATTTTTTTTCAGTAACTTTTAAACACAATTAAAAGCATGAATTTATCACAGTCAGACACATTTTTCTATAAACAATCATATATATACCCGCTGATATAATTAATAAATAAAAATGATAAAATTCAAACCAATTATTGTTTTTAGCAAAGAACAAATTTCATTTTATTAAACATTATTGATATTAAGATTTCACCATATACAATGAAACAACGATAAACGTAAATGTATGATTTGGGATTGACGCCATCTTAAATATATGCGTCGATTATCAGGCTATACGAAACCGAAATACCTTGGGCCGGCGAGGTGAAATATCTCGGCGTCACTTTAGATAAACACTTAAATTTCGATTCACACACATATAGAGTGCGAAACAAAGCCGTTATGGTCTTGGGTCGTCTCTATCGTTTGCTTTGTCATAAGAGTAAAATATCCCCCAGACATAAACTCACTTTATATAAAACTTGCATCCGTCCGATTATGACGTACAGTTCTTCGGTCTTTGCACATGCGCAAAATCGTATTCAAAAGTTGCAGGTTCTCCAGAACCGAGCCCTACGTCAAATCACCGGTGCCCCATGATACGTCCGGAATAAGGATCTCCACGGGGACCTGGAGATGCCTTCTGTCTGGGCGTAAATAAAATCACTCACACGTAGTTATTTCGAATAAGCCGCGAATCATTGCAGCCCTTTAGTGGGATCCACCGCGAACTATGAACCCGTACCCAACGCTGCGCAGTATAGAAGACGACCGCGACACATTTTACCGACCGTCCTGATTCAATCACGTCAGCGAAAGATCAGTACCAGCCTATCTCTTCAAACAAAGCGTGTTCACATCCACGCCCGCATAACCACAGATCACACCGCCGTGGTCTGGGGATAAATTTCGCTCCCGCACACCAGATTAGGCCCCGCTCGGCAACGGCTGAAACCTAAGTCCGTTCCCTCGGCGGGGAGCCCTTGAGTACTCTGCTCACGCGATACAGTGCCACAAAACTTTACATCAATGCTACAACATCACACACATCACCTATATACACGTGCATGCCAACACGCTTACACGCTGTTTTTCTTTTTCAGAGAAATAGACGACAAAGAGTTCTACCCTTATTTTTCTCCATCCTATCCTATCTTATATAGTTAAGAGAATTTTCTCCGATACAATATACATACAGGAGTTGTTGAGGCACACATGACCGTTACACATGCATGTTTTAATAACTTATATACGTATATCTAGATGGATTAGCTTAGGTTAGCTCAGATAGGTCGCGATTTTTGGACAAAACAGGCAACAGCCCAAGCCGAGGTGTGCTGTGCACACTTGAGTTGGCCGCCCAAACATCCCAAGTCGGTTGAGTGCTTTCAGTGCTCGCCTCAATAGTTCGATGAAGCTGTAAAGACCTTTCCAGGTCAACAGCGTATACATTTCGAAAAAAAAAATGCGTCGATAACATACGCTGCCACAATTATCGCTATTTTTATCGTGAAGCCAGTAGTACTGCACTAAACTATACCTATAGCTATATTCTATACACATATTATTTTTATAGCAATGAATTGGTCTAAATATTGAGTTAATAACTGAATTTGTGTGAAAGATGAAATTTGTACTTATTTATATCTAAATATAATAATAATAAAATTACTACTATTCTAGCATGGGTTAAGATTACTTTTATTTTTATTTCCAAAAAATAGCATCAAGCACATTATTGTCAATACCATGAATGTCTTTCAATAATAATTCAATTTTAATAACGTTTCAAAGTTAGTGAAAATATACATCCTAAATTTTAAAAATCAATATTTTTGTCTGTAAAGGTACGATATACACAAATAAATGGCCTCTAACTACGTAGGTATTTTCGCCAATATCAAGTGTGACAAATACACAATATAAATTTAATGCCAAATATTTAGTGTAATAATTTAGAATAATCTATAATAGAAACATATCAACATGGATAAATTACCAAAAGGTCATAGGTACTATGTTGTGAGTGGTACAGAGATTATTTATAAAAATAAATTGAAAATATATTTAAAATACGTTTTCGAAACAATTTATAACTCTTAGACAATAGTTTCAAGCAAGTGACAGACGTTTCGGCGCTATGTTTGACGCTTCGATACGGTGTTCATATATTTTTCTTTAATACAATGGAGTATAAAAAGGTTTTAATACAAGTTGAGAATAGTTATGATAAAGTAAGTGGTAGAGATGTTTATTTAGTTTTATGTAGGTTAGTTTTTATCTTAATTGATCTTGGTAGATGTGTTTTTTTCTTCGAAATGACTACGCTATTGACCGAGCAAGGTCATAACAGCTTCACCGGACTACAAACAACGGAGTGTTTGATGGTGCTACGAACGGGTACTAGGCTTATTTAAAAAAAAAATACATGTAATCTGGGTATATGTTTCAGTAAATCCGTGGATAGTTTGGATTCACAATTGGAAACGGTAGTTATGGCTGTACTCGGGTATCAGTTTTATTCAATTTTTTCGCGTTTAAAAATACAATGGAAACCAGTGATAACCAATTTGGTGCAGACGAAGTTGCACGGGTCAGCTAGTAATAAATAAAGTCGGACTATTCTGTCAAAAGTTTTGCGCGGTCTTAGATATAATTAGTGAGTGAACAATTAATAATTCTCTATTTTCATACCCTTAGGGTTGACCAACATTGGAGTATATACGCTTTCCAATAAAAAAAGAATTTTTACAATCGGACTATATTGTAAAAAGTTATGCGTGATCATACATAATATATATATATATACGCATCGAATTGAGAACCTCGTCGGTTAATAAAAAGGTTCAAATGAATCTAACATTACGTAACAGTGTTATACGCACGTCGTTGTTAAAAAAGACATACTTTCTAGTTTAAATTTCAATTGTAAAATTTTATGATGATTGTCATTATTTATTCGTGGAAATTAATAGAAGTGTAAAGAATTGAACGTTTCAAAACATAAATCGCCAGTGTAATTACTTTTATTTTTATTCAAGGAAAATATCACGAACTTTACCTCTTTATAATATTACCTATACAGTATAGAAGTACATAGATTAATATTATAAAAGAGGTAAAGTTTGTGAATTTGTGACGTTGTAGGGGGTAATCTCAGGAACTACTGGTTCGATATGAAAAATGCTTTCAGTGTTATATAGCTCATTTATCGAGGATGATTATAGGTTATATGTCATCACGTTAAGACCAATAGAAGCGGAGCAGCAACGAATAATGTTTAAAAATCAGGGATTTTTTTCTTCTTGAGAGCTGCCGCTGCGTGTTAGCGTTAGCCCAAAAGTAACTATTCCACACGAACGAAGTCGCGGGCAGAGGCTAGTAATATAATATAGATGTGATATTATTACGAAATTACAGGAATACAATGGATTTAGACCAGTATGAAGACATATCGAATGGTGTGAAAAATGCAGTCGATTGGGGTTCTAAAAGAATGTCCTGCGATACGAGATATAGATGCAGTGAATAAAAAATATTTTCTATACGTACAACTTCTTAATAAGTACCTAATCAAATTCGACAAAGGTTGAAAAAAAGAAAACCATTTATTTTACAGCTTCATTTTAATTATATTATTCTATTTTGTATATAAACGTTGGTATTATAAGAAAATAATAATAATAATTTTATTTGATACATAAAATATTATTATTACACGTAGGGAATAGAACGAAGTTAGAAACACGCGTAGTTTTTTTTTTTTTTGAAGCGGTAATAGCTCGGCCTGCTTTTATTGAATCAGAGAATTAGATGTCGTATAAATAACTAATTAATATTTATTAAGTAGCTTATTTATAATTATCAATAAAACTATAAAAATAAATTTTATATTTCTAAAGCTCTTTTCTTTAATATTAATCATACATTTACAGTTATTTACAAGTACAATTGTATACACATAATTGAATCTATGTCACATATTGTATTGTATAAGTTAATTAATTTTATGACCCATGACCCATTATCATGAAATATAAAATAAATAAAATAATTGGTTACAGCATAATACATTTTACACCGTTGTATGATTATTAACACGATTGTGATCTGTTATATAGTCTTTTTTTTACTTTATTTTTGGCAAACAATTTTTCAGATTATTACTGCCATCATCGTGTAGTTAATAATATTACCAACGTCATGTGTATATTTCAATATTTTAACAAGATGGTGGCTCCTTTGTTAGAACCTTCCCGGGAGTTTTTGGCATCTCAGAATTTCATGCTTCGTGGTATTAATTTCTCTTCATTTATGCACAATAAACTAACTATATTACGTAAAACACCACCAAGTTTACAAAATATAGAGTAAAAGAACACAAGATTATGAATAAAATATAAAATTCACTACATGACAGACTAAAATCCCGCCAAAATCTCATATTTTATTTTAATCCATAAACTTACGTTGTTGGACATGGATTCGAATAATGAAATTTTACGTAATACAGTTTGGTTATTCTGCACAAAATGCAATGATATTACAACTATATTATTGACAAAGTGGAATATAAATCATAACTACAATTATTTATTTTGAGACGCTTCGAAAACACTCTGGTAATTTGTAACAAAGTTGCAAGGGAGTTATTAGAAACATCTTCTATTGACGATCCACCCGCTCTAACCAATATGGAAGTGTCAGTGTGTAGACTAGGAATGACCGGTCATCCGACCATTATAATAGTGTCCGTGTATCTCCCGCCGACTAAAGAATTATTAAAATCCGACATAGAAGCGTTGTTCGAATTAGGAGACTCCGTCATAATAGCGGGGGACCTCAACAGCGGGAATGTCATCTGGAACAGTCCAACTACTTCTCGTAACGGGAAAATATTGGACAGACTAGGCAACGATCTAGCTTTTGACGTCATAGCCCCTATGGAACCCACTCACTTTCAAGATAACTGTCGTCCGACAGTGTTAGACGTAGCTCTCTTTAAAAATGTCAAGCTTCGGGTACGACTCATACAAGTCGTACACGAACTTGACTCAAATCACCGTCCCGTTATACTACTGTTAGGTTCGAGCTCTGATGCCACCCCTCCGTCGGTTAAGGTGGCAGATTACGCAAAACTCGCGCGTTATTTCAAAGAATTATCTTTATTCGTGTGAAATTATCTCTGAAGTAGGATTACCTACTTCTCAAAGTTTAGACAGGATTCCGGACGCGTTGGTGTCGAAAGCCGACGCGGACCTGGCTATCGATTACCTCCAGACCGCCGTCAGGGAGACCTCGAAAGAGGTACAAGCGGTAAACGATCGCCGCTTTATACTTCCGGACGACGTGAAGGCATTGATTACAGAAAAGAACGCCGCGACCCGAGCTCACGACACTTACCCGTCCGCAGAGAATCGTGATCGTTTACGCTCACTACGAAAGTTAGTTAAAAATCGAATCTCTCAGATCCGGGCCGACAGGTGGTACAGTCTTCTGGAGGACATCCGGCCATCTCACCTGGCGTACTGGAAACTTGCGCGGACATTTAAGTCAAACGAGACCATTCCGATGCCCCCTCGTGATAGAGGCCCCGGGCTACTTCCCGCGTTCGATACTATAGACAAGGCGGAGTGTCTCGCCGCGAGTTTAGAGGAACAATGTTCACCGAACACAGCAAACACTGACCCTACACATATTGGATCGATAGAGACCTCGGTAGAGCACGCGCTCGCGTCCCCGCCGGCCGATACGCTAACTCCTATCACTTTTGATGAAGTATCGGATGCCATCAAGCGTCTAAAACTTAGGAAGTCCCCAGGTCCCGATGGAATCAGGAACGAAGTACTGAGACTCCTTCCTGATCGCATATAGCTTTACTGGTCTGCATCTTCAATGCGGCCATATCCCAGGGCTACTTTCCAGCCGTCTGGAAGAAGGCCGTAGTAATAGGCAAGCCCGGTAAAGAAGCTACGCTTCCCGATAGCTATCGCCCGATTAGCCTGTTAGATACATTAGGTAAATTATACAAGCGGCTCCTTCTGAACCGTCTCCAGGTCACGATTACAGATTTAAAATTAATAACACCTGAGCAGTTCGGATTTCGCGCCTAACACTCTTGCACGAATCAAGTACACCGCCTCAAGGAGTAGATTTTCTCAAAATTTAACGCCGATCCGAAACGTAAACCAAAACGCACAATTGCAGTCTTTTTCGATATTGCCAAAGCCTTCGATAAGGTCTGGCATGGAGGGCTCATACATAAATTATGTAAATTTCACGTACCCGATCAGTTAATACATATTATCCGCGATTATCTCACTGATAGAACTTTCCGCTTTAGAATGGATGGGGAACTATCCCCTCCCCACCCAATACGCTCAGGTGTGCCACAGAGATCCATACTCGCGCCTTCGCTTTTCAATCTGTTCATCAGTGACCTATCTCGGTCTCCGGGGGTCGAGGTAGGTTGTTATGCTGAAGATACAGTTATTTACACTTCCGGCTGGCGGTCGGACTTTCTTATGAAGCGCATCATCGAAAAGGCCGTTTGCACACTCGGTGAATGGTTTCGTCGATGGCGCATAGAAGTTAATCCTGATAAGAGTGCCGCAATACTCTTCGATCCCACGAAACGCGCTAATAACTTTCAGCCCATCAGGCTATACGGAACCGATATTCCTTGGGTCGAAGAGATCGAATGTCTCGGTGTTACATTAGATAAACATTTAAAGTTCAATTCACATATAGACAGAGTGCGAAACAAAGCCACTATGGTCTTAGGTCACCTCCATCCGTTGCTTTGTCATAAGAGTAAGATGTCCCTCAGACACAAGCTCACTTTGTATAAGACGTGTATCCGTCCCGTGATAACATATAGCTGCCCCGTTTTTGCGCATATGTCCAAAGATAACTTTCATAAGCTGCAGGTTCTCCAAAATGGTGTTTTACGTAAAGTGATCGATGCCCCGTGGTACATCCGAAGAGTCGATCTCCATAGAGACCTAGAGATCCCTTCTATCTGTGCGTACGTAAAATCACTTACGATTAGTTATTTTGAAAAAGCCGCGAATCATCCCAGTCCATTAGTGGTATCCGCCGCATAATACGAACCCGTACCGAACGCTACGCATTATTATAGACGTCCGCGACATATTTTAATCGACCCTCCTGATGAAATAACGGCAGTGAATGATCAGTACCAGCCTGTCTCTCCAAACAAAGCGTGCTCACGCCCACGCCCGCGTAACCACAGATCACGCCGCCGTGGTCTGGGGGTAAATTTCGCTTCCGAGGTGTGCCGTGCGTCCTCGAGTTAGTTGTCAAATAAAGTCGGCTGAGTGCCGCAAGTGCTCGCCTTAGTAGTCCGGTGAAGCTGTTAAGACCTTGCTGGGTCACTAACGTAGTTGTTCGAAAAAAAAAAAATCTTCTATTCACCTAGTGCTGGCAAGTTTGGTTGAACATAATTTGTAATTAAATAAGACAAAGATATACATACAATAATAAGAGTTGTAATATGAAAACGTAATTCAGGCTTTTTATTTACTGATCAATTATTCATCTATTATTCTTCTATTTACATACATTTCTATTATACAGTACCTAGGTAATAATAGGTAAATATTTTCAAACACTAATATAACAAATTAATTAAAGTTACACTAAACGGAAGATGTAGGACTGTACAACAAGTTTTCCCGACAGAATTAACGTAAACACGCAAAATTTCATGATATTTTTGAAATTATACTTCTTATGGCGCGTTAGGGAAAAATAGTGAGAGTAAATTTTACGATGCGCGCGCACACCGTCACGAAAAACCGACACCCTGAAGTTAGCTATAGGCAACATTTTGTTTCTTTTTATTTCTTTCTAACTTTCAATGTATTTAATACTTTTATACTATTGTTAGTGTCGTTTTTTCTACAAACGTAGAATAAGGCGAAAGATAAAATTTTTGAAATATTTTTATTTTATTACGCCAAAGAAGTATAGTTTCTAAAGCGTATACAAAGTACACACACACACACTTTTTTTTTATTTTACAATGATAACATATTAAAGTAACGGAGCAGCTATCACTCTTGGAGTCATCTCTGATAGATTCCTTGCTCTCGCCGAACGATACTCCGCGTATGAGATATATCCATCTTTATTTGTATCATCTTCTTCCAGTGTACGGTCTACCAAATCTGAAACCGTAATTAATATTATTAATTTAGAGTTTTAAACAATGAAATATATATCGGGGCTTATAAGCTGTACGTAGAAAGTCGTGAATACTCATTTTCCTGTGCAGTAACAAATGATTTCATTTACTTGCCATGAATTTTTATTCTACAGAAACTTTTACTTTACATTATTCACATGATGTGTTGGTCATTCCATGCTTCAGGCTCACTAAATCCAGAAACAGTTTTTTAAATCCCAAAACAGGTTACCGATTTGACGGATAGTAAGTTCAAGGACCATGTCAAGCGGATTAATATCTAAAGGCTACTGTAGAGTGGACCATTATGTGAACGATTGTGACGTCTGGAAATGACGCTCCTTTCTGTGCATCCACTAAAAAAGGTTGTAATTATTTATGTTTTGTAATAATATGTAACATGAACAGATTAACCAGATCGAGTTTCTTTTTTTTTTATTGAAGCACGACATAGTTACTGTACTATGCCTGATGTTAAGCATAGTACAATCCAAAAACATCGGCAACCACCGAGAGACAGATTATCCATCGCCGGTCGCCGCTGTCATGCCGGCCATAATGACGAAAGTCACCCGGTACTGGATATGCACAGGCTGATCCCGAAACGCGACGCGCAGAAGCGAGTCACTATGACGGGCTCTTTCGCCATATACATGGTGGTTGCGATCCAGTCAGGCTGTAAAACCCTACCACCTCGCTTTCGCCATTGCCCCGTTCGCTATTCAGCAGGGTGCACCACGTGCAGGTGAGGTTGGCTTGGGTGTCTCAAGTCTTAAGATGTTACTCGACACCCCTTACACCCCTGCCAGTTCTTCTCGATGACTGGGTTGTTTTCCGAACCGGTGGTAGTATTGACCTTTGGCCGTGTGTGTGCCGGTTTAGCCACCCCCTCTCTTCCCGTGGGTGTCGTAAAAGGCGACTAAGGGTATTAGCTGATGGCGGTATAATCCATCAATTTAATAACTCCCCTATAACTCAAGCTAAGCTTACTATGGTAGAAGATACCTTTGCTTCTGATGCCATGGGGGTAATTACTGCTGAGCAATGTGAGATGCCTTTAATTGGCGCCAATCGGGGACCAAAATGGAAGGCAGCCAACTCACTGCATCCTGACTATCACCGGTCGTACCGGGCAAGTGGTCCATCGGATCCTGATAGTACTGGACGAGAGAGTGGGTTTGCATGAGCGCAAATGCTTAACCACTTAAATCAATTCACGCGCAGATGAACCTTGCATGACTTCGGATTCCGAGCATAAGTCCTATTGCGATAACCGTCTAGAGACAGAAATCTCTTCAAGGATATCGAAAGCTGCCTGGTCCTTCGGAAAATTACGAACCAGAGTTTGGGATTCTCACGATCTGAAACTACACACTAAGATCGCTGTGTATAAAGCTATTGTACTTCCTATACTGCTTTATGCGTCTGAGACATGGTGCCTCTATAGAAGCGACATAAGAAAACTTGATGTCTTTCACATGAGATGCTTACGATCTATACTTCGTGTGAAATGGCAGGACCATATACCGAACTCTGAAATCCTACGACGGACTGGGCTCAGTGGAATAGAGTCGTTACTTATTTCACGCCAACTGAGATGGTGCGGGCACATTGTACGCATGAATGACTCCAGGTTGCCGAAGTCTGTGTTTTATTCACAGCTGAAACATGGAAAGCGCAAGCCTGGGGGCCAGTACCTTCGCTACAGAGATGTTATTAAGCGCCATCTCACCGCATGTAACATACCATCAAACAAGTGGGAAGAGCTTGCGCAACAAAGATCTGAATGGCGTAACTCTGTTATAAAGGCAGTAGAAACTTTCGAGGAACATCGATTACAAAATCTCGATGCAAAACGCCTCTTCACAAAGAACCGTCCCAAGCCTTCCTACTTCTACGCCCTAAATTGCTTGGGTCAGTTACATTGTGCGCCTTGTAACCGTACATTTAAAACAAAATCTGGTCTCGCGAGCCACATTCGCTCTCATTCCCGTAATTAACAAGGTTCGCTGTTGACGGACACGTCAAGGAGGACATCATCATCAGTATTGACCTTTCATAAACACCTTCTTAAGGCCTAAATTGAATAAAATATATCTTGATTTTGTTAAAACGAAATTACTCACCAACATAGGCAGCTAAATCATTTCCTTCGGGTTCAATGTCATCTAATTCATTATAGCAATTAGGAGCTTCATCGTAGGAAGTGTGGTAAATTGCCTGAAAAAATTATATATGATAGTAATCAGACGTTCCTGTTTATTTAATTTATAATTATGACATATCAAATTACTTGTTATTAAAGGAGTAGTCCGGTGAAGCTGTTTAGACCCTACTTGATCAATAGTATAGTCAGGTCGAGAATGAAAATGTTATTAAATTTGTGCAAACAATATACCAACAACAAATGTAGGGGGTAATCTGGTCCGATTCGAAAGATTCCTTTAACATTATACCTATATGATTTATCGTCATTTATCGAGAATGGTCGGTTTATCATCACACTAAAACCATTGGGGGCGGAGCACCAATAAAGAATGTTTAAAAATCGGGTTTTTTTTTTCTCGAGAGCTTCCGCTTCGTGTTAGCGTTAGCCCATTCGTATTCCACGCGAACGAAGTCGCGGACAGAGGCTAGTTATAGATATCTACAGTACAACTTCAAATGATACAAGATGATTATGCTTTAACGACATTTACTACATAGATGGACGCGATTAACCTATAATGACTTTACATCAGTTATTCTAAATCGAGACTATGGCAGGATATTTAAACGAAATTTAATCTCCAAGGAAGTTCTGTCTGTCGTTATCATAGAGTTACAAAGCTGCGAGCTTGAAGTGTCCTAGGTCCGTTCCCTCGGCGTGAAGCCCTTGAGTACGCTGATTACGCGATACAGTGACACAAAACCTTACATCACTACTACGACATCACACACATTACCTATACACACGTGCACGCCTACACGCTTACGCGCTGTTTTTCTTTTTCAGAGAAATAAACGACAAAGAGTTCTACCCTTATTGTTCCCTATCCTATCCTATATAGTTTAGAGGAATTTTTCCGACACAAAATACATATAGGAGTTGTTGAGGCACGCTATACTTGGTACACATGCATGTTTCAATAACTCATATACATATATCTAGATAGCTTAGATTAGGTTAGCTCAAATAGGTTTTGCACGAAAAAGACGACAGCCCAAGCCGAGGTGTGCCGTGCACCCTTGAGTTAGTCCCCCAAATATCCGAAATCGGCTGAGTGCCTTTAGCGCTCGCCTTAATAGTTCGGTGAAGCTGTAAAGACCTTTCTATGACAACAGACATTTTCGTTTCGAAAAAAAGAGCTTGCAATGTAAGCGGTTTCGTAAGTCTATGGTTATTTTAGTAGACGATCACCATCTGATAGGGTGTCAAAATGTATTTCACCTTCGGTTTTGTTTTTGTATTTTGCAAACATTTTTATACAATACTATTCAAACAATATTAAGGCTTAATCCTAAACAAAGGATAAGATATCACCTTCATCTATATGTGAAATTTATTAGTTACCTTAAGTAATTCTAAACCGTCCAATTTAGAATTTCTATCAAAATCGTGGGACGTAAAATAGTGGAATTCTAATTCTTCTGGCGTCATTGACGAGAGCATTGCTGGTGTTAGCACTTCAGAGTCCTCTTCTAAATGTCTGTGCAAAAGATACACAAATATTTAGCTTCAAATAAATGAATCAGTCATATCTACATAGCTTCATATTTTGTTAATTCATGAAGTAGTTTATATAAAACATATTTAATCTTAATTTGTGCTAATATTTTACTAATACATTAAATATATTACTAGAGCTGTATTATCAGTATACAGTGAACAATGAATCAAAAAAGAGGGCTATATAGATTGAAATAAACGTCAGCTAAATAATTATTAGTTATCTCTAGTTAGGAAGAAACATCTCAATTTAAACTTAAGCTATTTTGTTGTATTAGTTCAAAAAATAGAATGTGTCGTAAAGGCACACGATAGAAGTGAAACATTTGCAAATAAAAAAAGTATAAAAAAAGGTGGACTGTTGACATTATTAATGTTACGGGGAGCCATCACAGGTGGAACAGAGCCGCACGCAGTGTAGAACGTTTGATGAGGCCTATGTTCAACAATGGTCGTCTATAGGCTGAGATAATGATTAAAAAAATAATTGCGAGCCGTCAAGGGACGCGTGGCAGATGTGAAACATCGAAATTTGTAAAACAGTAAACAACACTGTGTATACACTATAGGTATGCGAGCTCAGTGCGGCATCGCGTCGCCACGCCAACAATTAGGTTTACCCGCACCTATAAATGCCCCACATCAAAAGGAAAAGGGTGACCTGACATAAGTTACTACCACATAACCAAACAGACAGAAATAAGAATGAGTGTAGTAGAATATTCAATACAGTATCTGCTCTTTTTTAGACAGACTGATCATTCAAATGGAAAATATATCTTCAATTTATACACATACTGGAAATTATTATAAAGATAACTATCCAAGAGATGTACAGAGACAATTATTTTTCTAAAACTGTACAGATACTGCTAACTACATAAAAAAATCGTAGTACAGTGAAGTTGTTAAGACCTTGCTAGGTCAATAGCATAGGCAGTTCGAGAAAAAAAAATACATGAAAAAAATATCTTGTTCATCTCTTACTTGATGTCATGCAAGAGCTGCGCATCACCGGTGAGGGAGTCAGATCCTCGCGGCCTGTAGTGATGATGTGTTCGCTCAACTGGAGTCTGCCCATGCGGATGATGCGGCCCCCGGCGTAGTGCCAGCACCATTGTGTTCAGTATAAGAAGAAGATATACTGTAGGCCAAGGAAATTACATATAAATAGTTATTATCTGCCAATATTTTACTTAATCTATACATAGGAATGTAAATATAACGTATGTGTACTTTTTTAATGTGTGTAAAAACAATTGTTGTAGTTCAATTTTAGAAATATTTGTCTGTTTATTTGTCCGCTTCTGTGAACACGCATAACTACTAAAATGTGGCGCTCATGATAAAACCTCTTTAAGAAAATCATAAACCATATCTTCAAGTTACATTTAGTCTTTGTTTCGTTACAATCGGTTCGGTCAATCAAAAGTTATTGTACTTTTAATGATGACATGACGTAAGTACGGGCGAAAAGTAGATAAGTAATGAAACTTAATACATACAAATGACTTTATTAGTCACAGTTTTGTGCATAAAGTTCCACGCAGACGAAGTCGCGGGCACAGCTGATGCTTAAAAAGAAGAAACAATGCATAGATTAATCTAGTGGTGCCACTTGGAGACTGCAAAGAGTTTCCTAAAATAACATTGTTGATTAATAGATAAATTTATCTGGACATTCCATGGACAATCTTTTCTTTTATATCATAGAGCTTTTACGGTATACTTCAAGAGGAAAATTTCCAGAGTAATGTATGGATGAATAAGTATTAGGAAGTATCTAAACTACCTATCACTACGCTTTTATATTCAATTTAGGTACTTAGTGATGATAAAAATTAGATAGCTAGATAATTGTAGTATTAATATTAACTATACTTTAAAACTTAAAATTATACTAATTATCTTTGAAATCGATGTGAACAAACCAACATTATATTTTATTAAAACGAATGTATTTTAGTTATTTTTTAAAGAACTTTTTATTATTTAACCAAAATTTAATCCAATATAAACATGTATTAGAAAATGGTTACACGCTAAGCCAGTATCATATTTTGAATCCAAACTTTATGTATCTTTCGAAATTAGTCTGTCGACATAATTATATTCATCAATGTTACTAAAAGTGATATATTTTGATAATAAGAACTACAATATTTTCATGTTTATTATTTCAACAAGATTAAAACATTTAACAAAAATGAGTGGATTTGACATAAAATAGTCATCATTTTTATGTACGTTAAAATGTCTTAAATTTACTTTTGTTTCGATGAGATAAAATTCAAAACTAAAACGCCTAATGAAAACTAAAATGTGAAAATAAAACAAGGCTAACAACACACGGTACCTGATTGTAATTTGAAGGCGATTGTATTTCAACATAAAGGGGATAACTGGGGTCCGCGCGTCCCCGTGGGGTCCCGGTACTCCATGTGGGGCCCCTCGGCGGGTACCCCGTGGGGACTCAATATTCACACCTCATTTCACAAGGCCCCTTGCCTGTCGTTGCATTTGTCATCGGCCAGTCAAAAGTAAGTCAAATTAAATGTTTGCTCTTGTGACGTTAGATCTTGTAATTGGCTCTACTTTTATTTAGAAATAAGATCTTCATGTAAATATCCATAATAATCTGTCTTACACTTCTACATCTATCTAATACCTTTAAACGAGCAATTCTTGTATATTTTTATATATTTAGAATCTCGGAAACGCCGTCAGCGTCTTACGTGAAACTTAATATGTTGGTGGTTTCGGGGACGATAATTCGATCTAGCTAGATTTCATTCATAGAAAACTTTTGTATCTGAGTTTTCAGGCAATGAAAAAGAAATTGCTAGAATACAAATGTAAATTTCGCCGGCGCTGTCAATACCAAAATAGGTCCGGATATAAATCGGCTGCATCGAAAATCCGTCTAACCCCAGTTCGAATCCGAGTGACAGCAAAAGATATATCTTTTTATTTTTATTTTTGTGAAAAATTACTAATTTTGTGAGTTAAACCTAACAGTTTATTTTAATTTAAAAATGTTTTTTAAAGAACCGAGCTAGGCTCGGTCGTCTAGGTGCTAGATAATTATGTATGATATGATATACCTGACAGTATTAGAAATGTGACATCATACTTCATAGTATTTGCCCAGTACGTCAATATGACTTATAAAAAACACCTTAACTGGTAGATATTATAATATAACCATGAATATAATTACGAAATCTGAACAGTCTGAAGATCCATATAAGGATATCCAAAGCCGTAGCTACCCGTCGTAAATAAGTCATCCAATTAATTATTTTATTTATATTATTGTTACAATAGTAATTCAATACGGGTGAATTATACATAATACACACACTAAGTCAATGGTACAAATAATGGTCGATAGTACGGTCACCTAGTCAACAGCATGGGTTCGACAACAACTCCGAAATATATATTTCATTGCGTCTTCCTTTTATTCTTTAAACTTTATAATTTAAACTTTTAAAAATATATTCTTAAAATGAGCATTTTTAGTGTAATTTTTCAATTTTCAATCATAATAAAAAGCACAAAGGTTTTCTTTCAAGTAATTACAAGTCATCCAAATAGAGAGAGCATCAACTCTATTTAGAACGACATTATTATCGGGATTTATTTTTTAATATTGTAGTCATAAGGAGCGTGAAGTTTGACATACAGACACATATAAATACAAGTTTAAAGTTGTCGATGGTATGAATTTAAAACTAATTATTTCCAAGATTCTTCTATAGATAACACTACCATACAGAGGAAGATGATACTCAACTGTTGTATTTTAGCTCTATTTATATATACATGACACTCTATAGAACTTGAATGATAATTATTTTTAAATACTATTAGGACAGATTATTTTAAAACAAATTAACCTGAATCTTTGACAATGAATGCTATTCTTCTAGTTACAGATTCTCTAAAACAAAAACAGGTGGTACGCTGACCCTCTTCATAAAAATCTATTACAAGTTTCAATTTATTGAATGCGTAATGTAGTATTGAGGACACCGGGACCCCTTCGGTTTGCGTCGAACATTTGGCGCGACGGAAAGACGAACCTCATCTTTAATCGAACCCCACTTTATTACAGAGCACAGTGTATAAAATAAAGCCATAATGGAGTACAAATTATGCGTTTGCAGTGACAAGTGCGCGCTCCATATGTCGGAGTGTCCGTACCAAGCGATTTGGGACAATGGAGCGGACACACGGACGTTTTGTTTATACAACAATGAAGAGAAATAATAAAGTTGGTAGTTCCTTTTCGAGTTTGATCTTGCCACACATTTTATGCCTTATGATTTATGCCTTACTTTTGATCTAGAAATTTTTGTAGCTGATTATGTTAAGGTATATTCATTTTTTTTGTTCCATTTCCGAATACGCAATCATTAATACTCTTCGCGGATTTGTTGAATGTGGAGTAAGTCTGACCAAGTATGTCCTCCATCGAGGATATCTACTTCCAGGGTTATATCATTTTACATGTAGTTGGTATATTTCTTTTCGTTTCAACCATTTCACATACCTCTGTTAAATGAGTTCAGCTGCTAGAACATTTGGGTGATTATTGAGCCTTTTTTGGTGCTTAAATGCAGTCCTACGAATCTCTTCTTTAACGGTGGCCATATGAAGGTTTTCATGGATCTCGTTGTTACTGATTAGCCATGATGCTATAGATATAATTCTAAGTATCATATTTTGCATGCGTTTTTGTATCATGGTGTTGGAATTGCTGGTGCTTTTCTAAAGTTGGATTCCATACATCCACACTTGTTTAAGGATTGATTTACACATCATGAGCTTGTTATCGGTTGAGAACTTATTGTTGCGCTCCACAAACCAGTGTGGATCTCTATGTCATATATTGGGTTTCTCTCTTTTATTTCTTGATAGTTAAATAAGTAACACAAACACAATTAATTTATACTTGTAAATTAAATTAAATTGCTTATTGTTTATATGCGTTATTCTCCGATGCAGATGAACCGGTTTAAAACAAACTTACTGACAGACAGAGGACTGTCAAAGTATTATTTAGAATTATTATTAAATATTCAGAGTATATCATTGCGCTTCTTTGTAAGGACTAAGCAATAGTATAAAATTAAAAAACGACTCCGGCATTAATCCACACAAACACATAGTTCCTAACTATAAAATTCTCACATGAATGCAATCGTGGGCACTAGCTAATAGAAAACTAAAATTCGAAATATAAAATACAATAAAAATTTGCTTGCCAATATAACAGTGTGTTTCCGCTATCAATCAAACCATGTTTCGTCTGGTTTGAGCCTCCGGCAAGCCCACTACATTAACGCTCGATAACACCCTAATCCCATACGACTACAATGGCTCCATCAAAATACGGGTCACATATTCCTTTATTACAAGGTGGGCCTTAGTTACGTTTTAGTCTAAATGCATACAACCACAATGTACACTTCACAGCAACATTTAAATCTCTTTATAACGAGATAAGGATTAAGGCATTAAATTATACGAAAATCACCAGAGGTTTTAGCTTTTTTTTAAATATCTCTATTAAATTAATTGTTTTTTAAGGGCCATAACGATAAGTTCGATATAAAAGTAAACCTGTACGATTCGTTTGGTAATGATCGTATCCAACTTGAAGTATGATTACACAAAGGGTGGTTTGTTTGATTTGGTTTAACCTATACTAAATTACACTAAAGATGCACAAAACACGTGACGTATTAGTTATTGTTAAGAACTTAAATCAAAATTAAAGACTACGAAAAAGATCTAACATTTAAGTTTTATTTTTTCCCATCTACACTTTTCTTAATAAATATCAAATAAATCAATAGTTAAACCCAATACCACATAAGAATCATTTTACTTATATATCTGATCTATAAAAAAGAAGTTGAACGACAAATATCGTTTTGGCGGGAACGACAATTCCTATCAGTTTTATTTTTCAAAGAATCTTTGTCTATACATAGCAATAAAACAATGCAATATTTACAAACTACTATTGAATAATTGTCCCATTTTAATAAACAATCGCATAAAACTGGACACTTACGATTTAAAATAAATATTCATTATCTCCAGCTATATTAAGAGTAATGCACACCTGTTTCACACAATAATTCACACAGTTCGTTTACTTAATGACAATCACAGTGAAACCAAAGAATACATACCCATTCCTAAAACAGACTACATAAATAATAATAATAAAAAATAAAAATATAGTTAGTTACCTGCAATATTCATTTCGGCTGCATCACTTAAATTTAAGTCAATCAGCGAAACACATGAAACACTTTTATGGAGATGATTTAGCCATTTTTAATGCTCTGTCAGAAGTTGACGTGAAATCAATTGAACCGCGCACGCGTAGGTACTTGTTACTTAGTAAACTGAACCTTAATTCTGAACATTAAGGCTTATAATAATTTGCTTTGTTATATTGTCTGCGCATTGCTTTTCACGTTTCTTCGAGCTTTCCCAAGTCTACATTTCTTTTTACTAGATGGCGTTACTTACTAGTCCTACTTGACATATTTAAAGTTTTAAGTAAAATTAGGCGTAGTTCGCAATTAGGTGAAGAAATTAACGCCATCATAAGTAAAATATATCATTTCAATTAAAATAAAATAATATTTATAGAATAAAGTTAAAAAATAATTAATTTAATAGTAATGTTTTGTAAAATGTAATTTACGAAAAAAGAGAATTTATTGTGAATGAAATGCACAATATATACAGTGTGCCTAGTAATAATTATATTAGGTACATAAGTCTTCCATCAGTGGAGTGCACAACAAAAACTCTGAAAACAATCCCCAAATTAATAACATACTAAAATTCATAAATAAATATAAACTCCGGAGCATGAAACGATAAACACTTCTATTTTTATATCGAATTCCATATCACACCTGATGTTAACCGCAGTTCTGAATGGAACCCCAGTTACACTATAACTAAACTTACATATAAAAATAACTAGTAGCTTTAAACATCTGCCCGGAGCATATCGACCGATACATACGGGGTATGTTTGCATACAGGACATAATCAGTGGCTTATAGATAGGCTGGCGATTACTACAACATTCTCTACAATCTATCTTTTATATAGATATAGATTTTTCTGAAAAAAAAAATTGTTGTAGGTGACTAGCAATAAGATACATTTCAATCATTTTAATTTAATGTATATCTGTCTGTCGGTTTGTATGCTCACGCATCACTACTAAAGTACTGCGTTTACAGTAAAACCTCAATTACAAAAAAATCCATAAAGCATACCCTCGAGTAGCATTTAGTTTTACTTTCATTAAAATCGGTTCACTCTATCAAAATATATTGTAATTACAATGACGACGCGGCTTAAGTACGAGAGAAATGTAGATAAGTAAATGGACTTTAGGTTTTACTTTAGGTTTCACGTGGATGGAGTAGCGGGCACAGCTAGTAATAAAAAAAATAGAATAAAAAGTAATTCCAGATATAATCTCCCTAAAACAAACATCAAAACTCAATTACTATACCAATTTGTAAACGTATTTTATATTTATGTATCATTCAAAGCCTTATCACCTTTTGCAAAATTTTCAAATATATATAGATCATTGTATTATTTTCAGAGGTGTCAGTATCACATCGCTCACCATTAAAAACAAGTTTAGTTGAAAATTCATTTGAACAATAACCAACACCGTCTGGCAAGATTTATTAGAAATTTAGAACGCAATGTGAATACCAATCGTCGAAAACTTAATGACACTCAAGAATATCCAAAAAACATTTTATTCAAAGAGCTTATATTATATCTTTCTTCTTCTTTTTATTTAAGGACTAGAAGTAATGTAATCTTCTCTTCTATATATATAAAACAAAACGTTGATACATCTGAGATTAATAAAGTCCTATTACAGTTCACCAATTAACATAAGTACCTGTGCGACCGAGCCTAGCTCGGTTCTTGAAAAACATTTTTAAATTAAAATAAACTGTTAGGTTTGCCTTACAATATAAATAAAATTATCCTTTAAAAAAATTATATACACTCGGATTCGAACTGAGGTTACATGGATTTTCGAAGCAACCAATTTCCATTTGAGCTATTTTTGTTTTGATAGCAGCGGCGAAATTTAAATTCATATTCTAGCTATATTTTTTCATTGCCTGAAATCTCAATTAAAATAAATTTCTATGAATAAAATCTAGCTAGATCTATTTATGGTCCCCGAAACTATCTACATACTAAGTTTCACGGAAATAGATGACGCCGTTTCCGAGATCCTGAATGTATAAAAAATATAAAAAAATACAAGAATTGCTCGTTTAAAGGTATTAGATAATTGCATTACTTCTGAAGAAAAATTTGACGATACAGACACCTTTTAGTATACGTATTCGAATACAGACAATCAATGATATCATAGCTGTTTAGAAATATCTCATAAGTTCTTCGACAGCACCTTGTTAAAACTTGGCTAGTTAGCTTAATTTTTGACGACTGCCCCGTTAATCCGCCCGTATCTAAGCAACATCGTATGTATACGTTATTGTGCTATTTGTTTTGTCAAAATATCATGTAAGTAACGTATATTTAGTTATAATATCTTTGACAGACAATAAACAGAAAATACATCAATGAATACAAAATTTCGTGGACAGAACTTTAGGTCTAATAATGTAGATTTACTAGGAAGGACGTGAGGAATAGGATAAAAGTAGGATGGATGAAATGGCGAAATATGTCTGGAGTAGCTTGTGACCCACAAATGCCTTTGAAACTTAAGGGGAAGGTTTATAAAACTATGATAAGACCGGTCATGCTGTATGCATCTGAGTGCTGGGCTACGAAAGAGACGGATGAGAGAAAATTACATGTGGCAGAGATGCGAATGTTAAGGTGGATGTGTGGTGTAACTAGAATGGATAAGATTAAGAATGAGTATATTAGAGGCAGTTTGAAAATGGCACTAGTGACAGAGAAGTTGCGGAGTAATCGGTTAGCATGGTATGGGCATGTCATGAGGAGAGATGAAAACCATGTAACTAGAAAAGTGTTGAGTATGATAGTGGACGGATATACGAGTAGAGAGAGACCGAAAAAGGTATGGATGGACTGTGTGAAAAACGATATGTCTGTAAAAGGTGTGAATACTGAGACGACATCTGGCAGGAGAGAATGGAAAAAAAAACATGTTGTGCCGACCCTACTTAAGTGGGATAAGGGTAATGATGATGATGAATGTAGATGTACTATCGTCGTAATCAGCTTGTAAGAGACCCACTGTAAAGCCATAGGTCTCTTCTCTAAAGAAGGTATGGGCGTAATCACCAAACCAACCCACGACGTATTGACGATTTCAAATTCTTAGAAATCCACCTTCTCATATTTTCTTTACATATAGTAGTACTAGAAAAACATTTCTTAGATTCGGGTTTTTTCACGATGTTTTTTTTTCGAAATAAAAACGCTGTTGACCTGGAATGGTCTTTACAGCTTCACCGAACTACTGAGGCGAGCGCTGAAGGCACTCAGCTGATTTGGGATGTTTGGGCGACTAACTCAAGGGTGCACGGCACACCTCGGCTTGGGCTATCGCCTGATTTGTGCAAAAATCGCGACCTATCTGAGCTAAACTAAGCTAAGCTATCTAGATATACGTATATGAGTTATTGAAACATGCATGTGTACCAAGCATGCGTGCCTCAAGAACTCCTATATGTATTTTGTGTGGGAAAAAATCCTCTAAACTATATAGGATAGGATAGGGAGTATAGGACAGGATAGGATAGGAGAGGGAAGTGATCTAATTCCTTTAAACGAGCAATTCTTGTATATTTTTATATTAATATATATTCAGGATCTCGGAAACGGCGTCATCTGTTTCCGTGAAACTTAGTATGTAGTAGTTTCGGGACGAAAAATCAATCTAGCTAGATTTATTCATAGATAACTTTTTTAACTTAGATTTCAGGCAATGAAAAATATAGCTAGAATATGAAGGTAAATTTCACCGCCGCCGTCAAAACAAAAATAGCTCAGGTGGAAATTGATTGCTTTGATAATCCGTGTAACCTCAGTTCGAATCCGAGTGTATATAATTTTTTTTTATTTTGTAAAAATGGCAATTTTTAAGGTAAGCCTAACAATTTATTTCAATTAAATAAATAATTTTATTATTATAATTATAAGAGAGATATCTTTTTTAAATATTTTTTATGTCAAAAAATGTTAATTTTGTGAGGAAAACCTAACAGTTTATTTTAATTTACAAATGCTTTCTAAAGAACCGAGCTAGGCTCGGTTGTCCAGGTACTATTCATAATAAACTATAATATAAATACTAAGAAAACTCACCAGTCTATTTACAACCCTCTTTTATACGCCATATATTCACACTATATATCTGGATATATCACCATACTAGTCAACAACTGAAAATTCAGCAAATTGCGCCATCCATCGATAGTATCCCCTGAAATTATTCAATACGATTCATTTTCTCTTAACTCCACACTGAAATAGATCTTTATTCCTTTAAAGATAGGTACTGAGTTTGCTGGCATAACAAGACTTACCATTTAGTTTAAAACGTCGTATAAATTAGTCCAAGAAGTATATTTAAAATATACTTTAAGTTGTATGACATAAGTTTCATAATCAATTGGAGGGAGGTTGATAAAAGGCTTTTCAAAGTCGAAATGTTTATGTTTATAGCGATCTGTTGTGGGGAAGTTAAAAAGAGATGGTCGTATGTAAGCATGTGAGGGATTTCATGATCGATACAGTGTACGAAGCGGTGAGTTTTCAATGTGTTCAGAAAGGTTTGTCTAATGGTCGTTTTCTTACATTTGCATGCTAATTGATTTCTCCGCTGTGGCTTTTGCTATATTCATTTTGTCTTTCATATGTATTTCGAAAAGTAAATAATTACTCTCATAATGGTTTCTACAGACGAGAAATTGAATGATAAACAATAATTCTTAGAGATTTTTTTTTTTATTAAAAGGCTTCATATTTTAATACATACGCAAAGAAAATTTGCTTTACATGAATATATAAAAAGATTTTAAAGACTTAGTAGCGATAATAAAAACAAACGGTGTTATTACAAAAAAGTTAAATACGTATTAAATACTTGCTTTAAAAAGCTTACATTTTAAATGCAGCGCGATCGCTGAATGTTCGCCATCTTGCTCTTTTATCTCGCTTTGGTTAGGTTAGGTTAGACTTGCGAAAAAAGGTTAGCGCGAACTTGCCTCGGGCGAGCGCGGTGCATTTAGTACGAAACCTTTTTAAAGCAAGTATTTAACTCTTTTGTAGTAACACCGCAAGTGTCTAAGAAGTAAAACTAAATGATGTGATCGGATACTAATCAATTTTTTCATAATTCACACACAACAGCAGACCTCTATCATTTTATTTATAGAACATATATATGAAAGTAATAGATAGCATCTAATTATTAAACTTATTAACAAATTATCGAGCAACAGTAAAAGTTTATCTGTTGTATTCTTCAACGACTTATGCCCGAAGTGTTTTTACACGGAGAACGTTTTTACCCTATTTCACCGTAACTCACTACTAGGTGGCGCTAGGCTATTTTTTTCGTTATGAAGTTTCATACTGTAATCCAACAGGGACGAAGTCACATGCGGTTTTTAGTCTATTCTAAAATAATGTTAACTTTACCAGTATAAGCATAAAACGTGGAATAAATCACTGCGTAAATAATAGATGAAACGTAAATCCTAGCAACAATAAATTTTCGGTTTTCCGTACGTAACGGAGATTTGCGGCGTAGGGTGGTTACGGCTGGCGTTGCTAAGCAACCACCTCTCACCCGCGCCCGAGGCTTCCAACCAGGATCACTTTTAAACTTTCATGTCGGAAAGTTTTTAAGGTTTACTTGTGCCTCTTAGTTTCGCCATCTTTTTCTTTTAAGCTTCTTTATTCGGGTAAACAACACCGAACTCTACTTAGGTTGTAAATATATAAATATTTTCTAAAAATTAGGAAACTAACAGACATTGTCCCGCCTGGTTATAAAAAAGTCCATGATAAATTATTTGAAATTTGGGAGAGCAATGCCTTACCAGAGTGATAATTTCGGACTGCTACAAGTTATTATTGGTAAACAATAGTGGAATATTCATAACTATCCGACCCGTGCCCACTTCGTTGGGCGGTAAACATTTTTATTTGTGATAAAATTATGAGTGTGATTCGGTTAGTACTGAGTGCTATGTATTTTGATAAGAATTCATAATTATTATAACAACAACATAACATCACTTAACGATTTAAATTATTTTTTATTATAAAAAACTACTTTTTTGTGACTTAATTATAAAAGTTGGACAAATACTGTCGGTGACTTTTCTGTAGGCATTATCGATTTCTACAACTTTTCTTTAGAACTCAATCATATATCTCTCATCGTTAAGGCAGCGTTCGTAACAAACATTTTTGTTCAACCGTTTTTTCTTTCACTTATTTTGCAAATCCGACTACCATCAAGGTGTTTTTATTTTTCGGTTTAATATAGAATTTAGGTATATCACTCACGTAAATAACACATAACGTAGCTTTCTATTGGTAAAACATTTTTCACAGTCGGTTTAGTAGATCCAGATATTACCGCAGCCTACAGCTTCTTGCAACAGCAGACTTGTTACATGTGCGTTGCCGATCCATATAAGAGATTCACAGAGTTATATATTTATATTACTGCCCATTCTTGTAATACAAATAAAATATTGTACGTGAAAACAAAAGAATATTTTTGAAATTAACAATAGCGAAACGCAAATAAGCAGAAACTACAGAAATATTTATTGGTATGAATGTATCAGTCCATCAAATTTTTGCAAGCGACGCTTTTTAGGTTTTGAAACGTTCTAAAAGTAAAGTAAAATTCAAGCATCCGCCGGATTTACTCTAGATAGCGCACAAAGTTTTTGTGTTACGGAGAGCTATGTACAAAATTGATGAGGGTAGGTAACCACGCAGCCCGCCAAGCAAACCCGGCCCGAAGGTGCTTTTAGCTCCTAATTGGTAAGCTTTTAAGACTACCTCTCGTTCGTTTGACGTCGTAACGTACTGGCGACGGGTAAAATGAATCGCTATTTGCGTCGACGAATAAAAAAAAATGACAAACAAAAAATATTTTCAACCAGTTTGTAAATTGTTTCCATTCTATAAAATTTGCTCATACACTTTATTCTTTTTTAATGTTTTAGTTTAGTTTCAACTCAAGAATATGAATATTGTCTAACCGAATCTTTACAATTTAAATTCCCAATAAAGGATTATTTTAAAATACTAATTATAACTTTGATTTCACTAACGTTTAATCTTTCAAATTTATATTTAATAACACAGTTAAGTAAGCTGAGACACACACGGTGCTATTACAAAAAAGTTAAATACGTATTGAATACTTGCTTTAAAAAGGTTGCGTTTTAAACGCACCGCGATCGCTGAACGTTCGCCATCTTGTTCTGTGGTCTTGCTTTGTTGGGTTAGGTTAGATTTGCAAAAAAAGGATAACGCGATCTTGCCTCGGGCGAGTGCGGTGCATTTAGTACGAAACCTTTTTAAAGCAAGTATTGAAACTTATTTTACTTTTTTGTAATAACACCGACAGAATTAAACTGTTGCATAGGAAGACGACTACGAGACTGAGCCATGCACAAGGTACTTAGGTGACATAGGCATTTTGGCACATCTCGGTAATGGTTGATACTCTTCGAGCACCTACACAGCTTAGCATCCTCAATAAAACGTGCAGTGGGACACGGTATACTTTATTGTCATTATTTTCTAGCCTACACCTTCTATGATAACTACTTCGCTCCTAAAAGTGGTAGCGTAACATGAGTAGCTTACAATTTTTCTATTAATAGGCTATTATTATAGTCTATTTTTGTATAATCTGACTGATAGTTCTAGAGTTTAGCGTTTCAAACAAACAAACAAAGATCTCTTGCTTCGTACGATCAATATTTCACATGATATGTATTTCTGTAAATCCTACTTAATTACCGATTATGTAACAAAATATTTATTTATGTATAAACAAAATTTAAATGTTTCAATATTATATTTAATTTATAAATATAAATAACTAATTCAACAATATATAAATAAATATCATCAAACAGAATTATGAGGTATTATAAAAACTCGTACCACGGTAAAGGCACAAAACAAAATCCCAGTCGAGACACGTGGCAGCATTAAATAAAGTTAAACGTTCTAATTTCAAATTACCATGGGCGTCAACGAGCGCGTGCATCAATTAGGTGGCAATTTTGACAGCGGGACAACTTAGAATTTTCCTGTCAAAATATTTTCGCAAACAATCAACGCCACCGTTTTAACACCCACCTTTTTTATAACAAATAGTAACCACAATTAGCATAATAGTTACTTTGCCGCTTCCATTGTCCGATTACAATGGGAATACTGAATTGTACTCTGTTTCGAGACCGTTCCCATTTTTAAAATATAAAAATGTAAACTGTAGCGTAATGGAAATAATTAATTAGTCGAATTCACCTGCCGAGTAAATCTGGGACTTTATAAATTATTAATAAGTGAAAATGGTTCAAAAAGGATGAATTATGAAATTACCTCTCAAACGTTTTGCGGCAAACGGGAAGGGTATGCTTTTAAGGATTTTACACGCGATTTGCTTTCTCTTTCTAGCTTTGAGTTATAGTGTACCGGGAGGACACACGTTTAAAGGGTTGTCTACAATTTTCAGGTATAGTCCCTTCAGTATTGATGAGGCATTTTTTTTTTAATTTATTGTTGGTGCACAATAAATACTATATTCCTGTTCTATTTAATGTACTATTCTTTCTACTGCTAGTTACGTACGGCGCATTTTTTAAATGAAAATGTATCGTCATATTTTTTTAAATTTTAAGTTAAATATTTAAGCCTAATCTCATCTGTATTTAAGTTACGTTGCGGCCTATTACAATAATAGTTTTAGCATATACCTTATTACCTATACTATAGTTCCATTGAACCGTTTCCTTATATTCAAAGGAACTGACTTCAATTCGAACCCGTGTAGATTGACGCAGTGTTTCAAGAAGCTACCATCTTCTTCACATTCTTTTCAGCGATTACGCAACTAAGTAATATTTTTCGAATAATATGGTTCATTTAGGTATGTCAATTTCTTTGAAAAGCTCTGTACCTTAAATAGCTTAAGCACATATGAAGTATCGTTAGATTCGTCGTTGTTTTAATTAAAATATTCAGGTATGACATCCATCAATAAGAAGTCTTACAGTCAGAAGATATATTGTTTTTCTTTATCGAAATCCATTAAATATGTTCCTGAGTTAAATCTTCACATACACGCAGTCCCACAGATAGGTATAACTTTTGTTTACGTAATACTTATGATCAACATTTTTATAACAGATACCACTCATAATATTTTGGGAAAAGTTAAATGTATAGAGATAACTACAGGCTTATTAATACAAATAATTAAAACAATTAATACAACAATGTAAACATTGGCTAAAGTTTGCATAAAGTGAAATACTTGAAAGAGTAGACAGAAAATATAAATACCAATTAAACTTGATCTCTAAAATTTTCGATAAAGCCTTCAAAAGTCTTCGTTCAATTCAATTTAGAAATCAAGCAGTGTGTCAGGTAATAATGGAATATGAAAATATACGTTCGGGTATGATTAATCGGTGGGCTTGCGTCGCTCCGAAGCAGCCATTAAAAACTTATTAAACATTATCTCGAGCGATTAAGCCTCCCCGTTTCATCACTACCCGCTACGCAGAGCCCTTGAGGGCTAGTTTTAGATTCGAGGGGAACGAGAGAATAATTTATATTACCCGTTATAAATAGAATTGAACCATCTATTTTCATATATTTCATATATACTAATAAAAAGGTAAAGTTTGTGACGTTGTAAGGGATAATCTCAGGAACTACGAGACCAATTTGAAAAATTATATAGCTCTTTTATCGAGGATTGTTATAGGCTATATATCATTACGCTAAGACCAATAGGAGTGGAGCACCAATGAAGAATATTTAAAACTCGTTATTTTTTTCCTCTTAAGAGCTTCCACTGCTTGTTAGGGTTAACCCAAAAACTATTCCACGCGACCGAAATCGCGGGCAGAGGCTAATATATTATATTTTTATCTGTATAAGAAAACTATCATATCTTATAACTATTTATTTTTATCACAAAAATATCCTAAAAATAAGCCGCTCTTCGTGTATATCAGTTTCCGTAATTCTTCTAAAGTACGTAACGAACTTTGATATGGTTTTAATAGTGCTAAGAGATACTTTTCTGGAAAGTTTATACGTATAATATATGTAAATTATATTTATATAAAGAAGTTTTAATAAAGCATTCTTATAAGTAATCGAATATAATCGTAATATAGAATTTACGGACGTTTACGTTGGTACAGCTGGTTAAATTTTATGAGATACGTCAAAGTAATGCATTATGGAAGTGTTCATTACAAAAATGCTTACAGAAAAGTTTAAAACTAGTGATAACCCACAGTAATCATTTTTATCTTTCATGTACTATTAAATGTAATTGTTTGTTCGCAATGCTGATTTGACCATCATAGTCCCATTACTTATCCAATTACAATATTTCTGCCTTTAATTAGGGGAGAGTGGGGTAATTGAGAGCGACGGGTAAATGGGAACAGTTAGATAAATAGTACATCTCCCCGTACTACACTGTCGCGAACCTATTCTACGGCTGAATGGAGAGCCATTCATAGCGTATGCGAAAGTAGGATTGAAAGGACGCACTAGTTTTGTCACTGTAAGTCGAACAATTATTTTTGTATTTTCGATATAATTTTTGTCATCAGTTATAACGCATGTAAGTATCATATTCTTGAGTTCAAAGGTATTATGTTTTTGCTCATATCATACACGCAGTATCTGTTTTCAAATGTAACATAGATTGAAGTTAATGAAAAATGCTTTTGAAAGTGGCGGCCATTTTTATGTATATTGACTGATTCGGGTAATTGGGAACGGTATTAGTTAGATAATTTGAAACGTTCCCAATTACCCCTTACCCTCCTAATTACCCATGGAACTGCTGGTTGATTGTGTAAAAATATTTAAACTTTATAAATTATTTCAGATGCCTTGTAATTACGTAAGAAAGATCGATCAAACGTCTTTCTTGATTACCTCATACCATTCCCTTTTCCTCCACGGGATGATCTCAATTACCCCATAGGGTTATCGGGCAAACAGGAACGGCAATGTTTTTTGTTTTCGTTTATATTTTTATTAAAACGAAAAATTTTAAACAACGTTTTATGACTACTAAGTACATAGATAACTAAAGTTTATGTAGCAATAAAATTTGATTTAGTTTATAACCTTTTTCTAATATTTTTTAGCGTTTGAAGTTAAGTGTTCCCAATTCCCCCACTTTACCCTACATTATGCTTTAATGTAGCTCAAAATTATATAATTTATGGATATCTTAAATTTATATAATATTTTGGAAGATATCACAAATTTATTTGAGTTTGTTAATTTTAGTACAAGCCTCTGCCCGCGACTTCGTTCGCGTGAAATAGATTATTTTACGCTAACACTAACACGCAGCAGAAGTTCTCAAAAGGAAAAAACCTCCCAATTTTGAAACATTTTTCATCTGTGCTCCGCACCTATTGGTCTTAGCGTCATGATATATAGCCCCGTAACCATTCTCGATGAATGAGCTATATAACACTAAAATAATTATTCAAATCGGACCAGTAGTTCCCGAGATTACTCCCTACAGCGTCACCACGTCACAAACTCACAAACTCTACCTCTTTATAATATTAGTATAGATTACCCAATAAAAATATTAAGAGGAAACTTGGCTTAATCTTGCTAACAGTTTTGCGTCAATAGTCAATACACATGGTCTTGATACCAAGAGGTAGGTATTCATAGTGCATCTTCAGTCTTGCACCAAGAGTCTTGCAAGTGTTACAAGTCTTGCAGTTAGGTTAATAGGTATTAACCTATTGTTATTTACAAACCACATTAGATTAAACCTTAGAACAATATAGAAGACATGTATATTTTGAGCTTATATTTTCATAGATATCGTAAAGTCCAACCCTGTTAATTAAACATGTACAGGAATATATAGAAATTTATAGAAATGTTGACAGAAATAAGTATTTGCGATTGTTTCTCGTGGAAAAATAGTTGATGCTGCCTTAAACCTGTCTTTCCATATTTCATTTTTATTTCAACTTTTTTTTTATTACGATGATTTATATACGACAAAGTGACAGCACTATGCATGATGGTAAGCATAGTACAATCCAAGAACAGTGGCGACCACCGAGAGACAGATTATCCATCCTCGGTCGCCGCTGTCATGCCGGCCATAATGACGAAAGTCACCCGGTACTGGATATGCACAGGCTGAGCCTGAAACGCGACGCGTAAAAGCGAGTCACTATGACGGGCTTTTTCGCCATGTACATGGTGGTTGCGACCCAGTCGGGCTGTATAACCCTACCACCCCGCTATCGCCATTGCCTCGTTCGTTGATCAGCAGGGTTCACCACGTGCAGGTGAGGTTGGCTTGGGTGTCTCAAGTCTTAAGATGTTACTCGACACCCCTTACACCCCTTCTATGTTCACAAAATTTACAGATAACTATTTGGAATGCAGAAATTATTTCGAAAAACTCATTTTACACTCCAATTCGAACCACGTTCATAGATATATTAGAAGAACGCAATAAAAAGGTGGCATATTAATTCGAAACTAGATTTATTCGTATAATATTAGCTTTTGATATCGTTGGTTAGAGTCAAATCAGTAAACTAATATATTGTAACAAAAGAAAAATACGACTAAACGAAAAAAAAAAAAATTAAAGGCAGTATGCTCAATATTTTAATTGTAAGGAGTTATGACCTCACATAATGAAAATTGTTCCTCGGTAGCGGCTCAAGTTTAGTTTCGATCCCTCGGCAGGGAGCCCTTGAGTGCGTTACTTGCGCGATACAATGACACAAAAATTTACATCACTGCTACAACACTACACGATCACCCCCACACACGTGCACGTACACGCTTACACATGGAAGTGGAAGGGTTTTATTTTTTTCCCCTCATCGAAATGAAAAAACTCTAATTTACCGATAAAAATATATGGAGGGGTTGTTGAGGCGTGTATGCTTGGTACACATATGCGTCTCAACAACTCAAACATATATGAATAGTTAGCTAGGTTAGCTAAGATAGGTCGCGAGTTTGCATGTAACAGGAAACAGCCAAGCCGAGGTGTGCCGTGCACCCTTGAGCTAGTTGCCCAAATAAAATCGGCTGAGTGCCTTAAGCGCTCGCCTTAGTAGTTCGGTGAAGCTGTTAAGACCTGCTAGGTAAATAGCGTAGTCAGTTCAGAAAAAAAAAATGAAAATTGAATACTGTTTTTTATTTCTTAACAGGGGAACAATCAGTATTGTTCTTGCTGACAAAACTTCTTGCATTCCTCTGGGCATACCCTTTATTAAATTATCAATGGAATTTTGTAGGCTTTACTTTACAACTAGTGCAGTTTTGGGGTCCTTCAATTAGCCCATGTTAGATTTCTTTGACTAATTTGTCTTCCCGTCGTAGTATGAGGATAACCATTCTCATACTTTGAAAGAAAATAATCCTCCATGAAATAGCAAAAGGTATCACAATCTGGTCTAAAATGTCTGTTACGTAGCTTACCGCAGTCAGGACCCGTTTTATATGACGTGTTGTTCCGTACGTACTGGTAAGCAAATACTGGCCCGTAGCATCATTGACCCGCCTTTTTTTTGAACTGTCTACGCTATTGACCTAGCAAGGCCTTAACAGCTTTACCAGACTATATAACCTTTGACCTGCCGCTATAAGGCTCCCTTCCAATAATGTTACACTTAGTATATCTTTCTCCGGGAGATCTCCATATTTTGATCATTCCATCACTTGACTTAAGACAGAAACAACCTAAACTCATCACTAAAGAGTACCAATGGTCTAATATGGTAATTACGCTTAACCAAGATGAGGACTAGCTCTAAAATGTAGCTGCCGGGACACACCAACAGATGCTTGCCAACAGATTTTTAACTAAAGCGTGGTAGCTCGCCAGGCGGTCTAAGAAAACTCCCTACCACCCTCGGTTTCGTCTGTTTTTGTTCACCAAAGGATCCAACACAGTTGCTAAAATTCGAACCTACGTTCATCGAGGCGATGTCGGAACACGCTATTAAATAAGTCATCATTTCTTTATAACCCTCAGAGTCTTTAAAAAATTCTATCAAATATTGCTAGGTTTCGAACCTATGTGCAACAACGTGATGTCGGAACACGCAATTAACTAAGCAATCGTCTCTTTATAATCTTTAGTCTTAAAAAAAAAACTATCAAATATTTTTCATGAAAATTATGATGTTTAGATGGATTATTTTCTATTCTCTAGTATCCAAATATCTAATATCTACATTTATCATAATGAAACGGTGTTCACGTTTGATTTTCAAACGAAGAAGTAGCGTAGTCAGCCGTCCATCAGGCCGGAAGTAGCGGATGCGGTTTGCCCACAGGAAGCAGTCACGTCGTCTGCGCGATCAACCTGAATTTATTTCACTACATTCGACGATTCGGATATAAAATGTTGTTCCGGTAAAAGTTTATTGGCGATAAATTACATCATAAATAAAAATACACCTACTTTTTCGTATTCAGTTGATTAATTTTCTTCTCTTTCGTACTTTAATGATAATAAATATTCATTTTCATCTACATAAAAAATAACTTACATATAAGATAAGAAAAAATCAATAATTGATTAATTTTTAAAAAATCTAAAAAAATATTGTCAATAATGTTTCGTATTGTAATCAAATTACTGAACATTCTTTTTATATCTTAACTTGCCGACTTCATTTGTTTTAAGATTTACTAATAACATTTAATTTTTTAAATTGTTGAAAATTCAAAATGAAATTAATACAATAATTATTATGAAACCTTGCAAGAAATAAAGTCTTCGGGGCCCGCTCCAAATAAGCAAAGAGAATTGACTGCTGAAAAACTAAAAAATATATGTGTCACGGTGACTCAGAATAATACACACAGCATTTAGTAAAAAACTGGATCTAATGCATTTTATGGCAAAATTGGTGGCATGAAAATTGCACATGACATCATGGCCTAAACACCTTAAATGTTATCCTTGCAACTCATTCTTATCTGGTACAGGGTATAAGAGTGCGCAAACTATAGTCTCTTGTTTGTTTTTTTGTAGACAGTGACCTAAGAAGATAATGTATGGTGATAACATAATTTAATGTAAAATACATTTTTTTTTAATAATTAAATCGTGAAAGTGCGTAGTTTTACACAGGGTGATACTAGAATTGAGTCAAATTTCTAAAAACCAAATCGAATAAGAAACGTCAATAATTTAATATACAGAAATTAGTTGTCCTTTCACGAAACACAAACTGGAAGTAAGATACCACGTGTCATAATAACGAAGCTTAAAAACTAACAATATGATATGTTATTAACTCACATCGCGAACATAGTACTTGCGATGAAGCGTAGTGGAGAGGCGGGAAGTAGGCGTTAACAGCACACGGTCAAAACAAGTGTTCGAAACGCGAAAATCGCATTCACTAGCAATTGTTCCCCGTACTAGTACAGTAATTGTTCTGTAAATTGATTAGATTTATTTCTTCTTCCTCTTCTTATTTTGGCTCCGTAGAAGCATTTGCCAATATCAATGTTTTGTTTCAATGGAGATTACAACATATTTTAAACAATAAGTGTTGTGTGAATAATTTTAATGTTCCAACAAGATGGTGGTTCCCTTGTCAGAATTTTCCAGAGACTTTTTGTGGCATCTCAGAATTCATGGTCCGTGGTATTCTTTTGCATTCACTTCATTTATGCACAGTAACCGCCGAACTGTATTACGTAAAACACCACCAATTTTACAAAATATAGAATCAAATAATACAAGATTACGAATTAAATATAAAATCCACTACATGACAGACTAAAATCCCGCCAGAAACTAATTATATTTATTTAATTACAAACTTTAAAAACCCAAAAGAATGAAAAATGTAAATTTTTAGTGACCAACTGCATAGATAAGTCACACAGTGTGACTATATATGTATTTAAAATAATAGAGACGAATTCTCTATATAATAAAGTATAATAAATGTAAGATAAATTAATAATCAGTATGATATTGTCCAAATTTCATGACATTTATTTTTTTGTTAATTCATTTTTTTAATAAAATAGGTATCCATTGTGATAGTTAAGTCAAATTATTACGCCGTATCGGAGACGGCACTGGGTAACTTTAGCAACCCACATTAAAAGTTTCCCTTAGTTCCAGTATCAAGTAAATCTTAGCGAATATTTACTTCAAAGTAACTATAGTGATGCGATACGTATTATATATTAATGTGTTTATAGTATGATATTATTATTTACAAATTTTCCATAATATAAAATGATTCTTTTTTAATATTTGGATCAATTATATGTTTACTTTACATCAACAATATTTCTTATCTTTGTTATCTCAGAACTTAATTATTTATAAACTAGTTTGGAATATTATTTTATATTCATATTTTATCATTCAGATTCGATTTCTATAGCGGAAACTAAGTATCCTTTTTATATAATTTTGTAAGCTGTATATGTTCTGTTATTTCAAATCAGTGTACCTACTACTACCTTGTACTACTACCTTCAGTTGAGATTGTTGAGGTCTTCTCATACAGTTTAGTTTTTCGTAATACTCACCTTATGTCAATTTTATTAAAAAAAACTATCTTCTGTCCACGACTTCGTCCGTGTAAAATAGTTACTTTGGGCTAACACTAATACGTAGCGGAAGCTCTCAAAACTAAAAACGATTTTGATACATTCTTCATTGTTGCTCCGTTCCTGTTGGTCTTTGCATGATAGAGCCTTTCTGGATAAATAAAAAGAAAAACAAAAATAATATGCTATCTAACACTGAAAGAATTAGAGAGAGATAGAGACCAGTAGTTACTGAGATTAACGCTTTCAACCAAACATTCAAACCCTCCAGCTTTATAGTACTAGTATAGATTTTAAAATAAAATAATTTAAAGATATACAATTTATGTCAAAACAATGTCGAACTCGTAAACTTATAAGCCACTGCCAATATTCAAATATAATGTAAAAATATACATTCACAAATATCTATATCGCAGAACTAACTTTATAGAATACTAGTCGAAAGTTGGCTAAAACTTGGAGTCTTACTTCAAGGAGCGGGGAATCAATTAAAACTACTAATAAAGTTCTAAGACATTTCACTTCTCCCCGTACTTACGCGTTACGCCTCCAAAGTTCGACTCCGAAGTAGAATTCTATTTTGTTTTGCCTTCCGTTCATTTACTTTTACGCTCTGTTTCAACGTTAAATATATGCTTCCAAGTAAATGGTAAATTATAACTTATATACTACGCTACTACAAGAGTTTTATAACCTAAGAGTACAGAAAATATTTAAAACGTATAAGTTGTGCATGCGGCTTCGCTTTCGTGGATTAAATTTTTAAAGGATTGTTTTAATGCTTTTTTTTATATTATAGGGTCACCCGATGGTAGGTGATCACCGCCGTCCATAGACACTTGCAACACCGAGAGAGTCACAAGTGCGTTGCCGGCCTTTAAAAAAAGTATACGCTCGCTTCTTGAAAGTTTGCAATTCATAGTTGCTTGGAAACACCGCCGCTGGGAGCCGATTCCACAGGGTCGAAGTACGAGGCCGAAACGACCTTGAAAACCTCACCGTGGAAGACCTCCACTCATCGAAGTGATGTGGATGAAATTTAAGTTTCAGGCGGGTAGTACGATGGTGGGATGTAACGGCAGGTAAGTCTAAACAACTCCTCTGAACACTCTCCGTGGTAAATGCGATAAAGGACGCAAAGAGACGCGATGTCCCGACGCAGTGCCAATGAGTCGAACCGATCGGATAATACCTGTCGCCAACGATTCGAGCTGCTTCTCGCTAGAAGCGGTCAAACACAAGCAGTTCTTGAATGCTGTTTTTAAAAATTCAAATTTATGAGTTTTTTGTAATACACAATATTAGTACCAAGCCGGATGTCGTAAAAAACAAATCTTATATGTTTAATCATGACAACGAAATGATTAAAATTTATAAGGATTGTTTGGATTGCAAATTCACACGTATTTAATTTTTTTAAAGCTGTCACTGTGATTTAAATTTAATAAGTTTTATTTACAATCGCTTCGTTTTTTTTAATTTTCCCTCCTTTATTGGAATGTATATAATGGTTGAGGTTTCATGTTACAAGATATCAAACGGATAGTGATTTGTTATCGACTTAATTTATTACAATTTCCGTATATTGTTTCATTCATTACAGTATGTAAGTAAAGAATAATATCTGGTCAGAAAATACACTCACGATTTAAAAAATACCATAAATAAACTGTTTCAACTATTCTTTAATTATAATCACTCTTATAGATATATAAACATAGAGTCGTTGTCTTATATTATTCAAGAATCATAGACATATTCAACGTTCATAAAGATGAAAAGTAGTAATATAGATATGACATATAAAAGTTCAAAAACACATCGCGACTGGTTAGTCGCCAGCAATATTTTTACACCATAAACAATAGTCGATTCTCGTTATAAATTAATTAAAAATATAGGTGCTTAATATTTGATCTAATTATTACAGAAAAATAAAACTGATATACAGTCAACATAAGGTGATTTACGCAAAAGCGAACTGGTGGAATACGGAAAGTAACTAATCTTCCCGCACTACAGCTCGCGTTCCGTTTTCCATTGTTCAACCGTGAGCCGTTTGAGGCGTTCTGACGACAAGCAGTTACGTAATGATTAACCTTGAAAAATGGCTCTTTAATGTTGTCCATTGAACCTAGATGTGATTTTTTTATGTTTTAAAGTATTGTTCCCATACTTTTAAAAGTTTTAAGACAAACTTCAATCAAGGTTATCTTTGTTGTTTATTAGTATTTGTTTTGATATTATTATTTTATATGTTAAATGTGGCCATGTACTATCAAAGTATTGAAGAGTGTTATATTTCAAACAGTGATCTGTGCCGTTATTTAAAAAAAATTAGACCCATACATTAATACAGAATAATAAAAAAGGCATAGATGTATAAGGCTATATAGGTAAGTCTAATATTTCACTAATTTAAACTATTTAACCAATACCGAATCTTGAAAATAAGCAAAAAATTAATACAGATTTAATACAGGTGTAACATAAAATACAGATTGTAATCAGCGGTGTGTCACGAAATAATTCTACATACAAAGAGGGTCGTGTTATGAAAAAAGCTGAAAAACATTGCATTAGTTAAATTAAAAACGTAAATTTGATACTACAGAAAACAACTAATTCAATATACACGAAAGAAAACAACTTAATTTAGCAGTTAAGATATTTAGGAAGCCTCGTAATAAAACTGTCTTTAGTCAAAGCACGTTTGTACTTAAATATAGTTAATACATGTGTAAATATTTCTCACATTTGGTGTTTTTTTTTTAATTTCAAAATTGTTAAGAGCTGATTATTAAAATAAATAAAGCAACAGATCATAAGATCTGGTGAATTTGTAATAAATTACTCGTAGTTGGCGGCTAAGTGAGACTCGTATAAGAAGTAGTTTTAATCTGAGACAGTTTTGAAGTTAAATTACTTTATTTTCTTGTCGTTTTCTCTTTAGCTCCTTGAGGAGGTTTTTTATTACGTCTTCGTTTTCTACCAGCTATTTTTAGGACGTTGTTTTTTTATTCAATACTTTATTTCAATTTTGGTATACCTAGATAAGAAGTGGCACTTAGCTTATATCAGCACATCTTTGAATAAGTTACAGTTATGTATCCAGACGAATAGTAGTATACTACCATCAGACAACGATTTCCTAACAATCTCATGTCACTGTCAACTCCAATTCTCTGTTATTGCGTTCATATAATCACGTGTACACTCCTTGTGGAGATTGTCACATGAATAAGCGGAAAGCTATAAAGGTGCTATTCATCTCAGGAATACGGTTGTGGAATTTTGAAGAATAGCGCTATTTTGTGCCTCATATCGTCTAAGTAAAATAATCGACACCAAATATGACGAGATAATGGCGAGAGTAAAAGAGAGGAGGCGAGGATATTGTCTAAATTCCAGATTAATTGCTGCGTCGTGCTTCTCATAAAGTGTTCCTCCCATAGATTCAGGGTAAGATTCAGACTGATATCAAGCCATCGTCAGTTCAAAAGTATAGATTACAGTAAAACCGACATTGAATAAGAGCATCAAAATTATCTTTCATCTAACTAGTGACAGAGCTTTGTGTTCATGAAACGTATACCGCTAATGATATTCATAACCAATGCGTCGTGGGGTTTATAAAGGGTTGATGGTTATCAGTGAAATTGGATAATTGTCCCACTTGTCAATTTGAGTAATATTTTATTTAAATTGTTAAGTTAGCATCTCAGTACGTTTTGTATCTGCATTAATAAATTTCTGATTCTGTCTGTACATAATTGTATCTACCTATTTTAAAGCTCAAAAAGATAATAATTACGCTTTTAGATGTCTAAATTTTTTTATGACATAAGAAGCAAACGAACTGGTGGGTCATCTGATGTTAAGTGATCACCACCGTCCATAGACACCAACAACACCAGAGGAGTCGCAAGTGCGTTGTCAGCCTGTGTGGTGCTAGGTAGGTAAAGCAGAGGGAGGGAAGGGAGGACGAGGAGCTGGGCCTTCAGCGCTCTCACTGACCGAACGCAACGCAACAATGCAATGCAAGTAGTACTGTTACTTCACGTCGGTTTTCTGTGAGAGGGTGGTACTACCCCGGACGAGCCGGCGCATTCATGCTGAAACCAGTTTTGGTTTCAGCGTGGCTCTACCACCTACATTATTTATGTATATATTTATATGTATGTCCATTTAAATAAAAAGATTTTCCCGATTTTAATAAAACTTCGCATACTGGAAGTATAGGTACATATATCGATCTGCAATTGATAGCAAACATATCATTAATGCTTTTAGTAATCATTAAAATAATAATTATAACTAAAGTAAATTATCAAAAAAAAATTAACCGAATTCAATATCAAACAAAAACCCATAAGGCACTAATAAGCGGAAAATAAATAGTTTATCAAATTAACCAAATTAAATAAAACATATGAGTATGTGTGCTACCTAGAGATGTATCGGAAGTCGCTGCCAACCAAAAATCATATTATATGATCAAATCATATCATCTATACCTATATCTTCAAATGGGACCACACGGGAAGTACCAGCTTTTAAATAAAAAAAAATTATTAAAAGCAGTTCACCCAGTCCAAAGTTATAAGGTAACAAACATTAAAAAAAATACAGTCGAATTGAGAAAATCCTCCTTTTTTTGAAGTCAGTTAAAAAATGAATTTTATTTAAAACATCCAAATTTTATAATTCGTAATCATTATTAATAATACTCGTAGATATCATAAAATAAAATTAGAAGTCGTAAATAATTGCTGCGTAACATTAGTCTGTGCGGCAGTAGACACAGCTAATATTGTATCTACATATAGTTCATGTGTTATAACTTAGTTACAACTTAGATGTACGCAGGTAGTAACGTGCTCGGACACCTGACCATGAATTTCACGTAAAGAAAAAGGTTATGCAAATTTAACATAGTGACAGGCTTTTTTTATTTACGAGTTAACACCTTCAATTTCAAAATCAGTGATCATTTTAAACTTAGGGTGTTAACATCTTTACTCAAACTGTCGCTGAATATGTTATTAGAATCATATGCTCAATACGCAGCTTTTTGAATTGGGAAATCAAACTAGTTATTACTGCTGGAAAATGAAATAACCAGTAAATATATAAAGTATCAAAGATGTAAAAAAATATATTCGTATTTATAGAGACAGATTCTAAAATAAATTAACTAACGTCAGTTTATGTACCGTATATGTTTTGCGAAACATATGAAAATTTGCAATAAAGCATAAGTTTCAGATCATCACTTCTATCTAAAGTAGTATGCATAATAGTAAATATTGTAACGTATCATCAACTTCTATACTAACACTAGCACCGTCACAAAGCACACGAGTGAATATCTAACATCCATCTTTGTTTCACATTTCACCGCAACAACTTCATACATCAGTTTGCGTTTTGTGAAACAAAACATGGTGCAATGCATAAACTTTAAACGCAAGATCGACTGGAAGCCGTGGGGACAATAAAACAAAGAAAAGCGTATCTGGCCCGAAGCGGTGTTGGGAGCCCCCGCCGGTGCGGCCGATGCGCCAATCAGGGGTCTCGGAATGCTCCACCGCCGCCCCAACGGCCCGCCCCGACACCGACCGCATCTACACCCGGGGGTGAACGGGACGCAGCATCCTTATAAAGATTTTACATCGATTACGAGGGTGTGGGAGGCCGCCGTTTCTGTCTCGCCCGTGGGCGGCGACGTGTACATCTCTCGCGCAGTCGCGAACAATTAACGCGCGGGGCGGCGCGGCCGAGCGACGTGCGACGTCACTATAATGTGGTTAGTCAGTGAGCGTCGGAGCCGAGCCGACGGCGACGGCGAAGGCACGGAGCACGAGGCGCGCTGGTCGCTCAGCCAGCGCACCGGCTACAGCACGGTGGAGTTTAAGAGCTCGGCGTGCGCGGGGGCCGGCGAGCCACCCGCGCCGCCACTCACAGCGCTGCCGGACCCCCAACAGTTCAACATCTTCCCGGCGTTCTTCAGCCGCCAGCTCAATTTCACGGGTGGTGGTGGCTGCGGCCAAGGCTCTAAGATCATGGAGGAGCTCAGGCCGAATCTGGTTGGAGGATTGCTCGGTGTACCGGGTTTGCTCGACGAGCACCAGACGGACACAAAGTTCCTGCCTTCGGGTGCAGAAAGTAAATACACGCCAGACAAAGGTCGAAAGTGTAGCAACGCATCGTCTTCGTCAGCAGAAGAGTTTAGTGGTCTATACGGAGGCGAACATGCCGCGACGCCACCAGCGCCGCCTCTTAGTCGATCTTTACATGACAACACAGGTAAGTCAATATTTGATTATCGTAACCAATAAATTAATTTTAAACATATTCTTTTTTCTATTCCTATTTTTATTTAGATCTTTAATTGATAAATACAGTTTCCTTTTCTAAACATTTCTGCCACATTAATTTCATATTATAGTAGTGATTTTATTTATTCAAGCGTTACTTTTTTTAATTTCTGTTTCACTCATTTTGTTTAGAACCTTGTAGTAATAGTAATTACATGCCCATTCATTAATAACTTTACTAAAATAAATTTTCTCTCATTTAACACATTATTTTAACAACATAATTAAAATGTTTTACGAGAGTAATATACAGAATACATCTATATGTAACATATTTTAATTAAACTTCTGGAATAATTGTATAATTATTTTTCTCGAACTGACTACGCTACTGACCTAGTAAGGTCTTAACAGCTTCAGCGGAGTACGAGTATCATAAAATGGTTGTTAGGCAAAATATTGTACGCAAATAATTATTTATTAACAGGCAATAAAATGTAAAATTATACAAAACTGCAATATCTAACAATATTTTTGATGTACATCCTATATAGTGTCTTGTAATGTTTTTATTTTAATTTTTTTTTCACAAAACTGGCTTTATTGGGTCTTAAATGCTGTTGACAATGATATAATTAAGTTGTTACTAGTGTAACCTACTAGATATGGATCTCATGCACCTGAATGAAGTACATATGACATCTTATAAATTTCAATGGAATTTATGTAAATATTCAAATAAATGCTATACCTAAAAGGAATTATAAATTTAAATACAACCCTTTTTAATTGAGATTTAATTAAGGCTAAACAACAATGGAATATATCAAATTTGGATTGGATATTCCTGTATTTGTGACATATTCGGTCCAGGGTCGAGTATTGTCCGACCTTTGTAAAGTACTTTAAAGCAGGTTTTGCGATTTTTCAAACGATTGTTGTTACGTGGTACTGAGATACACATCTGTTCCAGTATAAATGAACTGTCAATATAGCTGTTTAAAATGTGACCAACCCTTAAATAAAACGTGTAACATATCTATATACAGATAGGCAGTGAGGAAACTGTTAAAAACATCTACCACCTCTGTCTCACAGACGATTTTCTTCATTTTTAAAATTTTGTAGATATTGATGAACTTTAGTGGTATCAATAAAAAATTGGGAAAAGATTTTTTTCTCTATCGTTGAAGTTCAATCACTCATATATATAAACATAATTTAATTATGCGTCAGATCTATTAAAATTCACGCAATTATACTATACCCACAAACAGCAAAGACATTTGTAATATTTCGAACTTACTATCGACTATTGGTCTTACGGGCCTTCACAGCATCATTGGACTAAAATTGGTACGTTTCCCAAAATTGTTTATTAATAACGTTTGGGATGTGTACACGTTTACAAATTATAAGTATATAAGTTTTATTCATTATCTTTTCCTCTCTTGTTCTTTTGTTAGGAGCTCGACTAACAATAATCATTGTAAAGAAAATATATGTACCTGTACATATAAAAAAGTACAGAGCGTGCTCACGCCCACGCCCGCGTAACCACAGATCACGCCGCCGTGGTCTGGGAGTAAATTTTGCTCCCGCACACCCGATTAGGCCCCCCTCGGCAGCGGCTCAAGCCTAGGTCCGTTCCCTCGGCGTGGAGCCCTTGAGTGCGCTGCTCGCGCGATACAGTGATACAAAATGTTACATCACTGCAACAACTGTACACATATCAACCCCACTTACGTGAGCGCATACACGCCTACACATGAAAGTGGAAGAGTTTTGTTTCTTTCCCTTATCGAACTGAAATAGTTTGGAAAATTATCCGATACGAAATATATATAGGAGTTGTTGAGGTATGTATGCTTGGTACACATATATGCTCCAACAACTCATATATGTATGAATAGTTAGCTTAGGTCAGCTCAGATAGGTCGCGAATTGCACGTATCGGGCAGCAGCCCAGGCCGAGGTGTGCCGTGCACCCTTGAGCTAGTTGCCCAAATAAAATCGGCCGAGTGCCGCAAGCGCTCGCCTTAGTAGTCCGGTGAAACTTTTAAGACCTTGTTGGGTCAATAGCGTAGTCAATTCGAAATAAAAAAAAAGTACATATAAAAAATAAATCATCTCATAAATTTGATACGAAATTGTTTAAACCATAAGAAGTAAAAGCTTCATTATAGAAAAATCACTATTCGAAGAAATTTGAAATGTTCAAAATAATTTTATGTTCAGAGATGAAGGTACTCCATGGAATAGTCGTAACTTTCATGTACATAATCACTTTCTATTGACCACTATATCTAAATTTACGAAAAGAGTTACCTTTCTATTTTGATATCTTGAATACGTCTCAAATAAGTCAGACTCTCTTGTGGTAACCCTATTTTATAAATTGTTAGGCAGCGTTGCTTTCAGGTATCTATCATAGCAGATCCGACGGACGTAGTTCCGCCCTGATATTAAAAAAAAAACCTTGACAAATTATATACCTAAACCTTCCTCACGAATCACTTTATCTACTGGTGAAAACCGCATGAAAGTCCGTTTGGTAGTTTTTAAAATTATCGGGAACAGAAAGACAGACAGAGAACTTTGCTTTATAGTATGTCATCATAAATACTTCCGTATCGCGATGATCTGTAATGGTGTAGCAATAAAAATTAATCAAAAAACTGTAACAAACTCTATGTTTTATTATGGCAATTCCTAACACCACAGAATTTGTAAATCTGTTAGCGATTTCTTTTGTTAATGATGTAACTAACACATTTTTTGATATAAGTTTATGTCTCAATTTCTTAAATGGTTTCCTGAATTAAATGCTATATAATTCGCGAATGAATGTCCTTCTAACTAATTACTTTAATTCGGTAGCTGTGTCACATTGCAGAAATCTTAAAGTGTGAAATGCTGTCAGGTATTATACTTAATTTTGATTTTTGTGTGTTGAACATATAATTGTTAATTCTGTGCCTGAGTGCTAAATGTCTATTTTTCTATTAGTTATTTGGTTACCGTAATATCATGGAGACAAAATTACCGAATTTAAAACTTTATTATAATAATTTTTAAAAATTGTATTAAATGATCTTATTTAACAAAGAATTTTAATTACTATAGTCAATTAAATAGTTACGTAATTTATAAAGTATTTTTTTAATAAATTCTATTATCTAAAAACGATTTATCTAGTAGTAATGATGTCATAGGTACTGAATCGCAGACAATTATTGGTTTATGATAATTTAGCGGTGTGACTATTAGAATCTTAAGTAACACTGGTTATTACTACAAGATTTGATGATGCAGTTTGTTTAAAACTTTAATATTGTGCTGTTGATTATCGGTTTAATATTGTTATTATTGCTAATATTATTCGCAACGTGCGAATAATCAAGCATATTATGCGTCAATACATAACTCTCATTACGATATGAACCACGAATATTTCCATCATTATCGTATTACTGTTACAAACTAGAGAACGATACAAACCATTGACTCAATAGCAGAATAACTGACAACAGTTAATAATAACGATTATTCAAAAATAACACAACAGTGTAAAATAACAAATTATAGATGTGCTATTGTTATTACCATTTTTACAAATCTATAATATTTTTTAATAGTACTTTGTATCTCGTATTTTATATTTACCAAATATTGTGATACCAACTTGTGAATATAGCACTACTCGCTTCTGGACAAAGAAAAGATTCACCAAAGCCAAGTACGGGAATAAGATTATTGGTGATTCAAATTATCCTTAGGCACATCCTACTGAGGACTTTTAGCACATATCTCTTCTTGTACATCCACACTAAATGAAGCACTAAGATCGCAACCAACCCAACAGGCGGGGCATGTGCTAGTTTCGCAGTGGACTGCATTTGTGAATTAGTTGGAAGTAGATACCAAAGAACACGAATGCCAAATTTATTACTCTATAATCGGTATGAAGTCTCACGTACCTTTAATGTTCGATAATGCCACCATTGCTGGTATACACCAAACATCAACTTCGAAATAAATAAATTATGTAAAAAACATCTAAAATAAACAAATAAAACATCTAAAAAGTGTTAGAAAATATAAATAATTATAAAAAAAATGCTTACTCTCCAAACATTTCATGCTTTAGTAAACAATTTCGTGAAATATTATAAGTAAGACATTCATCTTCATGTCTACCTTCAATCCTGAATTAAAATCAGCTGAATGCCTTAAGCGTTCGCCTCAGTAGTCCGGTGAAGCTGTAAAGGCCTTGCAAGGCCAATAACGTAATCAGGGGGCCTAACCAAGTTGCTTATCGACAATCGCTAATGCAAAGAGAAAACGGAAAAACGCTATATCATGTGATAAGAAACTTGGTTAGGCCCCCAGTTCGTAAAAAAAATTCTTCCTTCAAGATCAGACGATAATGTTACTATTCAGTTTCATAAGAGAACGCAAATTATAAGTAAGGCCTTATCCAGATATCACTTGTTTGTGAATCTTATTCAGTACTGTGATAAGTAGAAATCGCATTACAGGCATTTGTATATTAAGTTTACTCTTTTTCTTTTTATTTGTATTATAGCAGGCAAACGAACCGGGGGGGTACCTGATGTTAAGTGATCACCACCGTCCATAGACGAGCCAACGTTTTATGCTGAAACCATTAATAGCTTCAGCGTGGCTCTAATACCTACCTACTCAATCATATTTGACCAAAAATCTAGAGTCGTTAAATATTTTGCAATATTTTTGATACTTCCGAATATCATTAATATTCGTTATCAGAAAATATCATATATAATTATTATTATAATTAAAATATATAAATCATGTGTAGCTTGAAATTCCAATTTTGGTGTTTACCGATTCTATGCAATTGATGAATAACATTTGGCAAATGGACTTCCTATTGCTAAAGGTATTCTCATGTAAGTATAAAGAAGAATGACATGCCTTTTTTGAAGGTTTGTTTAAAATTAATAATTATAATGATACAAGTCTCTTGAGAAACAATAATTGTTTAAATCAAAAACACTTTATTCAATTTAGTCCTTAAGGAGGCACTTATGAACGTCAAAAATACTACCATTAATAATATCGTGTCTAAATTCTATAGTGATCAATTAATTACCTTTGTGGATGTCCTACCACTTATGAAAATAATTTAATGACCAATGATAATATAAACAAAAGTTGTATTACGAAATATTAAATCTACCTGATATAAAAACCTGATTGTTTATGGTTACATTAAATAAAAAAGTTATAATTTTTAGCTATCAATTTTATCTATCTGTACCTAATTCGAGTTTATGATATAATTATATTTTAATTCGATTACTTCATTTTTTTGTATTTTGACAGTTTCGTGCATGTCTATTGCGTTCTATAAAGTCCGGTCTCTATCCATAAGTTACTCACTTATTGCAATATATAATATCCTCTTAAATAATCTTTAAATACGTATTATTGTAGAATAAATAATAATAAAGTTACAATTTACAGAGTTAAATGCGTGTCTCTTAATAGTACAAACTCGTCACGTAAATAAATAAAAATAAATATAGATATAGACAATTCGTGCTACCATCTATATACATCATAATTACAATTCCAATTAGTATAGTAATATTCCAAACAATCGGCCCGCGGGTGACGTCATGAATACGAAATGTCACTAACGACCTACGTCTCCCTCCCCAAACCACTGGCACCCCGTCGTCCCTACAATACCCGCAACACAGCCTCCACAATGAGCGAAGGCTACATTTTCAAGCGGACTCTGTTGCCAAGTGTACCAATTACGTGATACTCGTATGAAATAATAAATGGAATTCGTTGTAAATGAGCCAGTACTAAGATTCTGATTTACTATCCCGAATTACCAGCAAAGTAAATTAAATTGAAAGCTAGTCATAGTAACATACTTGTTAGAATCGTGACTCGTAGTCTCTTAATAGTAGGCTCTTTATCGCTTGTTTAAGATATAGATATTTCTTCATAAAATAATGGATACTCATAATCGATTCTCTAATACCAATATATAAGTATCAATTTCAAATTACATCAAGCTTAATTTATAAACCGCTTCTGAGTTATACTTATATATAGTATATATACTAACTAGTACCTGGGCGACCGAGCCTAGCTCGGTTCTTTAAAAACATTTTAAATTAAAATAAACTGTTCAATTTGCCACACAAAATTAGGATCTTTTTCCCAAAAAAAAAAAACTGAAAATGATATCTCTTGCTGTCACTCGGATTCGAACGGGTTACACGGATTTTCGAAGCAGTCGATTTCTATCTGAGCTATTTTTGTTTCGACAGCAGCGGTGAAATTTACCTTTATATTCTAACTATATTTTTTTATTGCCTGAAAACACAGTCAAAAAAGTTTTCTATGAATAAAATCTAGCTAGATCGATTTATCTTTCTCGAAACTACCTACATACTAAGTTTCACGGAAATAGATGACGCCGTTTCCGAGTTCCTGAATATATACAAATATAAAAATATACAAGAATTGCTCTTTTTGTCTGGGATCTTCTACATTTCGGTGTTCTGAACGCGTGTATAAAAGTAATTTGTTTTGTCTGTTATGTATAAGTAAGATCCTACCTAGGTTTATGAGGTTATTGTGTTTTCCAACATGACGTCAGATTACTAATATAACTTTTCATAACTCTACAAGTTTGCGTATTATTTCCTAAATATCGTAACTGTTTTTTTCCACTAATAATTTTTTGCATATATGCATTTTGTGTATTTCAGTTATCGCTGCAAGTCAACTCCGAGTTTCACCTTAACATCAGAACATAGAATAATGTATTATGAGAGATTATCTTTGTCAGTTTTTTATAATAATTTAAGTTATGCGTACTTGTATTAATTTTTCCCTTTATAATCGTAGAAATATAACTAATTTTTACATAATATAATGGAATGTATAATTAGAAAACAGTATATCGCAAATTAAATTTTGTTAACTAATTTCTCAAATACACATTTTATGTTAGTATTGTGTATCTCTTATAGTATTTTGTAGGGGTAGAGCAACGCTGAAGGTATAACTAGTTTTAGCATGGATTGGTCGGCTCGCTCGGGGTACTACCACCCGACCCACAGAAAACCGACGTAAAGTAACAGTGCTTGCATTGTTGTGTTTCGTTCGGTCAGTGAGAGCACCGGAGGCTCACTGCTACTGCCCTCGCACCTCCCTTCTCCTCTCCCCTTACCCCTTCCCCCAAACAAGCTGGTAACGCACTTGCGACTCCACTGGTGTTGTGACAAGTGTCTATGGGCGGCGGTGATCACTTAACATCAGGTGACCCGTCTGTTCGTTTGCCTCTTATGATGAAAAGTGCCGTAAGTTGGCCTTAGTTTTATTATACTTTAAATGACTTTCACAATAAACAAAAAACTCCAAACTAGACGGAATAGACACTTATGATACATACCTAAAGCAGATGTATAAATTGCAAAATCGACATCTTTTTCTTTTGATGTATTATACTTCCAAATTTATATATATAATTACTGTTTAATCTTAATTTTTATTATTAAAATCGTATCCATTTACAATAAGTAATACTTCGGTATAGTTTTAATTAATTTAATTGTACAGTTTCAATTCATTCAAACACACTTTTAATCAATATAATATATTATATCGGTTTCGGTATCATCTAATTCATTCGCCGGTAAAACTGGTTTTACTTGAAATAAAATCTTCTTTGCTGTCAGTGTTTTAACCGTGTCTTTTTTTTCAGTAGTCTTCAGATTGTTCTTTTTGCCTTCTTTTTTATCCAGATCTATGTCAATTTTATTAACAGGTTTCGCCCCTTCGCTTTTAAATCCTGGAGAGAATACATTTTCACCTGCTTTATTGTTAACGCCTGTAGTAGTTGTAAATGACACACCGATACCAGGTCTCGGTTGGTTTATAGGCACAGTGTTATTCGACGGTTTGTTAGGGTTCAAAAGCTTCAGATTTGATTCCGTAGGTATATTCAAATCAAAACTACTGAAAGGGTCTGAGTTATCAGACAACATTCCCGTTAAATCTAATTTTGAATATTCCTCTCGGTCTCTCGTTTGTAAACGGTTCAGAATTGAGTCGTGTGGTTTAAGTTTTTTGCCCAAACGTCCATCTGTGAACGGTACTCCTGAAATATACAATTTGATAATTAGTATTTGAAAAGTATAACACAACAATGCAAATATGAGGTCAATCGAAGCCGAGACTGAATGTGAAAACATATTTTATGTATCTGAGAAGAGATCCTAGTAAATAAGACTGTCCTTGTTTCAATCGATTAATAGTTATCACATGCATGGATACTTCAAACTTCATTATTCAAGTGTTCATTATTCATATTAATCAACAAATAAGTACATATAACTATTTACAATTTAAATACTTCGGCTATAAATTACAACCATTGGTTTCTAAAACACAGTTAGGAAAATAAAATTAATCAATAAGATTCTAAGCTATGTTAACAATCTGAAAACAAATATATAACATCAATTCATAAAATAAAAAGGAAAGAAAGGGTGAGATGAAAACACTGGCTTTCAGTATGGTCTTGAAATACTTTAATATAACATTAGCAATGTTAATAATACACAACACAGAACAATTTTTAAATGGGCATGATGTTCACCACGATCCTACAGAAAATGCTGTGCTATAGATTTCAACGTTTTTCTCTCTCTTTCTTTGAATTTATTGCGAGTACATTAGGTACTGTCTCATTCTATCACGGCCTAAAACCTATATATAGGCTGAAACTTTAGACAGTAGCAATATTTATAAAGGATAGTCAGCGGTCGATTCTAGTCCTAAATAAATTTAAAAAATAGGAGCTTAATATTTGACCTAATTATCTAGAAAAATACAAAAATTGTAGGCAATCCTGTACGCGTCCATGTTAGAGAACAGTTACAATAACTGTCAGTGACCGGTGATTTCACTTTCATTTGAATGGAAACGTGGGAGCAGTATGATCAAAACAAAAGGATTTATTGTGCGTTTTATTATCGACGGTTAACTAGATTAATTAGGTGTTGCTAGTGTCTATGGACGGCGGTGATCACTTACCATCGGGTGAACGTCTGTTCGTTTGCCTTCTATGATAAAAAAAAACTCCGGGTCGCCCCTTACAGCTATGGGCACTGGTCAATGCACCTAGGTTTATTAGGGTTGTGTTTATACTTTTGAAAGTCTTAGAACAAACTATAACTTAGGTTCTCTTTGTTATTTATTAATATTTGTTTTGATATGTTAATTGTGACCATGAAGTATTATATCCTAGATTACTACGAGTGTTTAATCTTTGCATTGGTATACATTTATAGTTATCATTTTTTCGTTACAAATTTTCGTTCCTCAAAATCCATTTCACACCGTTCCAAAAGAAGTTTCTTTTCAATAAAATGAAAATATTAACTTCAGGGTGTCGATTTTTCGTAACGGTGTGAGCGCGCATCGTAAAAATTTTCTCTCATATTTTTTCCCTAACGATCCAAAACAAGTACAACAATAAAGATATAATTTTAAACGCAAAATATGAAATAAATAAATATGAGAATAGAAAAATCTTACCGAATAATAAAACAACCGATATATAGAAAAATAATATCATTTTTATCTACTACACACACGTCTCTACAATCGTCCGATGCTAACTTATGAATAACACTGTACTCGTTTATAAGAGGTAACGCGATTAATAAAATTACATTCTAATTGATTTTTAGATAAACGTAATTAATAAAAAAATTAGTCTACATATCGGATCGAATCTTTTCTATCGTAAAAATAAGTAACTTATAATAACTTCAACTTTAATAAAAGAAATCATTATAAAATTTATACGTATCTAATACAGTCAAACCTGGATAAACGAGACTTCAAGAAATCGCGATCTCTTATACACTTATAGAGGTTTCTCGCTAAGCCTAGCTAAAACAAAGTTTAAAAGATGTGCAGTAAATATTCTAGGTAAGGTCGGCACAATATGTTTTCCTCTTCCACTCTCCTATAATCTCAGTATTCACAACCTTTATACAGATATCATTTTTCACACAATTCATCCATACCCTTTTCGATCTTCCTCTATCCCTGTATCCGTCCATCCATCTTCATACAATGATATTGTAACTAAAAAGCTGTAGATACGTTACACATGATATTTTGATAAAACAAATGCAGGATAACGCAAACATACGTAAAGTAATATTGTAACGCCACGCTGTCTTAGATAAATAAATAAAAAAAAATGTGGAAGTAAGATAGCATATTCTCAATATCGGTGGTGAAAAAGAAATAGTTGTATGTATCATCGCTTTCATAATTAAAACTTTATTTATTACGTGTATTTCATCTTTTCTCATGATATGCCCGTACCATGTTAACCTAACCTATTATTTCTCAATTTTGTCATTCATATACCCATTCCTAAATTTATCAGGGGTTCTCCCTTAATTATGTTAGATAATTTTAAAGATTTTTTAAACACACCTTTATCTCGACACCTTCCTCTTCCCCTAATCTTACGTGAGATCCTTCCAAATTTGTAGTTTAAGTATAATAATGTGTTTGAGGGACGAGGTACGAGGTACTCTTGACGTTAACGGAGGCGGGCGATGTTAGTAGGGAGAGGAAACACGACGGACAACCTCATCCTGATATGGTCTGTCGCAACCCGCTAACGGTTGTCCGTGAGCTTGTTGGACTATATTCTATATGATGTAACCAAGGTGATAGGAATTCGTACTCGATTGGGTCACAATCAAAATTCACATGTTAATAAACTTACCGAGGTAAATTTCTCTTCATTTATGGGGTTTCAAGATTAGCATTGCATACCATTGCTAATGGAGAGGTTTACAATTTAACTTTACGACGATGACTGAAATTGTATAGTAAATCTCTAAAGTATTAGCTTTTATTTATATTACACTGTACTTAGAGGTTCCGCCCGTCCCTTTGTTGTGTCTTGTATCTAAATACAATGATTACTTTGGTGATAGGTTGAACGGTGAAAAAGGTGATCTGTTGCAGCGTCACATATTGCTATATTTTATTACTTTGGATTCCCCATGTTAATAGTCAACGTGTCAACTGACATTTAGGTATCTTCTAGCTGTTTCGATTCTGCCCTATCCTTTGCTTTTCTTCGTCAAATTGCACTACTAATTTTTTTTATGTCATTTGTCTATATTTTGTCTTATCTACCTCTTTTTCTTTTACCATCTCGTGTCGTTTTTTATCACGTTGTTGCTTTTTATCACGAAATATCTACGAAATCTATGATTTTTAAATACTTGTTTACTTTTGCAATATCTGATACATAATTTCATGACTTGGATAAAGGAATACATTAAATTATGTCCGCATAAGCGTCGACAAAAAATCTTTCGCATTTCTAATAGAAGTCGCGTGGCTAACGTGTGTGCTATACGATTCACACCTGCTCTGGTATGACAACCCCTTTACTTGTAACTAACAAAGGGCGGGAATTGGCTGATTCGCATTTATATTTATTATGTTCAACTTGAATTGTTAAGCGGTAAGATTTGTCAAAATTATTAAAGTCTGCACACCTTGATGGATTTACGTTTAATTCCCGAAACATTTTTTTTTATTCCTTCTTATTTATTTATTTATTTTATTCCAATCTTATCTTCGTTTTCTAAGGAAAAAAGGGAATAATAAAGTCTAATACTAAACAGCTATTGCGTTACATATATTTTATTTATTGGTACATTCAATTTACACACATCAAAAAAGTCTAAGCAACATGCGTGATATTACAAATTTTACCATTTATATAAATAAATTTCTAAGTATTTATTCAAACAAAGTGCGTAGATAAGTAAACTTTTTTGTTATTGATGACATACTGGCTGGTTGTAAAAAAAATTTGATTATGTTTTGTTTTTTCATAAAATTCAAATGACTGCGAATTCGTTTGAATTTAAGTGCTTTTAATTGCTACGTTTAGTCTTGATTTTATAATTTTACCAACCATTTAAATAAAGTTAGCGATAAATTTGAATTGTTAGATATTCTTTACGTCATGAAGCGACGTCATTTGATGGCAGATGAAATGAAAAGAGATGAGATGTAAAAGGAGTACAACCGGCGAGACCGGTACATACAACTGACTGCAAGACGCCAGCCGATGTTAACCGCTCAAGAGATAAGCTTGAGGCTACAAATTTCAAGTAGTGTTGATGTAAGTCCTCAAACTGTGCGAAATCGTCTGCATGAGTACGGCCTACGAGCTCGACGCCTAATCAGGTGTCCACCGATACGTCACGGGAAACATATATATATAAAATAGTGTAGAGAATGCATAACATGGGCCCAGGAACAATGGGATAAAATTATGTTTTCCGATGAGTCGTGATACAAGAAGGGTGCGAGTGTATCGTCGGCCCGGAAATACTGAAAGGCTCAGGTGCGCTCAGGTAGTTCATCCATACAGCGGCTCAGCAGTTACTTTATGGGCGGGTATTATGAAGAACAGGCGAACTGAGCTCGTTTTTGTAAATGGAAACATGAATGCTGAAAATTACATTGAGGATATTCTCAGACCTTATGTCTACCCATTTGCACAAACCTTTGACTCCGATTTTAGGTTAATGCATGACAATGCGCGTTCACATACAGCTCGGCGAACCAGTGAATACTTTGCAACGGAGAACATCCGGGTATTTCCCTGGCCTGCACAATCGCCATATCTTAACCCCATCGAGCACGCATGGGACATGCTCCAGAGACGTGTTTTGAAGGACTTGGACGGAGCGACAACAACCCAACAGCTGAAGGATTTGCTACTATTCCATTGGGAGCGAATACCGCAAGATGACATAAACAGTCTCATTAATTCAATGAATAATCGTTGCCGACAAGTTCTGAATAGCAGAGGAGACCATACTTTGTATTAAATTGTTCTATTCTTTCACAATAAATACATTTTCTTTAGAAATTTCATTTTGTAAAAAAAAAGTTTAGTTTCTTATGTATCTTAGTTTCTACAGTATATTCTAATATTGTTCATTTCTGTTATTAAAGGAACTTATAAAGACAACAGCTGTTATTTTTACCTCATAGAACCCTAACGATATTATTTTAAAAATAAAATACAACGTTATAATATGAAGAACCATCCTAAAATTTAAATTAGTACATGTTGCTTAGACTTTTTTGATGAGTGTATATACTACCATTAGAGGTATTACAATACAGAAAATAAATGTATTAGATTATTTGACATTTACTTTATTATTAAAAAAATCCAATCGAAATTTGTCAAAACCCATCGACATAACAGATTGTCAACTCTGAGTTCCGTTTAACGCACGCAGCGTAAAGCATCACCTTCAAATCTGTTAAGCCTATTGTTATCACACCCTTTATAGTATCCCCGTTGGGCGTTGAGTGGTTACTACTTGAAATAATCACTAAATAAAGTTAATATTTTGACATTATTTCACAATAAAAAAAAAACTATATTGAAATCCTTCATTATTTCCTTCAATTCGAATGTGGCTTATTATTATTACACTTATATTTGTAAATTCAACCTCTAAGGTGATAAAAATGGAGACGAAAACTTTTATGAAAATCTATCCATCAGTCTGTTATTCTTTAGTAGGTATACATATAAAATAAATAATCGAAAATAATTACTGTAGAAAAAACGCGTTCGAAACCGAAGGAGATGACTAGTCACCTAATAAAAATGAATATATTGATACTGAATACCAGTGGCGAAGATTCCATATAACCCGATTCTCATAGGTTTCTCTAATATAAAGTATATATTGGTTTTTATAGTTTGAGATAATATTTTGAAGGATGACTTAATACATTTGTTTGCGTGGTCATTTCTAAAGTTTTGTAGTTGGTTTAATTGTGATATAATAAATTGAGGATAGTGATTAATCTTTAGATAGCATAAAATGATTTCGCTTCGGCTGTCTGTTTCTTTAGGTCTTTTAACCTATTCAGCGGATTTTAATATAGATTCAGCAACACCTACAGCGTTTCAATATGAAGATTATACCTAATAAGTACATACATTTTCTACAGTACAGAAAGGCAAACACCGACTTAACCTTACGAAATAGATTAAATTAATGTACTACGGAATCGTTTATCTTTAAAAGGTCGATAAAAAAGTCAGTAATGGTAGATATTTATCTCTAAATGATAACCCACAGTAACCATTCTTCCTTTTTACAAAAATAATAATGTGTTATTTACCAAACAGTTTTATACAATACAGTATAATTCCTTATCCAATTACAAGATTACACGATTTATAGATGTCATGTCGATCAAAACTGCCCTTAACAGTATTTCATTAAAATGGACATCTACATTCCACCCGTGCGAAGCTGGAACGTTTTTTTTTTTTCTTGAGATGACTACGCTATTGACCCATCAAGGTCTTAACAGCTTCACCGGACTACTAAGGCGAGCGCTTAAGGCACTCAGCCGATTTTATTATGGCAACCAGCTCAAGGGTGCACGGCACACCTCGGCTTGGCCGTTGCCTGTTGCATGCAAAATGGCGACCTATCTTAGCTAGCCTAGCTGACTATTCATATATGTATGAGTTGTTGAACCGTATATGTGTACCAAGCATACACGCCTCAACAATTCTTCCATATATTTATTATCGGAAAATTAAAGCTGGAACGGATAACTAATAAATGTGCGATAACGCTAATTTAGTGTGGTAAGTCAAAATAAGAAATGGCAATAAATAACATTGGTTGTTAAATTTTTGATTGTTGCCTTTAAACGCATAGAATCATTAGTGACGATTGTGAAGAGCTGATATTATATATAAGAAATTTTGCTCCGGCTTTAGTCCATAGTAAGTATATAATCAAACTGGCATAGTACATACCAAAACTCCAAACATTCTCGTTTATATATTTTATCTGTATTCAAATAATTGGTATTCGATTACAAATTTTGCTAACTTATTCCTTCTAACGCCCTATCAAAAACCTATCTGTAGGATTTGTGGCATTTGCGCCGATTATAAATCTATTAGGGGCATGTGATAACATATGGAAGTCTGAGGGCGAATCTCCCCGCCGGCGCTCCGGAGGTGGTCCCAGCCCTTTCGCATCAATGAACAATAAATAATTTGTAGCTCTATTCCAATTAATTTCACTGTTATTGGGACTGATGTCAATGTACAGCTATATTCGCCTTTCAGGGTGTGTCTAATAGATTATTATTTGGTCGGGAATATTTATACATGTAAAAAATGTTGTATTATGTAATAATGTACTTCAGTTTTCAAAATTCGAATTATAATTTATTAAGGCATATATGTTTTTCACTTGAACCGTTTATGATTGAAATTTAAAAATCTGACATTTTAATTAACTAGTTGGTACCCGTGACTTTGTTCTCTTGAAAATGTTTCTGATATTCTATGGGAACTACGCGCTTTATGTGGGTGAAATATGGATTGTGTTTCATTAGTTCATTTTGTAATTGTAAGTTTTCTCTGTTCGATTTTAACATGACTGATTAGACCCCATTGGAAAGCGTATTCATATTTCAGATACATAATACTTAGAAAAATCTTGTATCTTCATTCGAAAAGTCTCGTCAAAATCGCTAAAAGCATTTCTACGGTTAGCTCGGACAGCCAACAGACCCACTAATTATATTTATATGTACTGACTACAAAGCAAAAAAATGGAATGAAATGCAATGGAAAACTTTAACCGAATTAAATACTGAAGACGTAGTAGTTTATAAGTAAAAACTAAAAGAATATTGACGTTGTATGTTCAAAGTTTTCAATTAAAATTCAATAAGTTGTATATAATCCTAATGGCGACGAGTAAACATAGTGATCTAAACTCATAACTGAATAAATTTTGGATATATTCAGTATTCTAGACTACTCAATATTTTAAATTACTAATAAACGTATGTAAAAATGGTTAACAAAATAGAGTAATAAATACTTTTTGAAATCTAGAAAGATTTTTCTAGACTGATTAGTCTAGGTGATGACGTCGTCTAGGAAATCAAAGAGAAAAAGAAAGACGAACTCATAAAACACAATGCTTATTGAATGGAAACAGTCCGTTGAATCAACATCAACACTTCGAGCGCAGTCACCCAACACCTCTCGAAGGCCACAGATGGCGCTTTTATGTCAATCGTCATAATTAGGGGATTACGACCCCCTAATGACATGTTACATTGAATCTCTGTTACGCCTCGAACAAATGTTCTACTTTGTGTTACAAATAATAGTTTTTCGTCAACTTGTTAAGATTTACTCTAACTTTTATAGCAATTTTTTTTACAAACAATTAATATATAAGTTAATAGAAAATCTTCTTCTTACCCTTATCCCACCTTAGTAGGGCCGGTACAACATACTTGTCATGTTGTGATGTATGTTGTTACGATCGGCCGCCTACCTTACATCAACTCTCCTTGGGATTATTTTGTTGTACCCTTATATACTTCTTATTATCTATATATTAATACGTGAAGCAAAAAAATTGTACCCCTTTTTAACCTACTTCCCGTCAACAGGTGAACTTGAAATTTGGCATAATTAAAGTTTATATGGCGGAGAAGTGCAGAAAGCCGTTTATTTTAGATAAAATGCATTAGAAGTACATTAAATTAATTAAAATATGCACTACTCACACTACTACTCGAATTTTACACAACATATACACACATGTAAATGAAAAAGACAGTTTGACAGATCTTTCACTTTATTCTTACGTTCCAATTACCTACCTTTTCAATATCTTTAACATGAGTGATGTTGCATCCCTTATATGCCCTTTAAATGAACTGGTCAAATTGTAGGTTAATTTTATAATAGTATATTGTGTAAATTTATAATATTCATTAATACATAATTTACAAACAATGTATCTTAAATTTATAGAAACACTGAAATAATAATTATTATGTTTCGTCTTATTGAATGTCATATTTTTTAGGTGACAGGACTGTTTTCTCTTTAGTGACATTACTTGATATTGTCATAAAAGTAAAACAAAATACTACCAAAGTCAATGTCAATGTTGTAATGTTTAGTATTTTTTCATGGTGAACTCACTTTAAATGATGATTCAATGAAAAAAAGGAGCCAAAAAATACTTTGTAAAATCAAAATAAGAAAATGTGTTTGCTAATGAAAGTAATCTATGACTTAGATCTCCGCCATTACAATGATTCAGGTTAACCTGATGTAGCAATAATATTTACTACAGTTGATGATGAATTTTGAACAAGAATGAATTCATTTTCAATAGTTTATGATAGAATTAAAAACGTCTTTGTTTTGGATTAATCATATGATTCTATTGTGTATCCATTACATTTCCAAACGATAATACGGGCCATATCACTATTCCTCACAATATATAGACTACATATCATTCAATTTAACCCAGAAAGACCCATGGTGTTGTGAAAAATTATTTGATAATTGTGTCAGGAGTTGCGATATATTTCTTTATTTTCATATAATTATGTTTACTTCGAATTTGAGAGCCTTACCACCTTACATAATCGCCTGATTTTTTGTTTCAAATTTAAAATTAATTTCAATTGTTATTTAGAGAAATGGTAAGCAACTGAGTAGCCATCATGAAAACCTTTGATTGTAGAAGTATACCCTTGGACAAAAGAACCCTAATAAAGTTCAAACTTTAAGAGATAAATGAACTATGGTCGAATGTCGACCACTGGGCGTCCACTAGTTATTAAAATTACGTATGATAGGATCTTTTAGTTTCAGAAATGTTCTATTGGTATTAGTTTAGGCTATTTCCGACAACTGCATTTTCGGATTTTTTTCAGTATTTTTGTTTTCAGAATTTTACAGCAGTAGGTATATTGACTAAAATTAATATGCTCGATATCTTTCGGGGCTTTAATATAAAAATGTATACAATAAACCATTATAAAACGTAAAATATCAAACTATAATAGAAAATAAATGCAAATAAAAAATATATAATATAAGTATAAATATAAGTTAATGGAAAATATCCAACAATCCTTTGTGAAGTAAAAATCAAACATGATATATTGAATATTTCCTATAACATACGAAAACTCCATGTAAATTAATTTTCTTAACAACAAACATTGATTTTATTCGTGTAAATAATGGTTCGTGGTTTAGTTCACACAAAAATGTATATACTAATCTTGTTTTACTGGAACTGGATAAAAATAAACTATCAATCGATTTTCTTTGTTTATTATTTTTTGTTGTTAAGTAGCATTTACGAACTCTAGTGTGGTCAATAAAAAATGTAGGATTAGTAATAGTAGCCTTTTTTATATGCCTCAAGTCGCCAAAGTCTCCTTTATCATGATCATCGGCCTGTAAGAGATCCACTGCAGGGCTATAGACCTCTTCCCGAAGAAAGATGTGTGTACGACGTCAGCTCACGACGCATAGGCGATTTCAAACTCTACTCAGATGTAATAGAACACACATTTTTATTGTCTACTAGCGGTCCCTGCGGACGTTGTCCTGCTTTAATAATTAAAAAATCCCTAAAATTCAACCGCAGCGCCACCTACCGGGTCCAAATGTGAATCTAAACCCTTCTCGGATCCACTGTCACACGCACACGAAATTTCTTCAAAATCGGTCCAGCCGTTTAGGAGGAGTTCAGTCACATACACACGCACACAAGAAATATATATATTAAGATATTGTTCCCACATACAGTGTTATTACAAGAGTTTTTTTCTCAGGTATAAGTTACCTTGGGATGTTTTCGTTTACTATCAACCGGTATTGCTACCAAGTTAGATTAGTAAATTTACATGAGTTCCGAAAAATTAATTGGTACATACCAGGATTCGAATCTGTGGACATCAGATTGATATTTCACTTGTGTAACTACTAGTCCACCACGAATGTTAATATCTTTGTGCTTATGACAATACTTGCCTCTGCCCGCGACTTCGTTCGCGTGGAATACGAATGGGCTAACGCTTACACGCAGCGGAAGCTCCCGAGAGGAAAAAACCCTGATTTTTAAACATTCTTTATTGATGCTCCACTACTATTGGTTTTAGCTTGATGTTATATAGCCTATAACCATACTCGATAAATGAGCCATATAACGTTAAAATAATTTTTCAAATCGGACCAGTAGTTTCTGAGATTACCCCATACTACGTCATAACGTCACAAACTTTACCTCTTTGTAATATTAGTATAGATTAGTATACAATTTTATATAGTTTTTATCATTTACAAGGAGTAAATACAGATATCATTAATTTCTATATACATAAATATGAAGAAAAGAGTTTATATTCTACACTAAAGCTGGTCATTATAGTAGTATTAATAATTGTTCATTACACACGAACGTCAAAACTGTAGAAACGTGAAAAGATTTTTAAAATTTCCACCTCTAACGACGTAATCGGATCACCGAAAAATGTCAGGTAAAAGCTAAACCAATATATTCGCCATCAAATCCCCTAAAACAGAAGCGAATAAAAAAATAACCTTTTAAACGTTAAAAGGCCCGTTTACTGCGGACGCAAACACTTAGCTCTATGTTAATTAGTAAGTAGCTTGGAACAACGTCAAAGGGAATGCATGAATACTTGGCAAACCGACCTCCGACGGCGCTTTTAAAATCTCCCCCGCTTAATTCGGGGGCCCAGAGAAACCGAAAGTAAATTGATTATGTCGTCAATATGCGAACTTTTTCGTAGCAACTTTTATGTTTCTTTACAAATACTAATACATTTGTACAGGCACAAATAAATAGCATTGCCTTTGCGCAACATCTCAGAGATCATTCTATCTAAGGAAATGTTATACAAGACTTTTTAGGCTTATCGGTTTATCACCGTGGGTTATACTGCATTTAATTAGTGTTTGGATTTTATTAAGTACATATTTAATCATACTTGTGTTTATCAAAGAAATACATACGATTTGAAACAGCATAATTTAATTCCAAACCAATTATAACTCGTATTTTAGTAACTAAACAGTTATATATATAGTTATATAGTAAAGTTACTCTAAATTTTATCACAGAAACAAATTTATTTCATTCAGAGCATCAATTGAAGTTTTATTACATAAAAGGTAGTTCAATAATAAATATATTAGGCAGCTCTTTCTAATCAATTTTATTGTGAAACTACACGCTACTAAATCTAGATGATGCAATAAGTAAGCGTAATATGTAACACTCATTTCGATAATTTAATAATTTTATTTTCATTGTTTGTACCATTACGTAGTATCTCTAACAAGTTACAGATACTAATTCTGAAGATTTATATTACAAAGATGCTTTTACAACTGTATTAGAATTAATCATATTATACCTATTAAGTTCTATAATAATAATGACATATCCATGTCTTAGTAATTACAGTAGGATTTTCGTCTGTTTGCTAAAGTTGTCCTTATTTACGGTGGCATATGGCATACTTTCTTTGAACGTCTTTTCAATAAAAAGTATAGGCCTCCTACCGTATCACCTATACTAACATTATAAAGAGATGAATTTGTGAGTTTGTGACGTTGTCACGTTATAGGGCGTAATCTCAGGAACTACTGGTACTGGTAACGCTAAGGCCAATAGGAGCAGAGTATCAATGAAAAATATTTTAATAACGGGATTCTTTTTCCTTACTAATTACTACGCGGATGAAGTCGCGGGCAGAGGCTATTCGTTAATAAATTCATAAATTCTATCCTTAAGAAGTTATTGTATACTTATTAGTATAGTCCATTATCGCATATTTATGGCAAAACAATAAAATTAGAACCAAGGTAAACTTGACCTATATAAAGCGGTCGGTATGCAAATGAGCAGTATTCTTCATCTCTGCGGATTCGATTTTTGCTTCTGTAAGTCCTTCAAGAACCACTTCAACCCTTTTATCTTTTCATCGATTATGATCATCGATCTTTATTGTATTATCTATAGTACCTGGGCGACCGAGCCTAGCTCGGTTCTTTAAAAAACATTTTTAAATCAAAATAAACTATTAGGTTTGCCTTATAAAATTAACACTTTTCTACAAACAAAAATATCAAAAAAATATATCTCTTCTGTCACTCGGATTCGAACTGGGATTACACGGATTTTTGAAGCAACCTACTTCCATCTGAACTATTTTTCTTTTGACAGCGGCGGCGAAATTTACCTTTATATTCTAGCTATATTTTTTCATTGCCTGAAAACTCAAAAAAGTTTTCTATGAATAAAATCTAGCTAGATCGATTAATCGTCCCCAAAACTAAATACATACTAACTTTCACGGCAATAGATGACGCCGTTTCCGAAATCCTGAATACATACAAATATAAAAATATACAAGAATTGCTCGTTTAAAGGTATTAGATATATATATAGACTAGTTGTACCCGCGGCTTCGCACACTTTTTTTTAAATTGTATTAGAGAATTATAAACTTGTGAGACTATGTACAATTATAGAAATGCTCTTTAAACACAATTCTAAGTACGACACGCACGCCACTTACAGTAGTATGTAATGTATACAATAGAAAAATAAATATAAACAATGTACCTAGTGAGGTTTACCATCAGCAACATATTTGGGATTTCAACCCACCATACAACTACCCTCGTGCTCACTTACACTGTGTAAGAAACTAATGAAACAATAACTTAAAATATTATCATAAAGATTTACATTTACATTACTTTGTCATTATAATTACTATTTTGTGTCTATACAAAAAATAAACGTTGTCTGTTCTGCAAGAAATCGTATTATAAACCTCTTTACGTAATACGTTTATGGTCTAAAATCTTATTAGGACGACCTCTAAAGTTTTGGAGATAGTATTACGGGCGAAGCCACGGTTAACAGCTAATATAAATTAAAATTGCTTGAATTACTTTTTATAAGGTCAGCTATGTGACAATAAAAGTTTCGCCAAGATCAGTTTGACGGTTTTGGAGTTAGTACTGCGAGCAAAGCCACGGTTACCAGCTAGTATAAATTTAAATTGCTTGAATTACTTTTTATAAGGCCAGCTATTTGCAAATGAATGTTTTTCTAAGATCACAGTTAACAGCTAGTCTAAATTAAAATAAATTACTTGTTATGATGCCCACTATCTGTTGATGAAGATTTCGTGAAAATTAGTCCAACCGTTTTTGAGATACCATTGCGGACGAAGCCATCTGCCAGTGAAATTCCCGTCAAAATCGGTTCAGCCGTTTCGGAGATTACCCGGAACAAACAGACAGACAGACAGACAGACCAACAAAAATTTTAAAGATTGCGTTTTTGATATCAGAAACGTGTATACTTTCGTACCTAATCAGTGAAAAATTTTTATATTCCTGTTACATATAGACACTTCATTTTTATTATATGTATAGATTAATATTATTATTACAGTATTACAGTTCAAATAATTCTTTGTTTTTTTGTTCGAACGTGATAATCTCTAGAATTTCCTGTTAAGTTTCGAGAACTAATTTTTCTGTCTATAGAAAAAGTTCATACTCAGTTTAAACCAAGATATGGGCCTTAGAAGACAAGTAATTGCTTTAGAAGTTATTGGTCAGAAGGTATATTATTTATTAGGTATATTATATTATTAGGTGAGGATAAATTAATGGTAAGGATAGGTTTGTTGGTATTGGGGACTTAGGCCGGTTTAGCCACCCGACAAGAACCGCATTGTTAAAACAGAAGGAACTATGAATTCTTATGTCAGCAAGCTATCATTTTGCACGATACAATTATACGGAATTACTTTATGTTTACCTACTATCGCTAACAGTAATTAAAAATTTCACGTCGATTTATACAATTGACTACACTACTACTACTACTTTTTTCGAGATAAAATGTACTCTATATCCTTTTGTGTACCCGTCACAATGTGTATGGTAAATTTCATGATGACTGGTTGACGCGTCAAAACCTTACGACGTAACAAACAAATAAACAAACTAACATTAGAATTTATAACATTAAATAAAATAAAATAAAATAAAAAAGCCTTATATTTGCTACATACTAATACTACTATCACATTTATTATTATTTTTTATTCAAGAACTATATAACACTCGCCTCAGCGGCGCGGCGTAGGCTTCCCGCAAACTTCTCCATTCATCCTTCCTTGACGCTATTCCTAGCCATTTCTAACCACACCTTTCTTTAAAAACATCACACCACCTCTTTTTGGCCCTTCCTTTTTTTTCTTTTACGCCCCCATGGTATCCATACTGTCACTTTTTTTGGCCATCGGTCGTCATGTTATCTATATACATGACCGGCCCAATTCCATTTAAGAGTTCTTATTCTTTGTTTAATATCTATTACTTTTGTTTTTTTTCTTACTATTTCGTTTCTTATTCTATCAAACGTATTAATTCCTAGCATGCTTCTTTCTATTTTCCTTTGACATACCGCTAACTTTTCTTCATATGTTTTCCTAAACGACCATGTTTGACAACCGTAAGTTAGGCAGGATGATATAGTTGTTTCGAATACTTTTTTCTTTATATCTATTTTTATTTGTTTGTTTTTCATTATATCTTTGAATGACCAATACTTTTCCCATCCTAAGGCAATTCGTCGTTCTATTTCTCTGTCTGTACAGTCTTTGAATGAAACTATTTGACCTAGGTAAATGTAATTGTTGACGTATTTTATTTTTATCCCTTCTATAATGTCTTGATGTTCTCCGTTCGTTAATATTATAGTTTTTGATGCATTTAATGTTAGTCCAACTTTTTTACCTTCACTCGCTAATTTAGCAACCATAATTTCGAGATCTAATGCTTTTCTAGCAAACACCACGATATCATCAGCGAAGTGTAAATGGCTTAGAAACTCTCCATTTATCCCTTTATGTTCCCACTCTAGATGTCTGAAAACATATTCAAGTACAGCTGAAAATATTTTAGGTGATAGTGGGACTCTTTGTCTAACTCCTTTTTGAATCGAAAACTCTTCATACCATAACTGATTTATAACGTTAGTTAGATATAAATATAGTAAAGTTACTTTAATTATAAAGATATAATAGACTCATTAGAAATTAAGTATCGTAGGTATTATATCATTAGAAAATGAATTGCTCTGTACAAATATATATAAATGTTATACTTTAAAACATTTAACAAAAATGTTTGAATCGTCAGAAGTATAAAATCCATTTATATACCAAACAGATCAATATTCTTGAAGTCACGTACAATAGTGGTAATTGAAATAGCTGTGTATTAACTACAACGTCATGAATCCAATAGTAACATTGTTATATGGAAGCTTGCTGAAGCCACGATATAAATTTATTTGCAGAATAAGTAATAACAGTGATTGCGGCCAATATTTCATTAAACAAGTAAGCATCGATTGCGCCCATTTTTAAATTTTGCAACACCGTATCAATCACGTGGGTATGAAATTTACATTGAACGAAAAATAGCAATATTTGGTAATTTATATTTCAATATTCTTAATTATATTTGCCAGCTTGTTTCCTTTCCCATATGTTAATTGTAGTTTTTATAGCTGAATTTTTGTGACTCAGACCGCGTGGGCCCTAATACAAAAAAAAATAGTGACAAATAAAATCGTCCTAAGGCATTACGTTCATTTGCTTTTATACTTTTCTCTAGTACGTATTTCATTAAAATTACAATAACTTTTGATAGAGAGAAACGATTTTACTGAATACAAAACTAAATGTTACTCGACGATATGCTTTATGGTTTTATTGTTTTTATCATGAACTTTAGCAGCAATGCATAATCAAATAAACAGACAGACAGACATATGCAGAATTGATTGAAATGTATTATATATGTATATTACTTATCCCAAGATATATGTAACAATTTCAGAAGTTTTTTCAGAAAAAATTAAAAGGAAAACACATTTTAGATTTATATTCTTGATACTTGTATAGATAATTGTTTGCTTTTTTATGCTTCTATGGATGCATAATGTCCTGATAACACGGTTGTTATACCCGCCGATCGTGTTCAAAGAAACGCCAGTCTCATTTACATAGCGGTTGGTGCGCACCGACCTTGTGTCCTGGGTCAAGTTCGAGTTCACTCCTAATTGTAATTGCATTGCTTTAACTAACGATGTTTTGCTAATAAATCATTTTACGTCGTGTCGGCGTGTCGGTAAGCATCGTAAACATTCCGACTTAAAAGTTTCCGTGAAAATATTTGGAGTTACGCAAATCCTAACGTTTATTGCAAGTTGCATGTTGCAAGATATCATTCAGATGTCTAATTTTAACTTTCACAGAGATTGACCTAGGGATTGTCAAATAAATAAAATTAATATTCCATGAAGTAAATAAACTATACCAATGGTTTTAATATATTTAGAAGTTGCGCCATCTAAAGGTTTTATATGTAACTCAAGTGAATATGCGGTAATTACAATAAGGATGCATGTTAGTGCATATAACTGAGTTTGGTAAACTCAAAAACCGTTTGAATAATGACTATGAAAGTTAGCTTTTATGCTATTCAATTTATTACAACTCGCTACTAGATGGCACTACAGAAAATTTGTATATGTAAATTTTTTATCTGTATTTGTGGCAACAAATCTTTTAGATTATTACTGCCATTGTCGTTAGTTAATAATAATATTAGAAGCGTCGTATGACTACTTCAATGTTTCAACAAGATGGTGGCTCTCTTGTTAGAACCTTTCAAGGAGTTTTTGTGGCATTTCAGAATTTCATGGTATTATTTTCTATTCACTTCACTTATGCACAATACACTACAACTAACAAATAAACTAACCATATTACTTAAAACACCACCAAATTTACAAAACAGAGTCAAATAACACAAACATATGAATAAAATATAAAATCCACCACATCCACCGACTAAAATCCCGCCAAGAACTCATGTAAATATTTCAACATTGAAATTAGCTATTTATTTTGACAAATTGTATAATTAAAGCAAATAACAATAGAAAAAATTAACAACACAACTTGTACGGAGCGGTGTGCTAATTTACCATTCTAAATATAATTCGTATGTAACGTAGTTTTGTTTTAATTCATCAACATTTTTACAATATACTGATCCCCTATTCCTAATTTTACCTCATTAAACAAACATCAGACAATAGTTTTTTTTTATATAATTTATTATACAAGTTAATAACCGTATACTTTTTTTAAACATATTTTTTTGTATTGTATTATATATTATTGTAAACAGAAGGCGCTTTCAAAAAATTAAAACCGGAACCAGGCGGGACAGGCAGCACGAATACCTCTGGTGCCACCTCAGCATTGTCTCCAACATTAGGACCTCAACACGCAGGGCACACACCCACCACTGCTTCGTGTCCTACGCCCGCTAGAAGAAGGCACAGGACTACATTTACACAGGTATTGTTCGCTTTGACTTACATTTCTACTTACTTCTCGCCACGCTTCCTAAATATACGAGTGTGTACTGGAATGATAATGGTACTGCTATGGCTCAGTAGCCAATCAAATAAATGTATATGATGAGAAGCCTATCCCAGCGTCTCCTATTACACTTCAAAAATATCTATTAATTTAATGTTTGAAATTTAGATAAGTTAAGTTTGTGCTCACGGTTCGTGACAAGATTTTCAAAACTCTTTGCTCGCATAACTCGATGTCCTTAGAAATGAGACTTCGACCGTAATAATTTTAGTTACCTATATCGCTCACGAACTAATTTAGAACCACTATCAGTTAGTTTGAGAGATGTATTATTGAAAGCATAAAACTAATTACCGTTTATGGAAAAAATGATACAAGGACAATGAATATATGATTGTATTATTGTTTACTGAACTTTTTCTCTCTATTGAAGCTAAAATGTAATAGACATAGGTGGCATACATTATTCTAGAAGTATAATAAAACTTGTAGAATACGGCGCTAGCTGAAATGACACAACAAATGTAGAAAATATTTCCTATTAGCATTTGGTTACTTGAATAGTTTTTAACGTACAGTTTTGGAGAATTGAAATGAACAACGACTGCCAGTTTCATTGCCAATTGCAAATGCATCTGGTTTATGCATATTTTGTATATAAATATAGGCCTAAAATAAGAGCAAAATTCAAATTATCCTAAATACTAATACATTCATTTAGATGTGTTAAGGTAAAATGAGGTTTAGAGGGAAAGTTGAATATAAAGAATAATATCTAGGGACACTGTTCTTATTCCCATACTTTATTAATTACAAACCTCGTATGAGTAATTTGAGGTTGTCGGTAATATTTACATTTTGTGTTTACCCAATTACCACAGATATAGTAATAGCTACACTCTTGTAGCCAAATCCTATAAAGAGAATGTCAAATTATAATTTTTATATATACAGGAACAATTAGCTGAATTAGAAGCGGCATTCGCTAAATCACATTATCCAGACATTTACTGTAGAGAAGAACTGGCCAGGACGACAAAACTAAACGAAGCAAGGATACAGGTCAGTTTATCTTTATTTGTAATTTGTATAGACTTTCTAAGAACAATTAAACCCATTTATTTACCTTATAACTGCAGTTATAAATATAACGTACTGTTATAAAAAAAACTGCATCAATACTAAATATTTTTTATTGTTCCCACCAAAATTCCCTATAACTTTTGTTAATAATACATGTCGATGGTTCTTCACTTTCGATTTTAGCTGTAATTTTTGTACCGTACAGTCTGTAAATGATATATTGTGCAATAGATTTACCAAACTAATAGAGCAAATAATATAAGTTTCAAGTTTCAAGGTGGTAAAGCCACGCTGGAGCTATTACTGGTTTTAGCATGAATGGGTCGGCTCGCCCGGAGTAGTATCACCCTCTGACAAAAAACCGACGTGAAGTAACAGTGCTTGAATGTTGCGTTTCGTTCGGTCAATGAGAGTGCCAGAGACCCACTTCCCCTCCCCTCCCATCTTCCCTCCCCTGCCCATCCCCCTTTCCCTATTCTCACCCCCAAACTCAGGCTAGCAACGCATTTGCGACGCCCATAGTGTTGCTAGTATCTATGGACGGCGGTGATCACTTAACATCAGGTGTCCCGCCTGTTCGTTTGCCTTCCATGACATAAAAAAAGTTACCTTTTTAGAACCTATTTGATTATTTGTTCAACTTACATACCTTACTCTACATAACATATAGTATAAATTCAATTTCGCATCTCTCTTACTACTTCAAAACTATGCAATGGTTTTTAAAACGATTTTCACTATAATTTAGATAATTTCTTAATAATGTTTACATAAATATTATATTCATAGAAAATACAGATAAGTTGTTGTATTATTAATTTAAAAATAATTTTTGGTCACTTAGATTGCTAACGCTTGCTAAAGGTATAATACTTATGTCTATGTTTCAAAGTTAAATCTTAATGTAAGTTTAACCTACAAAAACCGGTTTTATCTTATACATAATATAAAAAATGAGTTATATGCAACTCTATTTATATCAATATGATATTAGCCCTTATCCAACTATATACTTTACGTATGTTAATTGTTTAATTAAAATTGGCCTATACAGCATGTTGTTTTTTAATTAATGTATTAGAAAACACCAAATATTTATAATTGTGCGAAACAAAAAAAACTTTTTTTGGTTTTTATGGCCTATCAATGTCAAACTGAGAAAAAATGTATCGGATAGTACAATTAGTACACGCATATATCTAAATGACTTGCATATTTATGACGTCACATTAATACATTCTGCCTCTGAGGAGTGAGACGGGTCGCGAATAAATAATAAAGTTGTCTCGGAAAATTAAAATTTATTTTTCTCATACGTTTTAGAAACTGTTATGCAGTCTTATAATTCATCTAAAATTATTAACAATTTATAGGGACGAAATGATATAAACCTAAGTAATCTATTTAAAAAGTTTAATAGAACAAAGTATCCAATATTTAATTCAAACTATGACAGGGACAATATCTAACAGCATACATATGGTATATATCCCAAGATGCATGTGAAATAATATTGGTACAATCTAAAATAAAACCAAAAGTCCTGTACCCTTTGTCAAGTCTCTAGCTAGATCACGCTAAAAAGTGTCTAAAAACCGAAATAAAGTGACTCGGTTCCAGTCAGAATTGTCGAAATATCAATGACGCGCGAATACTTGGATAATACAATTTGGTACATAGGCCGGAGGCGGATTGAATTATACCGCCATCTGTCGTCCTCGGCCGTATGAATACGAAATGCTTACAGTAACTCGCGAGAGATCTTTATCTCAGTTTTAAAATTGCTCAATCCCCCGGGACCCTCGATATTGATTTGTCCCCGGAGCACCTAATTTGTCGCTTTAGATATTTTATTCACAACTTGACTTTTAACATCTAGAGTTCGTAAATACTCCTTGGATATTTTTCACTTTAACGTTATTATGTGCTTTACCATTTACATTATTATTTTAGACCGAAAATACGCTGCTTCTTTTGATATTGATATAAATATGATGTATTAGTGTACTGAAAACTAAAATATAGTTACGTAAGATAATTTTTTAAATTTTATAATCACTTTCTTTAATTTTTATATTTTCTTATCTATACATATAATAAATATGTAAATCTAACATGTTTGTAATTTTAAGATTTTTGTGGAAAAAATTGTGGCAGGTGTCTTGGAATAAGTAATAATAATACTCAATTATTTTTAGAAATGTTCGTCTGTCTGTCTGTCTGCATGTTAGAACACGCATCACTACTAAAGTACTGCTTCACGATAAAACTTCACCAAGAAAATAATAAAGCATATCCTTGAGTAACATTTAGTCTTGATTTCATTAAAATCAGTTCACTCTATCAAAAGTTCATAGAATTTTAATGGCGACGCAACTTAAGTACGAAAGAAAAGTAGGTAAATGGACTTTATACATTCAGATGATTTAATTAGCCACTGTTTTCGTACATTAGGTTCCACGCGGACAAAGTCGCGGACACAGCTAGTATTAAATAATTTAATTAAACAATTATAAGATGACATTTTTCAAAACCTTAATTTCTTAGATACTTATTAATCTCGTATCAAAGCTTACAGAAGACTCATATTAAAGCCAATGTTTAAACCTCCAAGAATTAGTCATGAATACGTAGGTTATCTGATTGACATTAGAGTCCTCTGGAATCTAACCAAAACCGACCAGCTATGCAAAATATGACATTCAGTATAACCCTCGTTGAATTACTCAGAAGGACATCTAACCCATGACCTAAAAATGTTAAATATCAAATATTATCAGGCTTATAATCCGATAAGTAATAATATGTAAACATTTTTTATTTCAAAGCCTTTTTCTATTTCAACAACTTCCTTGAAGTAATATAATTTCAAACAAATCAAAGCTTTAAAACAAAGGAGTTATTAAAAAGCACATATTATTTATAATTATACAAATATTTATACATAATACATACAGAAATACATAGGAGTAAGGAGTCCGGTGAAGCTGCTAGGTCAATAACATAGTCAGTTCGAGAAAAATAACGTAGGATTTTGAATTTATTGATGTTTTGTTTGTATTATTTTGAATTAATACAATTGCAATGCATTGCAAGTAGAATGTAGCATATTAATGGTTGATAGTATGAAATTGCGGTTTCGTACTGTTTTTTTTCCGTATCATAAAATATCTTTATATTAATACGTGAAGCAAATTTTTTGTATCCCTTTTTAACCTATTTCCCGTCAACGGGTGAACTTGAAATTTGGCATAGTTAAAGTTTATTTGGCGAAGAAGTGCAGAAAGCTGTTTATTTTATATAAAATCCATTAGGAGCACATTAAATTAATTTAAATATACACGGCTCACACTACTACACGAATTTTACACAACATATACACACATGTAAATAAAAAAGACATTTTGACAACCGTCAATAATTACGAACTTCAAGAAAGGTTGTGAAAGAGGTTGCTATGCTCGATTATACGTATTTTTTAACTCTTACGTTCTAAATGCCATTTTTCATCATACATTCAACAATGATATTATAAAATATAACTATTATTGTAATGTTTATTATTTTTTATGGTGAACTCACTTCAAATGATCATTTAATAAAAAATGAGCCAAATAATACTTTGTATAATCAAAATAAGAATTTTGTTCATAAAAGTAATCGATGACTTAGATCTCCGCGGTTACAACGGTGCAATTCAACCTCATGTAGCAACAAAAAATAATTTATTTTCAAAAGCTAATTGTAGTATTAAAAACATCTTTATCTTGAATTCACCATTTGATTGTATTGTGGGTCCATTACTTTTCCAAATGATGATACTGGGCGTATCACTATTTCTCATAATGAACTATATTTAATTCAGTATCACCCAGAAATACCACCCACCCATGATGTCGTGTAAAATTAATTGAAAATTGTGTCATGGATTGCTATAAATTTCTTTATTTTCGTAAAGTTATGTATGCTTAAAATTTGAGAGCTTTACCACGTGGTTTTTGTTTCAAATTTATAATTAATTTCAATTTTTATTTACACATAGATTTTTTTTTATGTTGATATTGTTTAAAATCATGGCAAATGGCAAATAACTGAGTAGCCATGCTGAAAACCTTTGATTATAGAATCAATTAACTATGGTCGAATGTCGACCACTGGGCGCCCACTAGTTGATTTAGTTAAGTTAATTATCTGTACATTTCTGAGATTTATTTGGAACATTGTTTAAACCTTTGCGATAGAAAATTGGCGATCATTTTCTATAGTTTCATGGGAACTACATTTTTTTTGTGCAATAAAATGGCCAAGTCGATGGTAAAGTGGTAACCTTGATTAAGACCCGGATTAAGTAGGGATGAGGCGAGGTTTCTAAATCAAGGTCTTGTATAGTATTATAACTGTTTCTCTTGCGTTATTATGAAGCAACAATATTGAAAAACAATTGACAAATTGGGACTGTTTTACTACAAGCTTCATCATCATTGTTCAGAGTTCCCGTAGTTTTCTACTGTTACTGTTTACTGAATCTAAAAAAACTCTAGTTAATTACACCATGGAATGATCACTAAACAGGAACGTTTTTGTGGGCAAGCCATTATATACAAGGACATTGTTGTGGCTTTTGATACCTGAAGTTAGCCATTACGCTGTTCACTTGTGATTATCGTAAAGAATTCACTTTTTATCATATGTTACAATACAGTCTAAAATCCTTTCATTTTTGTACTAATTTAAAAGAGGATGGCAACATTTAAGATGTACTGTTCTCTACAGATCAGTAAAATCATATTATACAATTTTTTAAAGATTTCTTTATTTTACCGATTTGCCTCAAATTGTGGATATACTAAAGTCAAACAAAGCCATTAATTTCTTGATAGTCTAATATAGATCGACTGACATCACTTCTAATTCAATGTAAATATATTAATGACTACTCTTCCTCGGTCGTTCGTATTTCAATTCGAAGTCTCCACTACAAAATCAGTGAAGCCAAAAACGCATACTGCGTTGGTCAACGCAGTAAAACGCGGTTAAATCCACTTTAAATACAACATCGTCATTGCATGCTTTAATCTCAAGTCGGAACTCGTCTTCGAAAATTATTCTAATTTTTGCTATATCCATCTTCAATTTAAAATCTGAATTTAAAAATAATCTTAAACCGAAACATGAAATGGGATTTTTTTTAAATAGGAATGTTATAGTTTTCGAGTGAAAAAAGTTTCACTGTGAAATCTGACACCATAGAGGTTTTAGTTTGATTCAAACTGGCCAGTGCTTTAACTTAGCAATTTCATATTTGAACCCCTATTAGGTACCATTGCTGATCGAATATGGTACATAATATATCCAAATGCTCCAATTTAACTCCAGATAGTCGAAAATTAAAGTTAAATCTCAGATTTTTTCTATAGATCGGAAAATTGTTCTAATGTTTCTACCGTAGTTTTCAAAAATGTTTTAAAAATGATCCCTAAAATGTGTGGTATAGATTTATATGAACAAATTGATTTTAAGATTCTCATAGAAAATTGTCTTATAAATATTTTTCTTTTAGATCGAGTATCATTATCCAAGTAGTGTTGTTGAAATCTCAAAGGCCTTATATTTTATTCACAAGCTCGCTATTAAATGTCAGAAAACAATTACCCTCTTTTCTAAGTACAACAGAAAGAAAGGTTTCACGAAATTACATTGAAGATTTTTACATACCGTTAAAAGCATGAAAATGTGTGTAGGCGGTACTCAGTATACTTATAGCTAACCTAGTATATGCGATACGTCAATATATTATATACATGTAAGTACGACCTTACACACGCTTCGTGAAGGCTATTAACGTTCAGGAGACGCTACATAAGAATGTAAACGTTAAAGACGACGTCGAGCTCCCTCGTAGAGGAAATTTCGATATAAAAATACAACGTTGGGTGTACGAGGGCTGTAAGCCGGGGGGCGGAGGCGGTGGCCCCTGAGGCATTGCAATCCCATCAAATGGATCCGTAACGAAGTTAGCCGGTATCCTCCCCGCGCGCCCCGACATTGTCTCTGCCCTCAAATGAATTCTACAATTGGAAATAAGAAAATGTTTTGTTGAACCCCGTGCTTTTTCAGTTTATAGACCTATCGTTTTCTTAGAATAACTCGGTAGCCGGTTTCCATGTTCAAACGTTTCAAGGACAAATATCTTTAGTTTCGATTATCAAAATGTAACGTATTTTCATTTAAGTAATACATTATTTAGATTTCGTTTTTAGTGTGCGCAGTATTGTCAATTACTTTTGTTATTTTTTTATCTAAGGATTTTGACAATAGTCATACCAGTCTCATCACAACTGTTTCCTCGAATCTTCGAATGATACTCTACATTGAATTGCTTTGACTTATATTTAGGACCTTTTAGGGTTTAGGAGAACCAAATTTTAAAAGAAATTTAACATAAAGGTAACCCACAGTTCTCTAGACAGATGATCATACAAAATTCATTCTTTTTGACTGCATAACTTTTACTAAGAAATGAAGATTGATCTTTTAAAAGTAACATGAAAATAATTGATTTACGTCATTTCTATAAATAATATTCATACTATTTGTATTCAAAACCTTACTAAACCAAAAAGTTTTCTAATCCACGTTCCGTTTACGAAACTACAATACATAACACTTCATATGTTAGTTGAGGCCTGGTGTAGGTATATCGGTTTATTTATATGTAGTGTGCGTACAGAGGGCGCCGCGCCCCCGCCCATAGCGACGCGATGAGGGCGGCCCTCCCTCGCCCTCTAATCAGCTCTAATCACCATATCAAACGACGCACGCCCTCATTCCCGTTGACAACACAGCTTAAGGGCTCGTGTGTTTTGTCCTTTGTTTTGATATTTAAATATTCTTTTAAGTGTAATTATTGGTCAAACCGATACATACACATATAGAGCAAAAATACACCATACATTATAATGTTTTTCTTGTAATAAACAGTTAAATTTTAAAATAATGCACACGCCAATTTCAATGAAAATCGATTAGATGATTTAGAAGTTAATACACTATCGAACAACGATTAGTATTAAAATAAACAGTATAAAAGTCTTTTTTTTTTTCAGGCAAACGAACAGACGGGTCACCTGATGTTAAGTAATCACCGTCGTCCATAGACACTTGCAAGTGCGTTACCAGCCTCTATTTGGGGGAAGGGGTATTAGGACGGGAGGAGGGAAGGGCGAGGGGAGTTCAGGTGGTCCTCCGGTGCTCTCACTAACCGAACGAACCGCAACAATGCAAGCACTGTTACTTTACGTCGGTTTTCTGTGAAAGGGTGTTACTACCCGGGTAAGCCGACTTATGCATGCTGAAAGCTATAATAGCTTCAGTGTGGCGCTACCACCGACAAGTCTCCATTAAAAACGCTTAAGTGTGCCAACTTTCTTGATGATTGATCAATTGGTCGTGGAATTTATTGATCTCATACCATCATGCGATTTTATATACATATATGTGATTATTACACATTATAATATCTTGTAAGCAACCCACTGAAACGTCACAGGCCTCTTCCCGATGGAAAGTGTGTACATAGTCTCTAGGCCAGTTCACGATATATATTATTTAAGATTACAAATTCAGAGTAATCCACAGTCCTATATTTCCTAAATACAGTGGAATTACAAGAATATTACTCAGGTTTAAGTTTCTTTACGAAATTTTCCTTCACTGTCAGCAGATAATGTAATCAATTTAAATTACTATTTGTACGCTAATGACAAAAATTGCATTCCACTGACGAAACCACTCGACCACCACGACCTATCAACATATATATAGTTTTATCGTACAATTCGATTCCATGGTATAGTTCCGTTCATTTTTATGACATTACACATGTTCACCATTAAAATGTAATTATTCTGAATCAGGTTTGGTTTCAAAACCGTCGGGCGAAGTATCGCAAGCAGGAGAAGCAATTGCAGAAGGCGTTAGCGCCGGCCGTCTTACCCGGCTGCAACGGCATGATGAGGAACATTCAAGGCTATAGAGGATACCAACCTTACCCGCATCCAAACACAATAAACCGGTATCCACAGGTATGTAAATTAAATGTTATCACGGTAGATATCAAGAGAATCAAACTGCGCAACTTTTTGGTCGTTAAAACCATAATTGATGGATATTCTTAAAGGCTGTAGAACCTTTTTGATTTTACTACTTTATTCTATGTACTAGCTGTAGCCGCGGCTCCGCACGCTTTTTTTAATTATATTAAAAAATTATAAACTTGTGAGACTATGTACAATTATAGAAATGCTCTTTAAAAACAATTCTAAGAACGACACGCACGCCACTTACAGTAGTATGTAATGTATACAATAGATATATAAATACTAACAATGTACCTAGTGAGGTTTACCATCAGCAACATATTTGGAATTTTAACCCACCATATAACTATTTTCGTGCTCACTTACACTGTGTAAGGAACTAATGAAACAATAACTTAAAATATTATCATAAAGATTTACATTTACATTACTTTGTCATTATAATTACGATTTTGTGTCTATACAAAAAATAAACGCTTGTCTGTTCTGCAAGAAATTGTATTGTGGACCTCTTTACGTAATACGTTTATGGTCTAAAATCTTATTAGGAAGACCTCTTCTATCTTCAAAGTTACTAATATATATAATATCGAATTTTAAACAATTAGTTGATAATTATTTTAGCCACGGTTAACAGTTAGTATAAATTAAAATTACTTGAATTACTTTTTATAAGGTCAGCTATCTGACAATGAAAGTTTCGTGAAAATCAGTTTAACGGTTTTGGAGATAGTACTGCGAGCATAGCCACGGTTACCAGCTAGTATAAATTAAAATTTCTTGAATTACTTTTTATAAGGCCAGCTATATGCAAATGAAAGTTTTGCTAAGATCATTCTAACTATTTTGGAGATAGCATTGCGGGCAAAGCCACGGTTAATAGCTAGTCTAAATTAAAATAGACTGAATTACTTGTTATGATGCCCACTATCTGTTGCTGAAAGTTTCGTGAAAAATAGTCCAATCGTTTTGGAGATAGCATTGCGGGCGAAGCCACGGTTAACATTTAGTCTAATTTAAAGTAGCCTATGTCACCCGCTGTAATTTTAGCTATCTGCTAGTGAAATTCCAGTCAAAATCGGTTCAGCCGTTTCGGAGATTACCCGGGACAAACAGACAGACAGACAGACCGACAAAAATTTTAAAAATTACATTTTTGTTACCAATAAGCGTGTATACTTTCGTACCTAATCAGTGAAAAAATTTTATTTCGCTGAACAGACAGACGCATACAGACACTTTATTTTTATTATGTGTATAGAAGATATAGATTATATCCGTGTTTCTCTAATAAAATGAAGATAAAGCATTATTCATTCTTTGCTAATTACTTAAACTGATTTACTTATTAGGCATTTTGATAACTTCGTAAAGGATAAAATTTCTTTTTGAATTGTAATACAAAAGCACGTTATTTTATAAGAAAGAGTATAAAAGCCTACTTTTCTTTGTGAATTAAAAATGTGTATCAACAGAAATTACAAAGACTTAAAATTTACGTTTAAATTACACACTGTGACAGCAAAAATGCTTGTTGTAATGAACCATTTATAGATTTCGCCGCAATCCGTCCTCCCATTATCACACGGCACTAATCAATCGTTGTGATTACGGAGTAATGAGATTGGGTACGCGGCTCGTTTGAGTCCAGAAAATAATTCAAACCATAATGCAACTACCGCTCGTAGGGTACAATCATTCTGAACATTCTGCTTCGTTCATTCTACGTGTTACAATCGCTATGATCAGATGTATAATTTAAGCGTAAATAATACAGTATGTAAGAACTTGTACAATACATTAGTAAATCATTTTCAATATAATAAAAAAGTAAATTTAATTAGTCTGTACTTTTTAGATGTTCGTGAAAAAAATTGTTAGAGGTGTCTAGGAATAAGTTATAAAATATATTTCAATTGTATTTCGAAATGTCTGTCTGTCTGTCTGTTTGTAAACCCGCATCACTACTAAAGTATTGAGTTCACAATAAAACCAAACCAAGAAATTCATGAAGCAAATCTTCGAGAATAACTTAGTCTTTGTTTCATTAAAATTAAGCTACCGTATTAAAAGGTATTGTAATTTTAATGACGACGCGGCGTAAGTACGAGAGAAAAGTAGATAAGTAAACGGACCTAATAAATTCAGATGATTTTATTAATCACTGTTTCTTACATAACGTACCACGCGGGCATAGCTAGTTTTCAATATAACTAAATAGTAAGTACCTATCTGCAAGTTTCATTATCGGAATTTTTGATGAGACTCTAGTGTGTCATCAAGTTTTTTTTTATTCATAAAATCATAGTCTTTGATTCTACAATTTATATCGTCTAATATTGACCGCATTTTGCATCACAAAATTTGGTACATCTGCAGAGATACAATTCAATGGTTAAATGATACTTAGAATTTTGTGACGCCTCGAAAAATTTCCGAATTTTCTAATAAAAAGCCCACCCTTTTCTTAATTATTTTTTTATATCTTAATAATAAATTACTCGATAATGGTAATAATAAAATTCGAATAATTATTTGCCAAAATAAAATAAAGAGGACAAGGTTAGAAATTAATTAGTTAAAATTTTAATTGGATGAAATTTATTTCGGTATCTAAACTTTATCCATTGTTATTTAACTCTTATCAAGGATAAATAGAACGGGGTGTGTCATAAAGACATGCGATAGAAGTGAAACTTTTGTATTACAGATATACATTTTAATTTTTAAAATATCCATATTTATCCTTGTACCTACTGACCGCGCCTGACGTTTCTTAATTATGGTGATCGGATGAGGATCAGTGTTCTCAGCACTCTATCCACCACGGTGTTTTTGTGTGGCGAAAAGTGGTGGGGCATTTTTTCACCGATAAGAATTTTAAAACCCTCCCATAAGTTAATCTTTATTGCAATAATATAAAGTAGGATATTTATATAAAAGAATTACTAATCAAGGACAAAAGTTACATCATATAATTAAAGGATTTTAATAGCTACAAAATTATATTCATAATTTAAAAGAGATAATGTCGAACATGCGGCCCGCCTGGTCACATAACGTAATTTCTCCCACCACTATCCCATTAACTGAAGTGTTAATCAATACAAAATATAAAACCACCGCTTAACGCACACAATTAAAATAATTAAACTGAACGAAAAATAATTTACTACGAGGCCACGGTAACCAGTGATGATGCGATTTTATTTCGACGGAACGTGGCGAGTTACTGCATATTTGATGCTCAAAATTTTTTTGTTAAATTAAATACTGATTACATATTAACAAGACACGGTTTTATGATTGAATTGAAAATCTACAGCCTTTATTTTAAAACTTTTTTTAGTCAAGTTGAGCGATTTTTGGTACGAGAAAAACCAATGGGTTCGCGTCACTGACATGCTCTTGACATATTGTTCGTAACATTGATATTTTGTATTAATCTTGTGCAGCTCATCATATATTCGACTAGCCTACGCCCGCGACTTCGTTCGCGTGGAATAGATATACTAACCCTAACACTCACACGCAGCAGTTCTCAAAAGGAAAAACATCCCGATTTTGAAACATTTTTCATCTGTACTCCACTCCTATTGATCTTAGCGTGATGATATATAGCCTATATCCATTCTCGGTGAATGAGCTATATACCACTGAAAGAATTATTCAAATCGGACCAGTAGTTCCTGAGATTACCCCCTACAACGTCACAACATCACAACGTCACAAACTCACAAACTTTACCTCTTTATAATATTATTAGTATATTAGTATTAGTATAGATTAATAAATAAACTGAATAAAAATATGTAAATATTGCTCGGAGTGCTAATAGATGTGAAAACCAAACTACCGTTAATAATTGAAATGTACAAATTAAGAAATCTGAGTAATTCATATTATAACTGATTCAGACATTAAGAAGATAACAGTTTTTCCATTGTTTTAAATATTCACGACTGTCGGCAGTTCTTCAAAATAATAGACCAATATTTGGTACATCCGTATTATATGGCACAACTAAGTTTTATGTTGTTGATTGATTTCTTGCACTCGTATATGCTTATGTATACGAGTAAGCACATTAATTGTTCCTTATAGATAAATTATTTCTTAGAGCCTTTTGCATTTTAAAAATGTACCTAATAAAATCAATAAAACTTCTCCTTTTAGAGTCGGTGTTGTCTCCAGAAGAACTTAAAACTGAAATTATTAGGTACTACTTCTGACAACTACATTTTAATTTAAGGAATAATTAAACATAGGTGAAACCAATAAGAGAATACTCGTACAACAATTAATCTATACTAATATTATAAAGAGGTGAAGTTTGTGACGTTGTAGGGGATAATCTCAAGAACTACTAGTCCGATTTGAAAAAATCATTTAGTATTATAAGCTCATTTATCGAGGAAGGTTATAGGCTATATATTATCACGCTAAGACTAATAAGAGCGGAGTACTAATGAAGAATATTTCAAAATCGGTGATTTTTTTCCTCTTGAGAGCTTTCACTGCGTGTTAGCTTCAGCCCAAAGTAACTATTCCACGCGAACGACGTAGCGGGCAGAAGCTAGTTTTAGATAGACAGGGTGTTCCATCTACAGCCTGTTTTTGAATATATGCGGTTATCTGTATCCGCATTGAAAGAGACTACAATAAAAGAGTGCGGCTGAAATTAGTAATAAGAACTTTGAAATGTACATCTATTAAAAGATTATTGAAATTTTAATGAATATATTTTTCAATACAGCATCATGGAAGTTACGAAGAATTGCAAAAGGATATATTCTCGCTGTCACAAATGGGTGGCGGCTCGTATCCTATGCCTCAAGGATTTTCTATGGGTCACGGAGCCAACATGAGCGCAGTCGGCATGCGACAAGACACTATGGGTAAATTATTTTAACATTATTATCACGGAGATTATTTAAATTATCACATAAAAGATTTTTATCCATTAGACAAATAGGAATTCATGTAGCTTAATTTTGAACTATTCTAAATTAATTATAAAATACTTTTTTACAAAATTAGTAAAAGTAATACCACCAATGCATAAATATTATAGTAACTGTAATACATAGGATATATAGCAGAGTATACACTATTCAGTTCGTAACCGAGCTGGTTGCCGAATGTAGGATTCAGTGTCACTGGATCTAACGTGACGGATTACTTTTGTTCAGTATTAAATTCAGTGTTATTTATTATTCATTTATTTTTATTTGTATATATATTTGACGTATATACAAAACTATTTGCTTGAAAATACCGCTAGTTAGCTGGAAGAAAATGCTTTATAGCATTAAGCTTGCCAGTGTACAAAAAAAGTGTGCAATAAAGTATTCATTCATTCATTCATTAAATGCGTTTAAAGAATAACAATTAGTATAAGGTCAATTTAATAAAAATGTGCATAAGAGATACGTAAAAGAAGAAATTAGAAAGAAAGAAGAAGAACATAGATTCCATGTAGGTTTTAAAATAAAGTACATTTACGAAAGTACTATTCCACAACTCTATATAATAATATCAGCATGAAACTAAAATGTAAGTTTACAACGTAGAACAAAAAGCGGTAGAAGCGGCCGCGGACGCTCGGCAGCTTTCATCAAGTTTCTATTAAAGCCGTCAAGGCAATTATAAAGTTGGGTGGAGCCGCCGGATGATCGCAACGACGCCCTTTTATACAAATATCCCTTATAATAATGGAAAAACTTGCCACATCGCGAAGCGCTTAGCGCCGACAGATGATCTTGGAAAAAAAATGAAATGGAATTTATTAATGTAACCGCTGTTTTTTCTCTTTTGTTTGAAACTTCAGGATCTCAACTCTTTATTGAAAATTATTAAGTTCGTCTCATTTATACTTGTGCGAGTAATATAAAGACTTTGGTTATATGTAGTTCGTTTTTTTGGTTATAAATAAAATATGCCAATTATTTTTAAAATGTATAATAAATACAAACCAATAAGAAAAATATGCCGGTCACACAGAGAACAAACAAAATGTACAGTATACACGTTTACACAGAGCGGTGGTATAGAGAGAGCATGACGGCATAAGAGAACGTCATGCCGTTTTCCGTGACGGCATTTGCAACTTTTTTACTCTCAAAGAGCGAATACAAAAATACTATTATTATTTAAATCTTTATTTATAACGAAAGACTCTATATTGAAAATGTCTTAAGCACTCACTAAAAAGTCCAAAACGCTGTAAAGTCAGTTAAAAAAAATACGTATAAATATGTTCTGTTTTTCTACTGTTGATCTACTCTTAGGGAGGTGAAAAATTTTAGACTCAAAATTACCTCCTCGCAATGATACTACAAACGCATGTCATTGCTTACCTCTAGAATAAATGCTATAATAAACGTAACAGAAAGGTTTTACATATATTTTTAAAAGTATATTTAACAAATAATGAAACAATTGTATGAGATCGATTCCAAGTTACCCGATTAGGCCTCCCACGGCAGCGGCTCAAGCCTAGGTTCTATCCCTCGGCAGGGAGCCCTTGAGTGCGTTGCTTACGCGATACGGTGACACACAAATATACATCACTGCTACAACACTACACGATCACCCCCACACACGTGCACGCCTACACGCTTACACATGAAAGTGGAAGGGTTTACTTATTTCCCTCGTCGAACTGAAAAACTCTCAATTTTCCGATAATAAATATATGGAGGAGTTGCTGAGGCGTGTATGCTTGGTACACATATACGTTTCAACAACTCATACATATATGAATAGTTAGCTAGGTTAGCTAAGATAGGTCGCGATTTTGCATGCAACAGGCAACAGCCAAGCCGAGGTGTGCCGTGCACCCTTGAGCTGGTTGCCAAAATAAAATCGGCTGAGTGCCTTAAGCGCTCGCCTTAGTAGTCCGGTGAAGCTGTTAAGACCTTGCTGGGTCAATAGCGTAGACATCTCGAAAAAAAAAAAAAAATCGATTCCAATACTACACTACAAAAATATCGACTACACAGTGTCAGATTAACCTAACATATAATCATATTCAAAGTTATGTTTCGCTGACATATTCCTAGTTTTGAGTTAGTTATCTGAAGACGTACGAACATCCTAATTCAATGAACATACGTTGAGTATGCGGGCGGAGATTATAAATTTGTGCTTCTCAACTCAAGTTGTATTAATTTGCGTTAGAGTGGTGGAAACGATTTTGTTTGATCACGTGCGCTCACATACTCACATATCTCTCACAATTATTATATCAGACCACAGTTATATGTGAAAAATAAAAGAAATATTTGTTAACAGGAACAACGTTGTCTTTGTAGAAAATAACAGACCACGTAAAACCACATAAAAGCTAACCAGTGGAAAAATATTTGATTTTTCGGCAGTCGATATGACTGCATCGACTTTTTTTGTTTGCAATGAGTAAACTTAAAAAAAATACTAATCTGGTTTTGAAAATGCATCCACCTATAATCAGGAAGTAACATGGGTTGAATTTTATGCACAAAATCTACATTAACTCAAGCGATACCGCTGGCAAGAGTAAATGTATAAATTTAGATAAAACAATTAAAAGTCCCTATTATTTGTGCGGGTTAACCTTCAAAAGGTTTACCGTGACGACTTAAATGTAGATTCATAGTAATTATCAAGGCTATATCATTAACTTTATCCATAACTGCTAAGTAGTATGTAATTATATAATTTAACACTCGGTGAAAAAATTAAAGACACTTCACGATTACACCAGATGAAATACGTAATTCAGTTGAAGCTGTAGTACTATTTTCATCGGAACGACGTCACGGGCAAAAACTAGTTCATTTTTTTATTCGTGTCCCATGGAAGTAAACTCCGAAAATGGCGTGAAGTGGAAAATGAGTTATTAACGTAAATGAATAACAAGTTAATTCTCAATGGTCACAGATTAGTTTTTTTTCTTCTGTATTTACGACCTCTTTACTTATTTACAACAGACCTTCAAGGCAAAAGTATGATTTGAATTTAAATACCAATTTTTACATGTTTCGTATATTTTCCTTCTAATAAATAACAAGTACTAGTATGATGCATTAAGCATTTAATACTAAACCATTAAATATGCAAAATAGTAAAATGATAGCAGTACATTAATAAAATTATTTTTACAGTCTTTATAAAGGTATCACTTACTCAAAAGCTAAGCCTTCACTTGACATCTACATTTATGCATTTAATAATCTTTATTGATTTCAAATTCAAAACCAAGTGAATAATCCTTACTATGCTTACTAGAATTATAAATGATAATGTGAGCTTGTATGTCTGTTTGCTACGCTTTTTCTCTTCAACTGATCATTATGAAATTTTGCATACACGTTGGCACGGATACAGAAAAGGACAGAAGGATTCATCTAGAAAGTAGCATCAAAAGTATTGTCACAGTATAAATATGAGTCACAGTACGGAAACTACGAACAACCGTTCCCTGCCGGGGAGAAGACGCATTGCAAGTCGGCAGCTCCTGCTCCCCGGCCTATAGATGAGTGAAGGCACCATGGGATTTTACTCAGTGTTAGTCGAACATAACCCTCAGTTCAAGCTCTCAGTTGCTCGGCTAGGGTGGGTATCCGTATGAATTTCCCCATGTAAAAAAAGGGTCTCGTCGATGCGCATGTAAGTGTGAGTGTGCCGATGCGAGCGTTTGTAGGTAGTTTCCAAACTATCTGTTATGTGTACTGTGGTATTGTTCCCGAGAGGCAGGTCGAATTTATATAAATGCGAGAGAAGCCTCCAGCTTAAGCAAACATAAGTCTTTTTTTAAAGTATTATAAAGATAAATTATAACTTCAACATTAACCAATAATAATTACACAAAGTGTAACATTATACTACTTAGAATAAAAATTATAACCAGACAGAAATATAGGTTTATGTTTTCTCTACACTAAGCAAAAATTTACCGAGCGATATAGCGTGAAAGTGGAAACGAGGGTCGCGACAGATTCCTGCGTAAGAAAAAAAAACGACAAAGTAATGTAACCAAGGCATCGTACCGTAGATATTCTAATAAGAAAATTTCCACTACATTTACTTTGGCGGGCGTCCTCGCGGCGTCTTCGCAAATATCTTATTTCCTGCGGCGAGATTGCATCTTGAGAAAACGCGAGGGTCGATTCAGCAAGTACCTCACTATTCGCTTCCCTACTCTACCCTCTCGGTTCATCCCATGTATAAAGCTATGTATGCATTGGCGAATTTATATTCTCCGTATTCGTAACTATGCATACAAATCTGCTTATTTTAAGTACTTCATAGCATAGTTAAAAACGTGTGATTATAATTACAAAGTACCAATTATGAATTGCCTTTTATATACCATATAACGAAGGATGACGTGTGCGAATTTATTTAAAATATTGTGTAGGAATAACTAATTTTGTGCATGTATATTATGTATATGTACATGTTAAAAATAGAACGATTTTCATGATAGTGCCGTTGAGTACACAAATAGTCATATATGCAATGATATAACAAATAATAAAACCGAGTTTAAAAAATCTACTACAAGAAAATGCACAAGAATCTTCGTGATCATCATAGTCTTGGATTGTCATAAACTTACCAATATTTCAAACACTATACATTTCCTATTCGGTTTTGAAATGTATCTTCGAACTCTACAGTCCACTGCTAATGAAATTATGATTGGACCCCTTGAAATACCTAATTTTTGGAGTCGATTAATAATGTATATGGAGTTTTTGGCGAGGTCTTGAAATGTCATCGTTATATTGATAATCCTGTGTTATTTCACTTTATATTTTGCAATATCGGTGGTGTTTTACATAATATTGTTTGGTTATTGTACATAAGTGAAGTGAATCGGAAATAATACCACGGAGCATGGACTATGGACTTGCTACAAAAACTCTCTGGAAAGTTCTAACAAGTTGTTACAGTAACAAGTCACCATCTTGTTAGTTCATTGAAATCATCGCAAGGAACTTGTAGTATATATATCGTACCTGATAATGGCAGTAATAATCTACTAGAAGATTCATTGCCAAAAATAAAATAAATAAAAAAATTATGTATAATTATTATTTGTAGTAATATGTTTATTATTTTAATTCACAGGCATGAGCGCCGAAGACGAATGGTACAATAAATCGCTGTCAGCGCTTCGCATGAATAGCGGTCACCACGCTAATCTAGCGGCTGCCCCTATGCTGCAATATCAAACCTAATCGTTACTACACGGCGCCGAGTACTCCCCGGCGCCGGCGCACGACTACGCGCCACCGTAGTCCAATCACCTTTGCAGGATAATATCGATATTGAATCGTAAAGTATCGATATCAGTTTATAAAAAGTATCTATATAAGAAATACTTGACCCCAAAACATTTTACTTAGATTTTTTATATTATTTTGTTTTTTTTTTCTATAATCGGTACGCAAGTCTTTCATCGCACCTTAGGAGATGAAAAGAACAGGATATTAGAGAAATAATATAACTAGTAATTCAATGACAATTCGCTAATAAGTAAAAGAAAATATTTTTTATAGTAAAATGAAAATGTTACAGTAGTGACAACCATAGTAAATTTTTGACTGCTCTGAATATAGCCGTAAGTTCGGGCTTGCACATAATACAGTCAAGAGATTAATTAATACTAAGAAATGTTATTATAGAAATGTTAAACCGGCATTTATTTACCCTTAAGTTATCTTGATGTTATAGGTACATATAAAATAATACATATTCATTCCAATTGGCGAGGACTGTAGGCATACAAATAAATTTATTGCAACATTTTATAATATTAAATAATACTGAAAATCAAATCTCTTAATACATTTTATAGATCCTTATACGATAATTTTGCCTATCACAGTGATAAATCGTACATCTTACTTAACTCCAATATTATAGTGCACATATTCATCTCAATTTTCCACCGATAATGTACTCTATATACACTTAATAACTCTTTAAATAATACTTATAAATATTTAACAAATATCGAAAGGTTTAATATGTTTACTTAACATATACAAATACGAAAGTGGTCTCATCAAATGAAACAAAACAAACACACATCCTACACCACTCGCATTCCTAAGGTACGACGAAAAATGTTTGCATATTTAAACATCTGTATTATTGAATACAATATCGATATTTTCCCAATATAGTTCATCCCTAGTTAACATGTGTCATTCAAATGATAACGAACAATTAAGCCGTCACGGGACGCCTGGCAGATGTGAAACACTTGTGTAACACAGTAAACAACACGTCTATTGGTATGCGAGCTCAGTGCGGCTAGAGAGATTGCGCACAGTCGCTTGGGCATGGCATCGCGTCGCCACGTCTCACACGTCGCCACACCAGCAATAAAGTTTACCCTCACCTATAGATGATCCACATATCAAAGCGATATAAATATGCAAGGAAGCCCTAAGGCAGCCGCTGAATCTCGCACAAACGTTGACGCATGATGACTGCCCTTTAGCGACTTATGGTTTTAACGTAATCTAGAAGAAACTATGAGTAATTCTAGTTAACACGTTCGGCCCAGCAATGTTTTATAAGGTAAATTTTATAAAATACTAATGAACCAGGCTCAGCTACTGTGAATGGGAATAACAGTTACTGTCAATAATTAATTACGCTGTTGTGTTATTTACCATTTTTGTTATAGACTGTTATCAATAATTCTGCTGTTGGATCTATTCGTATTTCTGAGTGTGAATAACAGAAAATGATCTTCCTTTCATGCCTACTTTGTATTACATAATGATCGCTTGTTCGCACGTTGCGATAGTAACAGTTGAACATTTTTACTAAGTCACATCTACGCACCTACCAAAACGTCTGTGTAACTTACACCTAACACTGGTATCAGTCGAATGATGAACATATATTTGATATCTCAACTGAGTCTAGGATATTTGAAGTGCAGAACGTTTTTCTCATAAACGAAATTCTTAAGACTAAAACTCAGTTTGCAAATATCTAATTAATTCGGCGTTGGGACAAACGTATTAAAAATACCTCTTAGCTAGAGTTGCATTAGAGAGCTCTTGTGGATTAACCAACGGCGTTCGATAATGTCGTCAAGGCCAAACCAATTTGACCGAAAATGTCATTTGGCAAAAAAAAAAATTAAACCAATAAGACCCTAAATCTCATTTGGAAAGAGATATTAAACCAATAATATCTCATTAAGAGATTATTCCGAACTTAATAATGCAAAATATTGGAATAGACAAAAGAACTGATAACAAGACATTATTTTAATTCCTTTTAACAAATTCTCAAAGAAGCAACCAAAATAAGAAATGCTACTACTATTGCTTTGTCCATTTGTTTTAAATTGTGATTGAAAATAAGGTAATCAATTCGTTTAAACTTTAACATTTCGTTGATTGCTTACCACAATAACGTTTAAATTAAATTAGTATTTTTCAATTGTTTTGTTTAATTTGCTAAACACATCTTTTGTCATATTTTCTCAATGGAATGTTAAAGAATATTATCATGAGTTAGAAACTAATTTTGAAATAATTTAGTTTGCTATTTGTTGTTTTATGTAACCATCAGCTGACATTCTAGAAAAATGATTAAAAGAGTTTCTATAATCGTTCCAATTAGTTACTACAAAGCTTTTAATACAGGGCTCTGTGTTATCTAAATAAGCATGCATGTATTAAATGACAAAATTAAAATAATGAAACATATATTGTAAGAGTATAATTTCTCCATGAGATATGAAATGGATGAACAAGCGTCTTTAGATATTACTAATAGGTACAAATAAGTTTAAAAAATATTATAAGTGAGCGATTGTTTCTCGATAAACGTAAATTGTGTATGCTAGTCGTATTGTACAGATATTTCGAATTCATGTAGTGCATAAGTATCTGATATATCTCTCGATTAATGTATAGAGATTGGAGATGATCTGAATAGATGTATTGAATAATAATTGAATAAGATATTGTTTTTTGACAACTCAAAAAAAACCTGTTCAAAACTCTATCTGTATATAGAAGCACACACTCAGAAGTGTCAATATTATTTTCAAATTAAATTTTACCAAATTTCATCATAGAAATTACCTTCGTAATTTTCTCTGTGCTTAATTCGATTTTATTCCTAAAATTAAACAAAATTCCTTATATGAATGGATTTTTGGTAACATTATTTTTTTTTAATTTGAATTGTCAAAAAACAGCAATCTCAGAACATAAAAAAATGTGTAAATATATAAATCTAAGTGATTAATTTTGAATGTTACTTTTTAAGATGTTATCAGCTCAACGATATCATAATGTTAACTAAATATTGTTTAATGAAAATTTAAAATATAAGGTGTCATTTTATAAATCTCAGATAAACATACCAAAATAAATACTAGTCATTTCAAGTAATATTACATGTACGCGCAATTTAAAATCTCATATAGTAAATACATTGATAGAGGTTAAATAATCGATTAAGTTTGGGCTTTTGTACAAATTATATGAATCATATCGATTAAGACTGTTTCGATATTTCCATTACCAGGCAATGTGTCCATACTGTGCATTTTATGTAAATATAAATTAAGGAACTTTGTCTTAATAATGATCATGTGTAAAACGAAATAAATTGTCTAAAACGTAACACGATATATTAATTTTTTCCTACAGTAGTTAGACTTAAATAACAGAATATTTAAGCATTTCAGAGTGTTTTCTAAATATCCTATAAGCTCGATATTTGGTAAAAAATGATTTTTTTATTGAAATCGGCAGAAATATTACTTTTATTTAGTCACTATAGTGGGTTAAGCTAATGTGAAAAAAAATCAAAACGAATTATTTAAAATCGAATGAAAATAACATTTCAATAAATATTTGCAGCAAGCCTGTATTTTTTTAAGCAATCAAAACTATATCAAATTCTGAATGCAATAATTAAGAAGTAATCTAACACGCGTTAATTTCAGATATATTAAATAAGTTATATTATTCTATGGTAACTGTATATAAGTAACAAGTATATTACTATAAAATATCCCAATCATGAAAATTTTCCTCATTAGCTGCCTTTACGGGATACGCTCTTTCCCGTATGAGAACGCTTTCACGCGGAAAAGATTGCACATGTAAAGACAAACAATAACAATCACTTGTGGATTCGCGAACACGCTTCCTGCACACTACAATCGCGCGTGAAAGAATGTGTCGTGTAAAGACAGCTACTGTCGTCACAAATCGTAAGAACAAATTAGTAGTGGAGTGGATTAGGTATATTGTTTAATCATCAGTAACTTAATAATCACGAGTGACTTCTAACGAATTATATGACAGTAACGCATGACATGCTAAGTGTCCTCCGACTCGTCTCATACCAAACATACTGAATAATCGACTACCGACCAATTTTTTTGACTATTGAATTAATTTGAATATTTGAATTAATTTGAATCCATATTTTGTAATATTGATGGCATTTTACGTAATATAGTTCGGTTCTTGTGCAAATAATATCACGGTTCATGAAATGCCAAGATGTCAGAAAAACTCCCAGTGAAGTTCTAACAAGGAAACCACCATCTTATTAGAATATTGAAATTATCGAAACACACTTGTATTATGTCATAACGTCCTTGACACTGGCAGTAATAATCTGGAAGATTAGTTGCCAGAGATATAATATAAAATAAAATAAACATGATAATAAAACGCTATAATAACAAATAAACAAAATATAACAGTTTTATTTAAATCTGCAGAAGTATTACTCTCAATTTGGTCATTATAGTGAACTAAGGTAATTTTATTTATGTAAATTCACGTTTTGGAATAGCGTAATGCGGATTAGTAACACTGTTTCGGTGTAGATATCTAGCGAGGTGCGCCATTACAATGCGTTCACCTCCGACAGTCGTCCAGAAACCAGCTGTTTCACTCCGTATTGCTTCGCTTTGCCCGCATTCCTGTAGAGATTTTTATATGTTTTTATATGTTATCTTTATATGAAATCGCTTAGATTCGATCAAAGTGAAAAACTTTCATTTACCAACTGAATTTATCTGTTGGTAGCTTATTTAAGGAAACAGTAAATTAGTACTAAGCCAGAAAAAATATTTCATTAGATTTCAAAATTAGGTAATTTCAATTTTAATCGTTCATATATTATATTGAATATGCTTAAGATTGCCAGTATTTATACACCGAGAATGAAGTTCAGTTTTGCCGTCAATAAGGTTTTTAATTTTTTTGTATGATCTTCATAATTTCTTTATATCGGCCGGCATCGTACTTGCGAAACTTACAGACTTGCACATAGACACTGGCAACACTTGGTTTTTTTATATCATAGGAGGCAAACGAACAGGTGGGTCACCTGATGTTATGTGATCACCACCGCCCATAGATACTTGCAACATCAGGGGAGTCGCAAGTGCGTTATCAGCCTGTGTTGGGCGAGGGGGAAGAAATGGAAGAGGAGAGGGTAGAGGTGAGGAGAGGTGGGCCTCCGGCGCTCTCACTAACCGAACGAAACGCAGCAATGCAAGCACTGTCACTTCACATCCATTTTCTTTGAGAGGGTGGTACTACCCCGGATGATCCGACCCATTCATGCTGAAGCCAATAACTGTTGTCGCTTGTGACTATGGACGGCGGTAATCACTTATCATCAGGTTACCCGCCTATTCGTTTGTTCCATATAATATAATAAAAAAATACATGTACAAAATTTGAAGATCTTGAAGAATAACGTAAAATATTAGAGACAGCTAAAATTGGATTCAGCTCATTTTGAAATGTAACGGCTCAAGTAAATATTTTACAATGATTTAGAAACGGTTTTATATAATAATTTTTACATAAACATATGTCTATACGTAATAATAAAAAGGCTAATTTTTCAATAAAAAAATAGATACGAAATTATAGAGGATGAATTAGTATTACAATTTTTATTCAAGTTTGAATAAAAAGACTCGAATATAAGCTAGAGATGTAAATAAAGAAACAATAACAAATACTAATCGACATAATCTTTTAAATTAAAAAGAAGTATGTTTAAACTTACAGATGGAATATCCTTCGGCTTACTTGCGTGAACCTACACAAAATAGTATTATTAATAAAATACATTTCATTTTATATATTACATAAAAAAAGGAATATAAAAAAAAAACAATTATAGCTGTTACCAGTAATTTATATTCACTAATCCTGCGAATCAAATTAGGCTTAACACACTGCGTTTCATCGCTGAATATTTCGCACTAAGTCCGTCATGAGAATCAATGCTTTTGTATGCAAATTAATTAATCAGAGAACATTTGCCTAACTATACGAACTATATTGTAAGGTGACAAGAAGGAAATAAATAAATCTAGTTTTAGTCTAAGCTCAATTTAATTGTGACAAAATCTATGGAACTATCATTCGTAAACTGATTTAAATATTTTAATCTAATTAGAGATTTCGGAACAAGCATCCCTTAAAATTAAATAGTTACATTATCTTTATTAGAGTAAAATGATATGATTTCATTTTTTTCGAACTGGTTACGCTATTGGCATAGCAAGGTCTTACCGGACTACGATAAATATAAAGAAAAACTTACAATTTGTACACTACTTGTTTTAGTAATGAATTTATTAACCACTGAACGGAATGTGCCTAGATTTTGGGCATCCTGTAAAATAATTATAAATACTCAATATTTTTACACTTTTGATATATTCGGTTCAACAAAACAGTGAAAAAATATCGACAATGGAAAAGTTTAATTAATTAATATGGATACATTGTCAAATAATTAATCCACAATTGTATGTCGTATATCTTCTTATTACATAATTAAAGTGATAGAGGTCTACTGTTCACTCATCGTGGAGAAATTAAAGGATAAATTTTGACGTAATAATTTTTTAGATTTACTTTTTGACCCTTGATCCTTAATTAAAAAATAATATCACGATAATTTAATTGAATATGAATTTATTAAAGTTTTAAGAAGCTACGTTTTATAATCAATAAATACAAAAGACTATGAGAACTTCTGTAAGCAAAGCAGAATTTTGCTTTCATTTTTTAACGATTTGATGACTTATCTTTAAAAAACGAAAGGAACATAGAGATGAGGAAGAGATTTTAGGGATGCACATGAAAGAAAAACTAAATTAATTTAAAAATAGGAAACAATACCTGAGGACCAAATCCACAACTGGGTATAACATCACAACTAGTTGGCATATTTTGTGATATAGACGATTTATCGCCGTCTATACGCAAATTGAAACTTGATTTTACTAAATCATATATCTAAAATAAAAAAGTAAGCTCACGATATGAAAGAACACATTAAAATATAAAGAAATTAAGTAAATTGCGTGGACTCTAAAATTGAAATCACATTACATTATCGCAATATGAAGGGTCTAATTCCAAAAGTCACCCATAAGTATAGTCGCAAAAAAATCAATAGCAGACTTAATCAGAATTGAAAAAAAAAAACAAATCTCAATTTAAAATTTTTACACAGAAAATGTCTTTATATGTATATGTATGTCTATCGTAAAAAGGGATTATTAAAATTACTGAAAGACTGTGTTGAAAATTATAAGGATATTGTCGATAAAAATAGAGATACAGTTGAAAATTAGTTCGATTATATTCAAGAAATTCAATGGAAGTGCTATTTAATATCATCGCATTTTTTTCAATATTAAGTTAAGTTTTGACGTAAATACAATAAAATGTATTTATTGTTTTAATATAATATATTGTATAATATACAAGTCAATATAATATTTATACAATCACCGTGCCAACATCTTGCTCACTGATGTCTTGCAGCAAATCTGCGAACGTCTCCTGGTACAAAGCAGACATCCACGGTTGTGTGAAGAACTCATATAAATCTTTGATTTGATTCAACTGTTAACAGGACGTTAAAGGTTAAAGTGGTAGTCATTTTGTGAAAAAGGCCGTCTATTTTAACAAGTAGTTATGTATTTTTATATGTTTCTTATTATTTGTTGCAATTGTGATAGGTCGTTATTAATAGCACAATGTATATTGTGTATTCTATATGTTTAATAACCTAGTTTAAAACATGATGCGTTGAAAAAAAAAATAGGTGTATGAAAATTTTGACAAATTATACAGATTGAAAAAGTCATTAAATAGCGTTAGGCTTGTTTGGGTAAAATAATTTTACCATATTATATTTGAAACTTACTTGAAATCGAGTAAGCAGTTTATTGAAGAAAGCCTCATGTTTCCCAAACAACTGACTCAAGATCTCTGAAGAGAAACTTTTCTTCGACAAACAAGTGACGGACTCAACGCAGTGTAAAATGTTGAGTTGAAGACGAAAATAATTGCCGTTGTAATCAGTGATAAGGATGTGACCCTGATAACAAGACATAAATGTATATAATATTAGATTGTCAGATTGAAATTATTACATATAGAATAATACATTGTCAATAAAGAACACAAAGAAAAAGCCCGAAGCTGACCATCGTATTTGAACTGAGATTGTAATTATCTTGTCGCCACCTTTGAGGTGGTAGAGCCACGCTGAAGCTATTACTGGCTTCAGTATGAATAGATCGGCTCGCCCGGGGTTGAACTATCCTCTCACAGAAAACCGACGTGAAGTAACAGTGCTTACATTGTTGCGTTTCGTTTGGTCAGTGACAGCGTTGGAGACATACTTCTCGTCCCCTCCTCTCTCCTCTTGCAAACGCAACCATGCAAGCATCGTTACTTCACGTCGGTGTTTCTGTGGGTCGGGTGGTAGTAACGAAGGTGAGTCGATCCATTCATGCTGAAACCAATAATAGCTTCAGCGTGGCTCTACCACCTACCTATTAATTATGTTATCAAACATTTTGTGGGCATTAAAAAGTGATCCGTCATGGCAAACTGGCAAACTCAGTGACACTGATTTTTGCCAGCTAATGAAACATTATTTATTACCAGAAGCTCTGATTCACCTGACGTGGTAAAGATAATTGTGCTTCCATTGGAATTTCCACACCAGGCTTTCTCAGTTTCATATAATAAAGCGGTCCTGGTAACGTTGCCGACTGTACAATTGGAGACTCGAACTTTTTGACAGGTTGCCATCTGTGATTTGAGTGTTAAAAGAATTGTATATCTTTAAATTTAGACAATAAGTAACTTATAGGTTAAATTTTATAATGTTTACTTTTTTAATATTCTTTATCTTTAAATTTAGACCATAAGTAGCGTATAGGTTAAATTTTATAATGTTTACTTTTTTAATATTTCATATCTTTAAATTTAGACAGTAAGTAGCTTATAGGTTAAATTTTATAATGTTTACTTTCAATAATGGAGTTAATACTTATTCGCGATATTTTTAGTGGATATATGATTTTTTGATAAGACTTTTTAAAACGCCCTTGAAACTACTGTAATAGTATTTAATTATGTCTTTAGTTATGTCAAGTGGGTTTTAGTGTCAAAAGACTATTATAGAGTGGATCAATATGTAAACGATGTTAATGTCTGGAATTGACTTCTCTTTGTGGATCCACTAAGAACGATTATAACATGTAATGTATTGTAAATATGTGTATGTTAAAATCCCGATCGAGCTTCTTACCGGTTCTTCTCGATGGCTGGGTTGTTTTCCGAACCAGTGTTAGCTTTGACGTTCATAAGCGCCTTGGTAAGGCGTAAATTGAATAGAGTAATTTCGATTTAGATTTTTGTGACGTTTGTACATTGTACATGCATAGAACACTCCTAAAAATAATTGAACAGTTCATGGTTCATCAATACAAATAATAACAGGAGTGATGATTATGATTTCGAAGCAATGATGGTTTAATTGATAACCTGTCAGACACCGCGTTGCCTTAAGTGTGTAATTCTTTATTATATTTAACCATTACATTCCACCCTACAATAGATGCTGGATATCGTTGGAGTGAACTTGGAGGTCTCACATTAAAGAGCATCGCTGCACTACTGTTAAGTTATACTGCAACATATAGCTGAATGGAAAGCCATTTTATATAAATACAAACAGTTATATAAGCTAAGTTGTTTTTAATCACTTTTATAACAAACTTTAGTTCGTAATAAATTTCTGTCTTTTTAATATTTTCAAGGATTTGATAAGTAATTAAAATATACTGTACAATAATGAACAATCATACTCTGAGATGGAATTCTTACTATATGACATACCTGAACCGAAACATTTTGTACACATTAAAACTTACTTTCTCCGCGCACCGAAAGTCATTCGCGTAGCACTGTACAGACTGCCGTGTGAACCTAAAAATCTGAAAAATTGAATCAATTAAAAATCAACTATTTCCCTATATAATTATAATGAAAGGTGGATAAATACCGTTATACTCGTATCACTCAATGGATTGATTTCAAGTTCATTTTATTAGATTTACTTTATAGATATTTGGTCCTTGTCTAAAAGAAATATCATGGTATCTGCTACTCATTAAAGTTTAAAGACATTAAAATTGTTATAAACACTACCGGTGTTATTATAACAAATTTAAATACGTATTGAATACTTGCTATAAAAAGGTTTCACTTTATATGCACTGCGCTTGCTGAATGTTCGCCATCTTGCTCTTTTGTCTCGCTTTGGTTAGGTTGGGCTAAACTTGCGAAAAAAGGATAACACGAACTTGCCTCGGGCGAGCGCGGAGTATTTAATACGAAAGTACTCAAACTTTTTTAAAGCATTTGCTTATTGAATATTTTTCAATACATATTTAACATTTTTGTAATAAAACCATTCGCGTCCATCAACATGTGTTTTCTTATAGTGGAGAAGTTGTCAAGTGATGTGGTTGGTGGGCATGTGCAGAAGTAGAAAAGTAAACACTTTTTTGTAACACAGTATTTTTAAACATTCAATTTTTTTTCTCTGTATATGATATATTATTAAGATAATAAATAACGCAATTGAAGACGCGGTCATATGCTGGTTTTCATTAATTATGTACCCAATACCTTATGAATTAAAAATGCGCCGTTTGCAGAATACACAACAAAATCAATTCAAATATAAATTAATATATACTAGAACCCACCTCCAAAGATTATCCTTCAAATGTTTTATTGTTTTAAAGTTAATATAATCAACTTCATAAAAGATTAGAAGAACCCATAATTATCTACTCCATCCGTAAATAGAATAGAAAATACTCCTGTTTTCTCAGCGACTATCTTGTTGGTATTCATATGATATATAATCATATTTTATTAAGTGTACTATTCAGATATTATATATTAATAAAATCTAATATTTACGCTAAGAGACCGGAACTGAAACGCGATAAAAGTTCATCTGATGTGGAATTTAAATTTTCACCGGCCATTACAAACGGATCCATCTTCATCAAAAACATTTGCGCCAACTAAAATACCCATACGATATTTATTAAAAAATATTGTTAAAGTTATTAACCTAATTATTAAATCAAAACAATTTTGTTTGTTAGAAGCCTAACAACGAATGTGCTCTGGAACCCCACTTCTTAGTTTCTTAGAAACAATCAAGCAATTCTTGTTAAACAATCTATTGCGGTAAAATCAAATTTTTATGTAGAAACTAAGCATTATAATTATACAAAAAATTCAATACAAACACTAATAATGTTTATGTTTCTTTATATTTTTTACAGATTTTATTGTTTGACCACAATCTCATCTAATGTTAAATAACAATGGTAACCATGTTAAACCTAAAGAAGAACTCGCTTTCTGGCGCAGTTCTTGGAACATACATATTAATATTAAGTACTTGAAAACAAATTTTGAAATCAAAGGCGGTAACTGGCTAGGCAAGCCGAAAGCACTACTACTACAATCCTAAGGAATTTAAAAAGCAAAAGCCGCTCCATTATGTTACAATTTGGTAAATAAATAAATTTGAATACCTCAGTGTTACTTTATTCAGTGTATAAAATGGACACCCTTTTTTGAACCGACCTAGTTACTTGGCACTTTGGTCTTTTGCAATCCCCATAAAAATAAGAACTAACCAAAAAAAATGGCTATGTAGTGTTATAAAAAGGATTAAAATAATCTATAGAACAGATATCGCACCGCTTCACCAACTTCCTCAGAACAATAATACCGGTGCAGTCGTTGAGTGGCGTACAGCTTGCGTGAGTACCGTACACAAGTACCGGCCCCATATATGCAAGGGTCATTCGTTTCAAAATTAGCATTCACTACCAATCCACCATCATAAACTAGGCCACACTCGTTTATAGCTAAAATACGAACAGACATAATTATTAAGAAAATAAATCCTAATAACCTGAAACTAGTTATATTTATAAGAATAAATGGTACCTCTAAATGCGTTAACATCAATAGCCTTTTGGCCAAAATAGAAAAGCGCAAAGCACGGCATACAAATAGCATACAGCTGCGACATAAGATGAATCGCTTCTATACGATTATCTATCTGCCTCCAACCAATCAACCAGTATCGCCGTAAGACTCTGATTCCGATTTTTTCCAAGCTTCCTTGCACCCTCTCATCAACCTTAGGAAAGATCAATGTTATGAGCATATAATTATAGCAAACAAAATAGATACTCCTATCGCTCATGATGTTATTCTTTAAGATTAACAAGTTATTGCGAATAACAAAATTCAAGCAAATTCTGGCAGAGTTATGGGAACATACCAACTTCCTTGAACTACTGCACATAGACAAAAGAAATCGCAGGAGATTTTAACAAAAACCTTATTAGATGTGATATGCTTATAAAAAAGCATCTAATATATTTCTTGATCTCTGAGGCTATATCTATGTTAAATTTATTTCCAATCGATTCAAAAGATTACTCGTAAAAAGCTAATAAATAGTTATGTAAGAATGAATGTGAGGATTTAATTTAATGAAATATTTTTTTCTGCCAGTCAAACGCTTTCTTACCGTTTCGTTATTAAAACAATTAACTCTTAGGGCTTTGTTATCTTCAGGCGGGAAAGGTTCTATAAAAGTGATCATCTTTGGTGATAGACCAAGTTCCAATAGCGCTGCAAGACAACTATAAGCTTCGATGCATTCTCCGTATACAATCACTTGATGTTCTACGGATAGACACATTCGAGTGTCTTCTACGGATGGAATATATTTTAAGGTTAGTGTAATCGGAATTCTATGGAAGAATATAATCAGTTGCCTTCCAAAACTAAAATGTCTTATATCGTCCACTTTTCTAATATGATTTAGAAGTGAACATTAAAGGGTCTAAAGGTACAGAAATTACAATTTATAACTATCGTCGAACTCCGAGAGTTTAGTGACCCTGTAACTTCCGTTGTAACAACGTAATCACAAGAATCAGACTCTATTTCACTTTGACGATACACTACACTTCAAAACTAGCATTCATTTTGCCAAGTTATTTTACATTTTTAAAGTAGTTGCCTCATTGACCTTATTGGTGATCGGTTATCCTATATTCTTGATTTTTGCAATTGTGTTTGCATATTGCAATTCTGTACAAAGATGGTCTTTATATTTAATACTGGACTGGAGCAATTAAGTAAGTAGTTTATAAAGAAAATCTTTTAATTATAAAAAAAAACTTTTAATTATAAAAAATGAAGAGTATGACAAACCTCTTTAGGAAATGTTACTTACTAAGATCGGTGATCATGCACAAGAGCTTCCTCAAGCTTATATTAGCTTCGAACAGGGAATTGATGAGTATTACGTTTCCTGGCAAATCTGGTGTTACGGGAACTTGGTCTGGATGGTATTTAGGGTTGTCCATTAATATTCTATCGCACGGTTTACGTTTTCTGTAACAACAACATAATTTTTTTACAAACATTTAAAACCAATGATGAAATTAATATGTTTTTAGAGCACTTATTTTGTTAGTCACGTTACATTATTGACGGAGTATTGCTCATAATATTTTCTTCTAATGTGCCCTTTAATTATTTTTAAATATCAAACAACAGTTCTTAAAATTCTTAAATGTTATTATTAATTTTCAGTGAATTTTGCATTCTGTGAATTGTTTTTGCTTAATTTACCGGATTACCATATTCTAATAGGTATTAAAATAACGAACTCAATTTCTTTTCCAAGGTCGAGCGATTCACTCAGATAGTCTGGATGTTGAAATTGCAGTCCACATGTAAGTATTAATTCATCATAATATTTCACGGCACCACCTCTGAGATGAATGCATTTTTTCTTCCTGTGACAATAAATATTCCAAATGAAGCTAAAATTATTTTTAAATAACAGACTAAGTATTTTAAGCATAAAATAACTTGTATACTTAATTTTAAGCAGACAATAATTTAAAAAAATATGTTTGTCTTTTGGACTATTCCGTGGTTACTATTCGGTAGAATTTAGTAATGATCCCAAATTATGGAAAAGACTCAATAGCGGTGTTTACAGATTACATAAATGTGACAGAGAAGAAATGATGTTTTTATAACTTGAAAATTAGATCACATATCAACTAGAAAAGTATACAGGCAGCCAATATTAGAAATTTAATAGATAATTAGATGAAAGAATAACCTTACTGACCTATCAATACCAACCATCACCGCAGACATGACATCAACGTAAAAGTAGAAGGGAACGCTCTTAAGGTAGCGATCGGTGTAGCGGCCGTCGCGAGGAACGCAGGTATCGGCAGCCCGCAAGCATTCCGTCACCGTTGGCAGTCCATGTTCAGACACTAATGTCACGTTACTGAACGTGAGGTACTTAGCTGTTGGACTGCATAAGCGTTTTGAGTTATCGAAATAGGCTGAGTGCCTTAAACGCTCGCCTTAGTAGTCTGGTGAAGCTGTTAAGACCTTCCTAGGTAAATAGCGTAGTCAATTCGAAAAAAAGCATTTTGAGTCAATAAACTATCTTCTGTCAGCACATTATAATCTATTACCAAAATATACGAAAACATAATCAATTTTGATATAATCTTATATTGTAATGCGAAGAATGAATGTATAAGCGGAAATTGAAAAAGAAATATTTTGAGGGGCTCCACTACCAAACTGGTAAATCGTAGATCGCAATTATTTGTAAGTAATATTCAGAATACCAATATTAATAACTATTTGTGAAGATTTTATCAAAGGATTATTCAAAGTACACTGACGATAAAATTATATTTACGACGTATAGATAGATAGTTCAATGACCTTCGTATTTAATTTAACGCTTTTTACTTCACACATTAAATTTTATAGTTTTGTACTCAGAAACAATCGAATATTATGTGACTGAAAATTTTATTAGGTGGTAGAGCCACGCTGAAGCTATTACTGGTTCAGCCTTTCATGGGTCGGCGGCTCACACGGGGTAGTACCACCCTCTCACAGAAAACCGACGGAAAGTAGCAGTGCTTACATTGTTGCGAGCGCGCCGGACGCCCACCTCCCTTTCACCCTCCCAATTCGCTTCCATCCCCCTTTCCCTTCCCCTCTCCTACCTTTCCTTCTCCAACACATGCAGGCTGGCAAATACACTTGAGACTCACCTGCCCACACCACATCAGATGACCGACCCATCCGTTTGCCTACTTTGATATAAAAAAAACTTTTGCCTAAGCTTTTTATGAATTATACATTATTATCGACTGGACGAGAGCATGATCGGGATATAAGAAGTGACTTCACCTTGATAAATAATGTTAAGGAGTAAAAAATAATTACTCAGACTTGCTTTAACCGTTTATAATGCGAGGTGTTAAAATGTATATCACATGTAACATTAGCACTCACCCCATAAGCAAACTCTCTAAGAAGGCGAGTCCCGAGCGACTGGCACCGACCACCACTATATTATTGTTCACATAGACTTTCGGCAAACATGATAGTGGCCTCTCTAGAACCCACAGAGCAAACGGCGTAACACTGTACACAGTAAAAAACAGTCAAACCAAATATCAATACTATCCTACATAAGGTAACTGAACTTGGCAAGTGATACTTTTTCTAGATCACAATATCGTGATATATTTTATCTTCTGGCCATAGATTTTAAAATTGAAACTCTAAACAAGAAAAATCAAATTATATACAATATAAACTCTCTAGAATACCATTCTTTATAACGGAAGACGTAAAAGTTCCATCAGTTCGGTCGTTTTACCATAAATGTATATGACATTGACAAATTGTTTATAGCGCAACAATCATTAGGAAGAAATACGCCCATATTTAGAAGGCAGTTAATTGACAATAAGTACTATGACTATTGATACTTATGTTATCAGTTTTCAAAAGGCTCCGACTAAATCGTTGAGATGTCGAAATTCCCAAGAAAGATACGTGACATCGTAGACAGCGATTCTGCTTTTATTATTATTAACTGCTACACGTGTGCTATTTTTCTTTGATAAATAGGCTTCTAGGAAATATTGGTCTTAGTTACTAAACACACTAAACTCTTTTCTTGGCATTGAAATTTGTTAACATGGCCAATTAAAGAAAAGTGTTTTATGTTGCCGAAAAAGTTTGATACATTTTACTTTTATAAATTTCTATTTACACAACAATTAAAGTCAGAAACAGTATATTATTATTATCAACATCTTACACGTCTTTGAATATATTATCCAACTCTTCCCTGCAGCTTATATTTGGCACAAGTTGACGAGGACGCACTGGTATCATATGACCAGCAAGTGACATTAAGTTCCGACTCGGTGTCTACAAAATCAATTAAAACCTGACCTTCAAAAAACCACTATTTTAATCTAAAGAAGCTACCAAATCACAGATTTAAAAGTTTGATTTACTCATACAATTCCAATATGCCTGTGTTGCGTTTTGTATTCAAAGACCAATTAACCTTTGTTAAGACTATGGATGTAATTTTTCAAATAGATATATTTTATGGTCACTGCCACTACATCTCTTTTATAAATTTTAATACCATATTGTTCCTATAACGTTTACAACTTAAAGAACATTACCAAAAATAATATAATATTTGGACTAAAGCTTAGAAAATATGCATTACAATAAATGTAAATACAAATATATTTATATATGCAAAAACACTAACGGCATCTCCCTTAGCAAATAGCCTGCATATCCAAAACAATGTTGAGTATCGCGAATATCTAAGAAGCTCACGTAAATACCAACGACCGTGTGGTTCCATTACTGGAGACATGACACCAACTAAAATCTAAAGTAACAAAAGATGAAAAAGAAATGAAAATAAATAAGTTCTATAATTATAATATAGTATGGATTAATAAGGAAGATCTTTGAGTGAAGAAGGTATTAAACCGCGGAAATCCATCATTTAATATCACGGAATTGATTGCCCGCTACCACGCAAGAAAAGATGTTTGATTTTATTTACTAGCTGAACCTGACGCTGGAAACTTAATCTGAAACTAGTAATAGAGACAGAGCGAAATATTAGTAACTAAAACAACATAAATAATTAAAAACGCGTTCCTTGGTCGAGGGTTGAACCTGACGGCGGTTGACACTTCCGATGCGAACGAGTCCCAAGGTTCAGTTTTGTATAAATAAAATCAAACGTTGTAATGGCCGATCAATTTCAGACGGAAGAGCAAGGTAACGTCCACTAATATTTAAATAAGGTCTATCACCATAATAAAATAAAGATTTAAATAATAGTCATTCGACCAGCTAAGATGACAAAGTCATGGTACTAACAGTGCCATCTGTGCCCGGTCTACGGGGCTCTGGTTCTAAGTCGTATTGAGTACGTATCGCTGGAGCGTCTTCGAGAGGTCTGAAAATTGAGTTTTATGAAATGTTCGTTTGGATACTGGCTGTGTCACTATTGTTTTACCATTTGAAATGCTATATCAAAACAGATATTGTAGATACCATAATATCAGAAACATAAGAGTAATTAGTCCTAACTGAACCGTACGCTGTAACTAATGGATGTTAATAGCCTTTGCAATTTAAATAGAAAAAAACCCGGCTATAAGAAAACAGATCCTACAAATTCTTCTGAAAAATTTAACATCCTCATTTTCTAGTACTTTTAAAAGAGCACAGCATACAAATACTCACCCAAGCACCACCATTCCGATTGGTTGATTTTGACTGAGTAACACATAACTCTGAAGTATTGTTGATGTGAGTGTCGACTCAAATAGATCTATAAGAGTTTCAGCACGGGGTGTATGTTGCATGACATTGAAGAGTGAAGGTATATCGTATGCTTCTCCAGGACGAACACTGACATCACTAGAAAATAATAACATTTCTAAAAACATTTTTCGATGGCTTATGAATGCGAATAAATTGACAATAACTAATAACGCCAAAGGAACAATTATTAACCCCTCCTCTTACTGCAGTAGTGACATAGAAGAGTTTTAAATACCTATATGAAATTATTACATAGTAGTAGGATATATCAAGGGAATCGCCACCACAATAAGGGTTATTATCAACAAACTAGCACGCTTAAGTGTAACAACGTATATCAAATAATATAGCGATTAGTGACAATCATTCTGTTTTAAGTTTGAGTTGAAAAGTTTGAAAGCAGACATGGGACTAATAAAAGGCGATATACTAAAGTACTGATGTCATAGTAATCGTCGTTGTTCTTGGATTGCACTGTGGATACCAGCATGTACAATGCCTCCACTTTGCGGCGATAATATAAAAAAGGCACCGTAATAAATTCGACGTAATAAAATCGAAAAGGCAAATCAAACAAAAAAATATTATCACAGGTATCCGCCTGGCTGGCATCATGCTTAAAATAATATTCTGTTGACTATATTCTTCTAACTGTATTATGTATTCTTCTAACACTACTATAGAGTTAGTGTGAATGTTAAGATATTCAACGTCTTCATCTTTAAGCATCTGATACCTATGGTTGTTTTCAAAATGTTGACAATATAACATAATATGAAAATACTCGCTAACCCTCTAACGGAATTTACGTGTGCAACAAAAAGAGTGTCGTTTATAAATCTCATCTCAGAACTGAAAGGTGTCACTAGCTGAAAGGAAATAAAAAGAATTAGATAAATAACCACATGTTTTTAAAGAGCAATACGTTCTAAATACTCTAGCACAGCTTCTTTTATTGTATTAAGTAACATAAAGACATGCAGTCTAGTTACTCCAGATATTAAAGGTTATCGAAGCTGCAAAACAGACAAACAATCAACCACAAAAGGAAACGTCATAACATAGACCTAGATACTAAAAGATTATTACTCTCGAGTAGTGGAAATGCTTTGTGTGTCACCAAAAGTTACTTTCTGACCAAATGATAGCAGTGTTTGTGCTACTTGAATAAAAATTTAGGTTGGTGTTACTGTATCGAGTTAGCCATTCAATATTACAGCAAAATTACTACTCTTATCTTCTTTTGTCATAGTTTATCTAAATAACATAATGAGCACACTTAAGCTTAAATAATTAATCTTACCGTGAAGTGTTCCAAAAGAGGGAACGATGGTTGGTTGGACGGTAAGCATATCACACAGTAATCTCTATCAGGAAACAATTCGTAAGCAGCTTCCAACATATCAAAACCATATCTGGACACAAAATGTCATCCTTGATACTATGTAGGTTTAGCATTTGACCAGTCTCGCTTGACGTCAAGGGACAATGTGACCACGATTGATACGACGCTTTAATGTCTTGGCGACAGATTTTCAACTTGGTGGTGGCACTTATCCAATGGACATTTAGAAAATTTTCATATATTTACCGTAAGAATTTATCTTATCTTTTCAAATATATGTTGATTAATTAATTCCTTTTCTATTATAAGTCATTCGTTCCATTTTTTTTTAAATCAATCAACAATTGTAATTGAAAACTGCAGATACAGCATACAGCATATAGTCTATGCTTTAAACGATAAAATAAAAATCCTCACCGTAACAAAGATCTCTACAATTGATTTAAACAAAGACGTAAAACTTAAAATACCGAAATCCAGTACATGAATACTTAAAAATATTATTTACAATTTATATCAACGACGTAGAATAAATACCTCTCATCGTAATCCGGGTGCATTGCGAATACTTCCAGCAGGAATGCATTCGGTTTCCCCGAGTAACGTATAGGTTCGGGTGCCTTATATGTCACTACTGCTCCAATTGAAGTGGCTTAAAGTATATTAAAAATGATAATATTAACTTACAAGTACCAGATGAAGACATCTTACTAAAAATGAAAAACGACGGATTGCACAGATAATGTTTTTGAGTAAGTTTTGTATCTCTATATAAGCACATTACAATCAACAATCCTCTATCATTTGTCATTTAATTGTAAACATTTTTTCAAATAGCCTTACTTTTAATATGTTTATTAGTATTCTACCATTATTAATAAAGAAAATTTCGCTTATATATCGCAATGTGTCATACTAACTTTTAACTTTATCTTTTTTATATTTTTCATCATGAATAGATTCTCTGCGAGTATGTCGACTAGTACCGTCTATCACTTTCATAATAGTTTCGACAGGTCTAAAAACCAAAAAAAAAGTGGTTTACGAACATTAACCTCATTAATTTTTAAGCCTAACAAAGTACATATTAATTTTTCATCAATATCACGTTAGAAGTTACATAACTACAGTCCTCTGCCAAACTTTTTGACCACTCTGAATAGAGTTGTACAGAACACAAAAGGTATTTGGTTGGGAGTGGCAGTTGTAAAGGTATAACGTCAAGTATAGCCTATCCATCTCATGAATCATCCACTCGAGACGTAGACCAATGAAATGTCAATAATAGAAGAGTTTACCTAAATCAGATGCAGTATTACAGTACTAAATATAGTCACTAGTCATAGTATTATACTCAGAGAAGCGCACAGGCCGACACACCGCGGGAGTATGATCCCCGTTCCCTTTTTTCCAACTGACTACGGTACGGCCTGACAAGCCTTTACTGCTTCACCGGATTACAACCCCGCTCTGTTTTAGCTACGCCTTTTAAAGATTTGCTTGGTATTATAGGGTAATGCGTAATATTTATTTCAGTACAAATTTCCAAAAGTCGAATTAGCTTTTACGCCAACATGTTTAAAATCAAGACAATTGTAGAATAAATAAATACCCGTTTTGAATTCCTTTAATAATATTATATTATTGTTTTGTATTGAACTCTTCACTATATTAGGCATAATCTCATACTTACGGTTATATTCAGAGCGGTCGAAAAGGTTGAAGAGGACTACATGATTGAACACGGTAGCCTAAACTTAACAATCGGAACCGTTTTTAATTCAACTGTGGCGACATGCATATCTTATGATGCTGTTTTATTGCTACACCGATTCAGATACATACAGTAGTTTTGGCTCGATTTAGCCTCAAAGCATGTACACATATCTATGTATATATCTCTTATTCCTCCAAGGCTCTGAGGATGTATCGTATTATGAAATGCGAACATAATCGTTCAACTTTCGAAAGTACTTGCACTGATCGTGTCGTATACTACTTACCCACGTCCTAAAGATTCATACGACAACAACTTCGGAACTCTCAATAAATCTGTATCGATATTCACTATATCGAACTCGAGTTCCTCATCCTCGTCTTCAAGAAGATTAAGAATGTCTAGCTGCGTACTCGGTCCTACTGTATTTGTTATAATAGGGCTCTCAATGCTATTGTCTGTTCGTAAATCTTTGAATTGATCTTCATTAAATAACCACGTTACCTAAAAATAATTGCAACGTATATATTCATATGCGTTTATTGGATACCTAAGGACTCTAGTGTTGGCAATTAGTGACGGAGAAATTTTACATTCTACCTGATTCGTAGTGTCTAAACTAAACAGAGTTTTAGCGTTGCATAAAAATTAGTTTCTTGTAAGCTCTATACATCGATATATATCTTTTACTATCGAAAAAGTAGATATCAATACTACACTTCAACCTATTTTTTTCTCGAACTGACTACACAAGGTCTTAAAAGCTTTATAGGGCTACGACTATACTGCGGCTTAACTATAAACTGACATATATACACAACTGACACTATATTCTTGGGAATAAAGGCTGTTTTTGAATAAATAATTGCTATTAAAATAAGCGCATACAACGCAACAGGTGGTTGTGATTAAATTATAAACAGTATATACTAATTTTGAAATTACAGGAACTGTACTAGACTTGAAACTATTTTGAGTAACTAAAGAGGTACAGACCAAGAGTCTCCAGAAATATAATAAAAATACAGGAACTTACTCTAGATTTGATTTCTTTTGATTGTGGAGAGGGCTCAAGATGAAACTTGGGAACCTGTGTACCTTGTTCCGATATATTGTCCCCAGGCAACAAGCTATTGAGATCAAAAATAATATATGACGATAACGATTTCACGATATCTATTTTTACCGTAAATATTATACTAGGTATACTAGGTGTCTACGCATTTATTACTATTTCTAGCTGTTGTTATTCTTATAAATATTGTAGATACTATAGAAGATGGATATTGTGTAATTTATAATTTGTACGTCTTATCCATGCATATTAATTTTCCTGGCAATTGATTTAACTGTATAGATGTTGATGCTTCGTACTCATACACTTTGAGATAGTCATAGTAAACCTTCCCCATGAAGAAAACACTTAGATATGCTAATTCCTTAATTGATAAAAAAAATTATATAGTTTATCAATTGTTCCTACTCTAGTACATCAAGCCTTGTCTCTTCTCTCCACTCCTACCTTCCATTCACTCTACACGAGGCATCCAAGTCCAATGACCCATCGCTAAATGTTTTCCAAAGATGGTCGGTTTATAATATTTTTTTCAGGGATAAAATAAAAAGGGCTTTAGCCGCGTCTGTATGTTTTTATGATCAAATTCATGAAATTTGTTTGCGTCCGGCTAAAACATTGGTAAAATCGGGCGATTTTTGAACTCTTCTGGTTGTTATGATAATCGATTTATGAATAAAATCAAAACATAGACACATGATCGTGATAGATGTAGATTATATGGTATAAAAATATTTGCTCTAGTGTCATTACCCAGGGAGGAAACAGGGTAATACTTTTTTTTGTACATTTATTAACATAAATAAATTCATAGAAATGCTGTTACGAGAAACTAGATATAGATTATTAAGATACCAGGACAGTGTTTTTACTATTGTATATTTTCAATTGTATGTATTTTATTCGTACCTTACACTTGAATCATATTCCTTACTAAGCTTGTAGACGGGGGCCTTATTCAAACGCTTTAGGCCCGCAAACGGAGACAATTCAAAACTTTCCTCTAGAGCTTCATAATTTATCTGAGTGTTTAAGATCATCACGCCGACAGCTACCTCATTATGCTTTAAAGAGAACGGCTATATCAGTATATCTATATATAATATATTGTTTAATACTTACTTTACTTATTGCAAAATAAATTTGAGGCTAAAGCAAGAAGCTTGATAGAGAACTCAATAGTTGCTTCGAAAACCAAAATATATATACATTTTTAAATGATCGTACAAAGCAGTCGACGGACTGTAATATTACTACGAGTTACACTTATAACGTAATTATATCCATATATAACGTTACCACACATTTTCATGAGACAATATTAGAACATTGTGATGAGACGTGTTAAAGGGGAGGATATTAGATCGCAGCAACCCCTTTCTCATTTTTGGTCAAAATTCTTAAAACTAGTAATGGTTACCACGCAATTACACAACTGTTTGATTTTTACAGTGAGATTAATATTTTTTGTTTTGATACACTCTTAAGTCCCACTTGTAAATTTATGTCTTAATTGGAAATCAATTTTCCTTAAAATAATAAAATAATTTAGTTACCTAATTAAATGTAGAAAATGGAACAGAATTTTATGCTTATTCCTCGCAACTCACCCAAATATATTGAATAATAATTATCCACGATAGATTCGATAAACAAATCAATTTGAAATAACTATAAAAAAATCAAAATTAGGCAAATTAGCAATTAAATTCACACTATCACAGTACTATACAGATTATTATTCTAAACGATTATAAGAGTCTATAAACAAAAATGAACATAGAATAAAAGCCTGTTGTTACCTCGCAAACAAGCAAAACCCGTTCAGACTCTGGATGTCTCGATATGAGTTCGCTTACATAGTAATCACCATAAAGCTGACGGAGTCGCGCAGAATGTCTCTCTATTATTGGAACAATGTCATCATTATCTTCTTCCCTAGTATCAAACAAAGTAAATGTAATCTCGTGTATGTGATCAATTAGGTAATATTACAAACTATTTACGATCATTTTTAATATCATATCATATATTTTTTTTCTTGTTTTTGGCAAGACAACTGACGCATCTGCCAGTATCTTGTTTTATAAATACCTATGTAGTAGGTACTTTAGTAATGTTTCCGCGCTTTTTCCTTTATCAACGTTACCACACCAAATAATTTCGTTATAATGCTTATATTTTATTTCTCATATTATTATTATATATTATATTACATGTATTTGTGTATTGCTTTTTTTCTTTCCCTTATCGAACTGAATTAGTTTGGAAAATTATACGATACGAAATATATATTAGAGTTGTAGAGATATGTATGCTTAGTACACAATTATGTTCCAACAACTCATATATATATGAATAGTTAGCTTAGGTAAGCTCAGATAGATCGCGAATTGCACGTATCAGGCAACAGCCCAAGCCGAGGTGTGCCGTGCACCCTTGAGCTAGTTGTCAAATAAAATCGGCTGAGTGCCCTAAGCGCTCGTCTTAGTAGTCCGGTGAATCTGTTAAGACCTTGCTGGGTCAATAGCGTAGTCAGTTCGAGAAAAAAAATCATATTATTATCTATAAGAAATAAATTTATATGTATACTAACACTATAATTGACCGTATCTTCACAAGCGTTTTCTAATATAATTATTTTTGACTGCTAATTTTAGGTTATTAATATATGACTACCTATATTTTATCGTTCCTAGTAGTAAGTTTAATGAATGTAATAGATTATTAACTTTAGAACATGGCAATATTAAATACATGCTTTTGAAATACTTAATATCAATTCTCATAGATCTGAGTCAAAAATGATAGATATTCGTGCAAACTTTCATCCCTTTTTTCACAACCTTAGAAACTGAATTTTCAAAAATGCTTACTTAATACTCACTTACAGTGAAGAAGGAACCCACGTGCATTTTTCACAACCCTAGATTCGGGTCGTACCTTGAAATGTCCTTCAGTCAGTAACTTATACATATAAGTAGATAGATCATAAAGTTCGAGAGATTGTTTGATTTTGTTTGAAAAAATATATTTTGTATTTTATAGTTTACTTATCGAGTTAAGTATTGAGTAAGGTCACGACCATTATGAGCAGAGCAAATATCATAGAAATTATAGGTCAGGAAGTACACCAAAAAAGAACTAACAATTGTACGAGTAAGTGAAGTGGGATGAAAAGAAGACGAATGTCGACAACAAGAAAAATTCATTGGGGTTTAAGGGGTGTCGCGTAACATCTTAAGACTTGAGACACCCAAGCCAACCTCACCTGCACGTGGTGCACCCTGCTGAATAACGAACGAGGCAATGGCGAAAGCGGGTGGTAGGGTTTTACAGCCTGACTGGGTCGCAACCACCATGCATATGGCGAAAAAGCCCGTTATAGTGACTCGCTTCTGCGCGTCGCGTTTCGGGATCAGCCTGTGAATATCCAGTACCGGGTGACATTCGTCATTATGGCCGTCATGACAGCGGCGACCGGCGATGGATAATCTGTCTCTCGGTGGTTGCCGATGTTTTTGGATTGTACTATGCTTAACATCAGGCGTAGTGCAGTCAATACGTCGTGCTTCAATAAAAAAAAAAGTGAGATCACAGGTCACAGCCTGTAATTTATATCTTGTATAATATATACGAGTATATTTAATACATACATTTATCTTCATCTAGAAATATTAGTATAATAATAGTTATTTTTACTAACACTTATTTCTATCAATTCATAATGTTTTTGATCTTTGTTTATTTTTCTTCTCAGAGGAAAACTATTTATTTCTTAACATACTATTACCAGAAAATTTACATAATTACTATCTGTAGTATATTTATTTTGAAGAAATAAACTTATAATACGAGTTACATATTATATATATGTGTATTTATCTATATATAAGTAGTGGAAATATTTTACTGTATTTATATATAATTAGTGAAAAAATTTTCGTAACGAGGTAGATAGACTAAGATGCCGGATCAACCTAATTTTACTTTTATAATTACTTTTTATTTGTAAGCAGTAAAAAATTAAAAACAGGGCATTCATAAGGTTCATTATTTAGCTACAAGTCCTAGCATTATAATAAATCGATGTCTTACACCGCCCTTCTAACTCCAAGTCTTGGGCTGACCTCGGCTCGATCGGCTATATACAGTGTTGGTAGCTGATCACCAGATATCCCTCGCTCCATCGCCTGTATTCTTCTAAAAGACGCTTCAGAACGGGACTGACCCGGTACTAACACTAAAAATATGATCAGTTCATCATTAGTGATGTAATTTGTGATTTTAGGTTTTATATTCTCCTTCCCCGAGTATTTTAAATGAGAGAATGTTATAAGTCTGTTATGACTAAATTTCGTATCTAGTTGGTAACGATTATTTTTGAACCATGAAATAACATCAATTGAAAGAAGGAATTTTACAAAACATAATATTTATAAAAATCAATAAAATATGAAGTGAAATTATAATCATGTATAGTAAAGAGTATAACCCAATGACTATGCCTATGTTAATTTATAGAAACGCTTTAAACGTATTTGTTACCAAAAATTACTTTAATTAAATTTCATTAACAAATTAACTAAATTGATACATACAATACCATAACAATAACTACTAATATTATGTTGAGTAAAAAAGTTAAACTACAACTAAACACTCAATAAGTACTGATAGTTTGTATTGGTAGAACCACGTTGAAGCTAATTACTGTTTTCAGTATGTATGGCTCGGCTCGACCGGGGTAGTACCACCCTCTCGCGGAAAACCGACGTGAAGTAACAGTGCTTGCATTGTTGCGTTTCGTTCGGTCAGTGAGTGCCGGAGGCCCACCTCTCCTCACCTTCCCTCTCTCCTTTTCCCTTCCTCTCCCCACCACTCCCACCCTCCTCCAACATAAGTTGGCGACGCACTTGCGACTCCCCTGGTGTTGAGACGGTGGTGATTACTTAAAATCAGGTGAACCACCTGTTCGTTTGCCTCCCATGATATAAAAGAGTAAATATTATAAATACACGTCTACGAATAAAAACAACAAAAATTTGAGTATACATAATTACCGACAATCGTTTTATAAATACTAGCCAAAATGACTACACAGCAAAAACTTTTTCCGTCAAAATAAATGCAATAAATATTTTAAGACACTACAAATGTATAACAATAAGAAAAATGAATATAAAAAGGTAACGTACAAGAATATGCCGGTAGACACTTCACCATGGCGATATGATGTACGTAAGGATCGTGCATGAATACGGATTTGAGCATACCGTCGACACACTCCCGTGCATATATTGGATTCCAACATAACAAGTGTAAGAACAACGTATTTCGGGCATTTAATTCTGTTGTTCTAAAAATTAACAAACTTAGTAATGATTTGATATAGAAAAGTATTAGTGAACGTTACTTTTCACGTCCGCGTGGAATTAATTACCCACTACCATGTTTCATTGCAACAAAAAACGTTTTATTTTATTTACGCGAAGTGTAGGTTCAACTGTCAAACGACGCCTTTTTTAATTCTTTTTGTAAAAAATCAAATCAAAAATAGTTTATTCAGTTTAGGCCATAATAAGGCCCTTGAACGTCAAAAACTATCATCAGTTCGGAAAAGAACCCAGTCATCGAGAAGAACCGGCAAGAAACTCGATCGGATACATTTTTAACATATTTCCAATACATCATACGATAGCTTTTAGTGGATGCACAGAGAGGAGTCAATTCCAGACATCATTATCGTTCACATACTGGTCCACTCTATAACATCCTTTTGACACAAAAACCCGCTTGACGTGGCGCTTACATTTACAGTCCGGCAAATCGGTAACATGTTTTGGGACTTTATTGTAAAACCTAACACTATTACCTAAAAAACTATTACTGGTTTTGCTAAGTCTGAAACATGGGACGACCAGTTTATTACAGTGTCTAGTATTTACATTATACCGGTTTTTTACTAAATTCAGTTTTTCAAAGTTTTTACGAGCATACATTAAATTATCAAGAATGTATAGGGCGGGTTAAGTTAATATACCTAATTCCTGGAACTTCGTTTTTAATGATTCGCGAGTCCCATATTAATGTTGTTTTGCTCTTTCTAGTACAATTCGCGCAAATAAATTCAATACTTTTGTTGCAGTGACACGTGGTAGTGGCCGATAATTTCAGTCGTAACTGTACACACACCGGTCATGGAACGCGTCATGGGAAAGAGAAGCGACTTGTTCAAATGTTGACCACCCGTCTCTCCTTTTATACTGCTAATTCCGAATATCTTTGGTGCGAAACCAACAAAATTGAGAAAAAATACCATTAGCAACAGAACTTTTATTTAAAAAGTATTATTTTATTTGCAATAATCATGTCAATTATTTGACTCATTGCCCTGCTGCACACAGAAAAGCTATTCAAGGAAATAGTAATTGGAAAAATCATAGTTTACTTGTATCTAGACCATATATATTCCTCCCAAGAATTAGGATGCACTGAAGGAATCCGTGGGTAATCTCTCACAATAAGGGCCCCAACTATTGAGTCATTCACATCGAGTTGACATATTGATAAAACACCATTTTCACTAAAATACATGAATAAAAGTTGATTATTAGTAGAATATCGACTACCCGTAAGAAAGGCGAGGAACAGTTTATTAAATTTAGTTTAATAAGCTAAAATATTGATTAGTCTTCTGCTAAATAAATCCTTTAAATATAGTCAGTAGTCCGGTGAAGCTGCAAAACCCTTGCAAGGCCCATAGCGTAGTCAGTTCGAAGAAAAAAAAAGATGAACTTACATTATATAAGTTATATCAGAGATGTTGGATATCCGAAAACTTTTAGACATCGATTCGTTGACAAGATCATATATAATTGGAGCGTCATCGACACAAGATAATCGTAGCCGACCGAGAGCAGGTGGTCGACATTTACGAGATACCATCGCTTTAGAATTAGAAACGAAATTCGACAGCAGTCACAGGTAAATGAGTACATAAATTATGACAAATACCTATTGTGACTGCCAGCATACACTTATGCTGCCAGAACATAATTTTACGAAAAATAATTGTCATTGCTTCATGATGTATTATGATCTTTCTTTTTCAACTTTGGCAACCTTTCACTGTTTTTTGTTACCTTTCTTAATCCATGGAATAAAGAAGATATCAGCTCATTGAACCCAAACATCCATAAAACCTTAGTTTATTAAACTTGTGCAAAAATGAAACCTAAATGATAGCCGTATATTAGTACGAACGCGCGTGATGCTTAGGTTTTTTTTTCGAAATGACTACGCTATTGACCCAGCACGGTCTTAACAGCTTTACCGGACTACTGAGGCGAGCGCTTAAGCCACTCAACCGAATTTATTTTGGCAACCAGCTCAAGGGTGCACGGCACACCTCGGCTTGGCTGTTGCCTGTTGCATGCAAAATCGCGACCTATCTTAGCTAACCTAGCTAACTATTCATATATGTATGAGTTGTTGATATGTTGTATATGTGTACCAAGCATACACGCCTCAACAACTCCGCCATATATTTATTATCGGAAAATTGAGAGTTTTTCAGTTCGATAAGGGAAAAAAAGTAAGCCCTTCCACTTTCATGTGTAAGCGTGTAGAGGCGTGCACGTGTATAGAGGTGATCGTGTAGTGTTGTAGCAGTGATGTATATTTGTGTGTCACCGCATCGCGCAAGCAACGCACTCAAGGGCTCCCTACCGAGGGATCGAACCTGGGCTTGAGCCGCTGCCGTGGGAGTCCTAATCGGGTAATGCTTAGGTGAATCTGTGTAATTAGTCGTTAATACCAAAATCTTGACATTACTAGGAATGTAGTATGCGTAGTATTAGGTCTTATATTCTTACAAGCCTCTCCAGTGTATCTAGAAAACAAAACATTCGTTATGCAATGGTCGATAGGACAGGATAGGCCCCTGTTTAAGGATCAGCACTTCGCTGGAGCCATCTTTCTTAGATAACATCCTCTGAAATTAAATCCACCATGTAGGAACTGTTCCTGGCAAACAGTATACGACATTGAATCTTACACAAACTTATGATATTTTAGTAACTTAATATTTTGTGTATTACAAATAACATTTCTATTTTGAAAAATGCCTAATACCTTTTTGAAACACACCTAGAATTGCTTAGCCACAAAGTTACGACAAGGAAACCCATAAGACACAGAATCAGAATAAACTCTACCATCATACTATTTTCACCACGATGATATTCTTCACTGTGTTTGGTTTACTTACAAGGATTCCAAGCTACGATTGCCGCGGTGTCTGAACACGCTACAACACCATTGCTTCAATTGAATACCATTATTGACCACGTCCGGTAAAAAAGAACGATTATATAGAATTGACGTATTACTTAAATAACAATGATTTTGTCACGTTATTATTATTTTTGTTTGACTAAATTATTGTGGGAAAATTTTGTGTAAATAGTAATTGCTTTGAATTCCAGTTTGGCAGACTTAAGGGGGCAAGATGTATCTACACGCACTTCTATGTCGCAGTTATTGTAAAGTGATGCTCTGCTCGAACAATAAGTCACAGTGCCTACAGACTGTTAATTGGTTTCCCTGATCAACGACCAACGTATTTTGTAACAATAGTCATAAAACTAGTATACATATATATATCCTCAGTAAATTTTGTACAAATGTTATGTCAGTTTTTTAGGAAATATAGTTTTTCATTAATAATAAAGTTTTTCTATGTGATTTTCACAAATATTCAATTTAAGTAAAGCAGATTTTACCTTTTTTCCCATCTGACTTCGCTATTGACCTAGCAAGGCCTCAACAGCTTCACCGGACTACGATGATTCTAACGTGTAGTTACGTTTAACCAATCTAAAAAGGATCGCAGTTCTAATACCAGTTATAATAAGAGCACACTTCTATGCGTATCTACAAAAGATGGACAGCCAGCATTAGAATATTTACTCGCGTTGAAAACTATCGCGGAGTAGCAGCTATATATTAGCAACAGTAATTAAATTTATATTGCGTTACCATCCACAGCTGCGTCACTTAAAATTAAATGAGATTGTAATCAAATATTATAGAGCAAAGAAAAGCAGAAAATTAAGAGAACATTCAGGTTATTGAAAATAAAACACGGATTCATATATACTTATATTTATTATCTTAAAATCATAACCTTGTAATTTCGAAAATGGGTTATTAAACTATTTGTGAAAATCCGCTGTCATGAATTTCGGAAAAACGAAACATCAGCCAGCCACATTTTTGAGCTTCAACTTAAATATAAAAACGTTTCATTTAGAAGTCCTTAATATACAGAACACAATAGAGTTAATCAAAATAATTTAATTCAATAACAATATTCCCTACTAGCTCTAATTAAGCATCAATAAATAAGATGACTTTTAATTTGTGGATCTCTTTGGAATGAATAGAGAAATATGTTTACTCAAATAAATTCAGCAAGATATTCAAGTAAATCTCTTCCACACGGAACCATGCTATAATGTTGAACGCGTAATGTATGCAAAATTAAAAAATAGATACATAATATTTACAAAACCCGACACCTTCGAGCTTAAATACTAAGTAAATTAGTTGATATCTAGTTTACGATTTTCGTACAACAAAAGTACGACATGTCCAAACAAAACTAGACCTTAGATAAGAGTGCAAGGGAATAAAATATTACGTGATACAAGACTTTAAAAGCAAAGGCATATCAGAAATTAGTCTAAGATCCTTGGAACTCTCATCGCGGTAAACTTACTATCACAATAAATAAACATTAACGCGTATTATTGTAAAAAAATTAAATACGTATTAAATACTCGCTTTTGCAGTGTATTTAATACAAAACTACCCAAACTTTTTTAAAGCAAGTATTCAATACGTATTTAACTTTTTTGTAATAACACGGATTATGTTCTATCGTCATTATTCGAAAACTAATACACATATTTTGAGATAAAAGGTCGCGGGTTTGATCTCTGCGTATACTAACTTTTCAGAATATAATGTACTCATCATTCGAGTGTATCATTGACAAACATTCGAGATTTCAATTTCGATGTTTGAAATTTTTTTTTTATTCTCAATTTTAATAAAAGTAAAAAAAATACTTCACCCAATACATAAGTGAAAGGAGTTCGACCAATAGGAGAGATCGTCCTAAACGGAAAGACTGTTATCCCAAAATATGTTTATGATGCAATATTTGTTTTATAGGTATGTAAAATGGTCTTAATAAATAAAAAAAAATATTAATCGTGTTAGGCGGGTGTTATAGATAAATCTTAAACAAAAAAAAATAGCAAGCTCAAAGGCAATCTATCTCAAAATCAACGCCTTAATGCCTGTAATAAGAGTCGAAAAATTACGAACATTATTAATCAAGCGCATATAGCGTCTAATTAGTTCTTAAATTTATTGAAACTACTTTTCATAATTTATCCTCGTATTTATATCTATTGAGAAACGTGTATCATTGAAATTTGCGTCTTAAAACGGACCCTCTTAAGACTATTTTAAGTCGGCAAATTTTTACAAAATTTAGTTAATTTTAGGAACAACAAATATTTATATTCTGGGATATATTGATTACAACTCACCATCATAATCATCTCTTTTGTTACATCATTTTTAAATGGGTTATTCAAATGACACAGTGCAACTATTAGTTAAAAATAAGTGTTAATGCGTTTACCATTAGTAATTATTCCTTATACGTTAATTGTTTTCTGTATACAAATGTCATATTATTAGTAAAATGCTGCAAAACAGCGAACATTGCATATTATATTCTTAATATTCTTAACCAATAAAAATAAAAATCGTTACACAAGTAACGACATCTTCTGGTACATATTTCATTTAATTTGTGATTTACGTAATAAAACTAACAGATTATGCTATACATGACTTTATAATCCTTTATTCTAGAAAAAAAAAACTAACAGCTACAGTAAAAAAATTAAGACATACACACACACATTAAATATTTGTTCATCACTTAAGATCCAGTAAAACACGAATCATAAACCTAATTAAAAAAACGCTCTTCTGTTAAAGAAACCGTCACAAGTGACGCCATATTGGAACCTAAGTGACGTCATATCACAATTTCACACGATATCTTCCTAAATAAATGGGAGAGGGGGATGTCTTTTAACAGTATAAAAATATCATCAATACAATCTCTATATTTTATCATAACTATCATAATTATTAAAAGCGTGTTAATTATTACAGCACAATATGAATCGATTTCACTAGTGTATACGAAATACACAATCGATTCACGTATCGATACATTCTCTTGCCTGTACAAATGAACAGAACGGACGATAAAATTATCGATTATTTCATATAATATATTTCGAGATATTAACATAAATGCCATTAAACTATCTGAGTATCGTTGAATAAACACTTAACTAACACCGATCACTCATCAAACTTTCACCCGAAGAAGGGTCATAATATAAAATTGATAATATAACTTATCGATAATATAAAATAGCACTACATGAAAACACCTAACCATTTATCATTAAAATCGCAGAGAATTAAAAAAACCATATCGAATTTGTATTGCATATTTTCTCAAATATTGCAATTTATAATTACTAACCCTAGGCAACCGAATAGTACATAAAAAAATCAATATTGCTGATTAAAACTTACTATCTAAAACGAGCAAGTACATGACACAATATGGAACTAATACATAAGGCAAGTGAATACACTATTTAATTTTTTTTAATCGATACAGTAACTTTATCCACACTTGAAAACGTAAATACCCACATCTCTAATATACAGAGCACTGCTCAATTTAATCCCGTAATTTTTTTTAAAACTAGAATCATAACGCAGTCATTATCGTGAATATCGATAAATATTTATATCTTAATCTAAAATCATATAATAGTATTTACAAATTCAAAGCCTTCCTAAAACGTATACAAGCTTCATCTCTCTATCTCTTCCCCAGGATTTAGTTTTAATGTTACTGTTTGAACATTTCACATAAAGAATTTAAAAAATTGGTTGTCTGTAAAGTGTAAAGTCGGTTTACGGACGATAATTTGACGTGTTAACATCATATGTAAACATTGATAAAAACTGCATACTTTTATTAATTGAATTACACAATCTATATACCAGGTTACTGTTTAGACAATAGCAATATTTATTGAGGACATTCCAAACCCGATTCTCTTCTAAATCAATTTAAAAAATTGATGCTTAATATTTGACTTAATTATCTAGAAATATACAAAAATTATACACAATCATTTACGCGTCTATGTTAAAGCACAGTGTCAATGACCGTCGGGTGACTTCATTTTCATTTGAAAGGGAACGTGGGAACGTCAGCATCAAAACAATAGGGTTTACTGCCCGTTTTATTATCGAAAGTTATTAACTCCGGGTCGGCCATTGTGGCTTTTGGCACCGGTCATTGCACTTAATTTTATTATTTTATTTACACGTTTGTAGTAATACTTTTGAAAGTCTTAGAACAAACTTAAGTTTTCATGGTTGTTTATTCGTATTTGTTATGAAGTGTCGTATTCTAAAATACTGCGAGTGTCTAACCTTTCACCTGGTTTAGATAGATGATATACAAGCCTAAAGCTTAGGCCGATCACGTCTCTATAGCTTGTTCCACGCTCTCGCTTGCACGCTCGGCTCAGGCGGAACGTGACAATAAATCATTCCTTGAGTGCGTGCAACCAGCGTTCATCGATTTATAAGACGTTAACATGTCAAAAAACAGGTTTTGGTATTTTACAAAAAATAGACTTCTAGTAAAATCCTCGTCAATCTTTTCGACCGCTCTGAATATATCCGTAAGTTCGAGCTTATGCGTAATATAGTCAAGAGTTTAATACAAAACAAAGCCTTGTATCAGTAGTTTCACTTAAAAAAAATGTGTATGTTCATATTTATACCTACTAGAAGTCCAATTAGAATAAATACGAACGAATTCCAAAACCAGACTTATACTTCGTTCTTCATCCGAATAATGACTTTTAGTATTTTACAGTAAACACCCAAATATTTCAACAGCTTGAATATCACACTTGTCAAATAAGTTATTAATGCCATGAATCCTGAGATAAAAAGTAAAACATAAGATTATTTCGGACAGTCTGTATTTAAAGTATTTATCATAGGCCACATCATACCATTATGTTAAAAATTGTAGTCAAAAACTAAACCAAAGTATCAAGAAAAGCTTAAACTGTCCAAATAATATTCGACGACAAATTGTGACATATCTCAGAGTCATATATATATATATATAAAGAAAAGTGGCAATATCTTGTTATTCAATTATTGATTTTAATCATTACAATACTTTCATGAATATTGTGTTATAGTATGGTATGTGACAATAACACTGTTGTTTTATTTGTAGCTTATGACTACATATTACAAAATAAAGTTTTCTGCTACGTCTGTCTGTCTGTTCGCCATAAACTCAAAAATGACTGAACTGATTTCCATCCTGTAAACGTATGATTTCACGTCATGACATGCTAGTAAGCATGACCGATTGTATTGCGCTTGCACGACTTGCTTCACCAAAGCGTAGTATAGCGGCCTTTGCACGTATGTACGTACGTATGTACACAAATGTATGTAATTATTGTTCGTAGTGTCTAAATGTGTAGTGTTTAAATTATAAAATTTAAATAATTCAAACCGTATCATTAATTTAAAAATTCAAAGGCGAACACAATTATTCTTTTATTCTGCGTTTTCACATCTGTCAACAGTCCTTTTAACTGTCTCATTTTTTTTTTCTATTATAGGAACGGGACAACGTCCGCCGGACCCGCTAATTGTAAAATAATGTACACGTCAATTTTTATGACAATCTGTTAGATGATATAAAAATTAATACACTTCATCACTATTGAGTAGCCATAACCGCTTTTGCTTCTATATTACGAGGCGTTAGGAAGTGAGACTGTGAGGTGATCATACCCAGATCTAGGAGAACAGAGATGCCGGCTTCTTGATACATCACTTGGCCGATTTCTGTTTGGGCGGAGTGGTGGGCGGCCCCCCCTGCTCGGCTGAAGCACCGATGGCGACACCTTCACTGTCTACTTCTGTCTGCAACAAAATTATAATATAATAATACTAGCTTCTGCCCGCGACCAATAGATACTTTGGGCTAACGTCTAAAATGTGATAACTAACCAAAAAGAGCCATAAGTTTCAGCTTACGCTTAATATATCGTATCCTAGAATACTGCTGTGTCTAACCCATCACCAAAAGAATAACTGAGTAACTGATTAAAATGTAAAAAAAAAATCTTAAAAACTTTCGAACCCGTAGTAACCATTTTAAAGGTTAAATTTCCAATCCTCCTTTAGTGATCACATAACAGTGCAAAAGGAATCCGTATACAATTTTTCACTGCCCTAGAACTACCAAGTTCTTTGGGCTGTGTCTTGATACATCAGAAAGACAGGTGGTTAACCTTATATACACATTGTATTTTTCACTAAACACCATGCTTAATACAGTTATATATAAGCGAAATAAATCATTAATTACACATAAATACACAACTTTTTTCGATACAAGGTCACATATGGTTGTGTATAGTATAATATATATTCCTTAATACAATTATTGTCATTCTTGTCCGTTAATGTTATTGGCTAATCTATACTAATATTATAAAGTGGTAATGTTTTGTGATGTTGTAGGGGTAATTTCAGGAACTACTGGTCCAATTTAAATAATATTTTTTTCAGTGTTATATAGCTCATTATCGAGAAAGGTTATAGGCTATATACCATCACGTTAAGTCCAGTAGGATCGGAGCACACATGCTAAATGTTCCAAAATCGGGACTTTTTGAGAGCTTCTGCTGCGTGTTAGCGTTAGCTCAGAATAACTATTACTACGCGGACGAAATCGCGAGAAGGAGCTATTATATAATGTTTTTACAATGAAACATTTATAAAATAAAAAAAACATTTGAAATGAAAATAGGGTAACTAACTTTTTCATCCTTTGTCGCACTTTGAGGTGAAGCAGTACCGTTGTTGGAGTTAGCGTTATCAGCAGCAGTCTCAGCAGACTCTGTGCTCGTTGTGCCTGTAATGTATTATATTGTTAGTCAAAGGTAACTCATGTTGGAATTTAAATATTAATAAAGTATTCTTCAGTTTTACATAAACGTTTAAAATTTCCTAAAAAAAGAGGAAAAGAAAGATAGAATTGTAAGCAGAAGTCATCACTGATACAACATTCACAATTGCGTCACTTATAGCACAATTACATTCACTTAGATACGTTAATCACGGGAATATTATCGCGCATAAAATTTTCGTTATTCAAAATATTTAGATTATATATTAAACTAATAATTATTTTAGAATAGAATTGAGGATTTCTTACGTGTGTTAAATTTTGAAATTGGATTATAAACATCTGAAAAATATTAAACAGAATCACTTGATATAGGTTTATTTAAAACTGACATGAAAGCAAGTTTGTATTGCTTTGCTAAACAATTGTGAGTTATATTTCAAGTATTTAAGTTGCTTTAAAATCTGTTGCAAAATGTTTACTGAAATCTCTGGATAAATAAAAACGTTAAAATTTATTGTTCTTTGTTACTGAATCTTTAAAAATGTAACTGAAATAGCAGAACAACAAAGAAACCAATATTATTCATTAATACATATGCAGATTATTTATAACATTTTTTTTTATTTGATCATATTTTATGAGGAAGAGTAAAAGCTATGATAAAACAAGCAGATTGAAAGCAGACAGGACGGCAGTAGTATCAAATGACAGACCCTATCATACAACTTGCTACTATTTAGGATCCAATTGAAATGATTGTTGTGCTACGCGTTTTAATAGAAGAATTTCACATCTGCGCCAACTTGAATCACTACTCGTAAAGATAGTGCCAGCAAAAAAATAAATCTGAATACATAAATATATTCTATTTCTTCAAGAAAGAAAAAAAAGTCATTAAAACCTATATAATTAACTTGGTTTAGATTTAACATGGGAAACATTTATCGATGCTGACAGTATTATTAATGACAGCCATTTTTTCTCAATTATAATTCGTTCTGTGCTGCTCTACTTATTATAGATCATTTATAGACCGCGTCAAAGTTTTTAACCGCTCTGAGGTAGATGCGCAGAACACAAATTTAGGAATCAGTGGGAACACAGTGAGGTAAAAGGGGTGCAGGCTCACCCGCGCCCATACCCCACCCCTATTTCATCCACGTTGACACATGTGTCCTGTCATTACTGTTGCAGTACAATCACATTCAGAAGTCTATATAGTTTTGTTGTTGTTAGTTACATGTTATAGCTATTTTCATTGTTTTATTTTCTTTCATATTTGTCGTCATTGTTACAAAGCCCATCCACTTCGAAAAATGATGTTTATATGAAAAGCGTTGTTTACTAGTTGCAGTACAATCACATTCAGAAGTCAATATAGTTTTGTTGTTGTTAGTTACATGTTATAGCTATTTTCGTTGTTCTCTTTTCCTTTCATATTTGTCATCATTAGAAAACCCATCCACTTCGAAAAATGATGTTTCTATGAAAAGCTTTGTTTATTTTATTTTTGTTACAGATGATTTATTTATTATGAATGTATTTTATATACAATAACGGTATTGTAATATCTACACAATATATACTACTAGATATATCCCACAGATATAAATAAATACTGCATAAAACACGCAAATCTTACAAACCAGGTGATTAAATGTTATTTGGATTGAGTTCTATTACTTTATCATTCAGCTCGTTCATTTTTAGTTTTTACTGTTATTTAATTACCGCCAGTAATGATTTAACTTTTATTGTTTGTTCGTTTTTATCTATAATTCTTTGAAAATATTCTTTTATTCTCGAACAGACTACGCTCTTGACCTAGCAAGGTCTTAACAGCTTCACCGGACTACTAAGGCGAGCGCTTAAGGCACTCAGCCGATTTTATTTTGGCAACTAGCTCAAGGGTGCACGGCACACCTCGGCTTGGCTGTTGCCTGTTGCATGCAAAATTGCGATCTATCTTAGCTAACCTAGCTAACTATTCATATATGTATGAGTTGTTGGAACGTATATGTGTACCAAGCATACACGCATCAACAACTCCTCCATATATTTATTATCGGAAAATTGAGTTTTTCAGTTCGATAAGGAAAAAAAAAGAAAACCCTTCCACTTTCATGTGTAAGCGTGTAGGCGTGCACGTGTGTGGGGGTGATCGTGGAGTGTTGTAGCGGTGATGTATATTTGTGTGTCACCATATCCCGCAAGCAACGCACTCAAGGGCTCCCTACCGAGGGATCGAACCTAGGCTTGAGCTGCTACCGTGCGAGCCCTAATCTGGTTCCACATATTATGTACACAATAAACTCACCAGCTTGTATGTGGTGTGCACTTCCACGTTCAGCTTCGTGTTCGCGCACAACCGCGTCTAAATTATATCGACGCCTGTACGAGATGAAAAACGATCTCACGTGCGCTTCTGTCTTAGTGCCTAGTGTTTCTGCAATAGCTTGAAAATCTCGACCTAGAACAATCACAGTACATCTACTGTACTACAACAAAATTACTATTATTTTATCATATATTCATAAGTCAATATGAGTCAGTTATATAAATATAAACAAATTACTAGACAACTTAGTTAAAATTAGAAACTTAAATGTAATAAAATGACCCAATCTGCGATAAAAGACAAGTCCACTCATCACGTTAATATTAAAAAGATATTTCTTTTCGCACTGTATTTGTTGATATTACACATTGTTCTCTTCAACAATTAATTCTTATTATTTTCATTTGGGGGGGAGAGGTGAGGATTTAATTAGATAGTTAAGTGGGTTCTCTGTGATCTGGAACTTTTACAGGGGTTTGTAGAGCCAAAAGTTTTAAAAATCCTGTTTATAGAATATAAACTTAATCGAGGTGGTAATAAAAATCAAATTATGCAACCACTGATATCCAGTACTTCAAATAAGGACAATCAGTGATTTCATTAGTTTATTGGAACTGTTCTGAAGTCTATCTAGTTTGGATGCTGCTTTCTTACACATGATCACGTAAAAAACTTAGACCTAAGTCAACAGATTTAATTTGTTGGCAGCACTTCATTTGTTGATATTCGACACTGCGGGTTACGAGCATGGATTTTAATGACAGTTATGTATCACAGGCAGCTTTATATGGCAATTAATCTCTTTGTTCATGATCTTATTCATACTATTTTTCAAATGTACGCTAAGAAGCTTTATAACTCAAAAAACCGTACGAATTCACGGGCACAGCTAGTATTTAATATATTTTGAAGACTAACTGACAGATAATGCACAATTTGCATAGGGTACTGCTATATAACAATGATCACCAAGGAAAATGATTAAAAATCCTTTTACTAGGCATGTTAAAAGAGATTTCTAAATTTTATGAAGCCAGAGAAGTTGCAAATGTCATTTTGTTTTTATTGTATTTTTCAAACTTAGATGGTATTCCCTATATTTTTATACGAAATACCAAAATACCACTGAGTATTTGCGAGTATAACCGCATTCGCAACATAATTATGAAACTTTACCCCGCGAATAAGGAGAGTTTACCATAGAATAGATTATATTCTACTCTCAAAAAATTTATTTTCAAACAAGAAAAAAATATATATTACCATATTTCCGAACAGCTGTTACGGCCATTAGTAATTCATCATTTGTCCAACGTGAATTTATCTTAGCTGGTGGTTCTCCAGGACGAAACTCATCTACTCCACTGTCGCCGACTTTCCGTTTCATCGCGCTAAGTTGCTGTTTATTTTGCTGGACCTATTTAAGTTAATTACGCTAAGTGTGATGGATATAAAATATTAAAATAATAATAATTTATATACATATACATTCATCTATTTATATATATAAGAAATAAATAGGGATTTCATAGTGCATATCTGGATTATCCAAAAAGCTACAGTGATTGATCGTCGAATATATCACTTGGGCAAATAAAATGTATAAAAAAAGCAATATTTTATTCAACATAAATTGATCTTGGTTCTAGTAACTATTTATGTGTGCAGAATACATTTTCCTACGATACCACCTGTCTCGTTGAATTAGTAGCGGGAACACTACAAAAATGCTCAGCTATATAACTCTTTAAGTCACATTCTCACATTACATCGGACAAAACGATATCGTGATAAAAAACCGTTGTTGCTCGAATCGCGATTACATTTTCATTAAAATAACGTATGTCAAGGTAAGAGTGAGAATGCGTGCGATGACACTACGATAGCGACATTATGGCGGGTGTGGCTCCTTACTTGTCTCTTTAAGGATATAATCTCTCTGTCCATCGCTTTGAGCATAGCGTCGCCCTGATTGACCAGTCCAGGGTGTGGCGGGTCCCCGGGTTGAGGTCCCGTCGCCATCGCGACCAGATCATCGTGATTGATGTAAATGCCGCGCGGCAGCCGATGCTTGTACCGCTGCTGTTTGGACCCGGGACCGCGTCTACCGGAAGGCCCGCACAACGGTCGCATACTTCCCGTCCGTCTGTCACATCACCGCGAATAATTCAAACAAAGCACAATCCCCTAATAAAACCACACTCAAATCTCTTTCATTTCATCATGCAATAATCGTTTTGTATTAAATGAAACGTAAATCGTTACCGACCTGGCGTGCACGAGGCATGCCTGACACAATTTCTGAGAGTTGTGAGGTGTGGTCTGCGTGCACAGTATGCCGCATACGGTGCACCACTTGCCCGCGCCCTCGCCGCCGCCCTCGCCCTAAACCCCAATCAACACTTTACATTCCTGCCACTGACCACTGGGTTCTATTTAAGGACAATGACGACAAAACATACACACTTCTTTTAAAAACCCGTTAGAGTATTAAATGATATTCTGCACACAATCAATTACTAATCAGATTTATGTCTCTGCTTGGGGCTGTTAAAGGAAGCATGCGGGAATGTAACAGGAAGGAAGGGAATATAAACATAGGGAAATTTGTATATCATATTATTAACATGTATAAATAAAATACAGGTTATAAGTTGTTATACATAGAATAATACTCTCTCCAACATTCAAAACATATGTGAAGTTAAACAAAATATAGCTCCCCGTCCCAATAAATGCCTACACCAATTATATGTACAGCAGTACAAAAATCGTCATAGACGTGACTACAAAATCACTACAGAATTTATTGGAACTGGAAGAGCACATGCATACATTTATTGTTTTGACAAGTATGACTAACTTGTTAATGTAAACATATAAATGATAACACTTAACTATGGTACTTATATAGTTACAAGATAAAAATGCAAAGCTTTCAAACTTAAATATTAAAAAGCTTCTTTAATCAACAAGCACATTTCTAGTGAATTTTAACTAGTATTTCGCGACTCAATATGCCTTATTAAATAGCACTGTTTTTTTAATTTATTCTCGTTTCAAACTTAATTGTTCTAATAACTTGTTTATGAAATTTAATACTATCCAGTCTTGGTATAAAAAGATTTTTAAGACATCTTTTGCTAGTTTAATTATTCTAAAGGTTCCAATATAATATTGATTAATACATACTGAATATAAAGCATATAAGGTAATGATCAAACTTTTCGAGTGTTTTATAACAATATTTCATATTTTGTTACTTGTCTATAGTAAAGATTATTCTTTTAAATACTTAATAGAATAGTGGACTCCACACATATGTGATGGACTGTAAATTATTTTAATAACAGAGCAATATTAATACTCAACTGTTCTCAAATCTCATCATAAGAACAGGAAATTTGACATACCATTATTCAAAATAATAAACTATTATTCTTACTATTGAAATTTATTTAATTTACATATATTGATTGAAAAAAATCATGAAAAAGCATGGATTTATAGCCAAACTTGCATATGCAGCATGTAAGATGGAGTGCATGGTATATGATGAAGAGAAAATAATAAATATGTAAAACTTGCTGTCGAAATTGAAAAGAATCTGAATAGTAAATCAGACAGATATCACATTGTGAATGAAATCACACCAATGAAGATATAATATTAAACAGTACACTGAATATTGACTTGAATAGTAACATACTCATCAGTGGCGAGGGCTGATAAG